>OZ022252.1:16222644-16282644 GCA_963978915.1 Caenorhabditis parvicauda
TATGTCGAAGGATTCGAAATCCAATTCTTTTCAAAGTTGTCGTTTTTCGATCGTTTTCATGAATTTATAAAAATAATATTCTTTGAACGTTTAGTCGAAAAATATTGAAAACTATCGGAATTTGAACCTTTTGATATGGTAGTTGGAGGTATTTACTGTCATCTTCAACAAAGGGAGAGATTCAATTGAGAGTTTGAAAAATCACTTTCTCTTCTCGGCTTGCAGTGCTATCCACATTCTGGGCAATTCAAAATTGTTCAGCGAGTCTAGTCGGAAGTCGATCTGCAACAGTACAACTTAATTTTTTGAAATTATTGGTCCTGAAAAATCGTTCAGTACCTACTAGGGATGGGAAAATCGGAAGTCATTGGCGAACGATTGGCTATTCAATTGGCGGAACTAAGTCATCTGAACAAGAACAGCGCTCGCCAAATGAATAGCCAATCGCTCGTCAATGTAATTGGCTAAGGAAAAGAGGATAGCCAATCGTTAGTCAATCGTTAGCCAATGACTGGCGATTTGCACAACCCTAGTACCGACATTATTCAGGCCCGATTTTCAGTACAAGAATATCCACGTTTTATTCTCTGTTAAACATCAGACAATTTGATAAATATCAGTGAAAAGCTCGAAAGAAGTTGAACTCGGACCAAAATTCTATGAAGATAACAAACGAAAATTATACTGTGGATTCAAGTACAGTATAATCATGACGATCATTTACTTTTTAGCGGAATCTTTCTCCAATGATTTTTTCAACAGAAAATCAAGCTAGTAGTCAATTAAATGAAAATGCGTGCCATTTTCTTTTAAAATTGGAAGAAACTAACACATCCAATAACGGGCTTCGTGGCGAACGCTCCATAGTTAGTGTCATCTTTCAGGATTATTGCTAGTCGATAATTGAGAAGGTCAGAATGTGTGACATCGAACTCGATGCTGAAACAATACAGTAAATATCTGGGTTTTGTAAAATCGACTTCAACAGTTTTTTATACTCTCTAGAAGTGTGAAAACATGTTCCTGGCTCTCAGAAATTCGATTTTCTTCGAAACTGAGTCCCTAGATTTGCGATTTTCACTAAAAGGTTGAATTTTCGGTAGATAGTTCACATCTGTTATTTTTGGAGTTTACTAACTTCGAAAGCTTCTAAACTCAGAAGAGTTAAACTTAATTTCCCACGTAGTACTGACAGTACTTCTAGCATTCTCCAAAGATTCAATCTTCGTATAACAGCGAAACTTTGTTGAAATAAAACAAAACTTACTGATTATCAAAAATTGGACTAGTGGTATTGGACAACGTCGCCGTTTTCCGTTTTATCTCTTTTCCTGTATCTATAGCGATCAGTTTGATCTAAAATTGTCATTGAACTCTTTTTGTGATCTGGAAAACTCACACTGCAGTACGGGTTGCACGTCCCCTTCTTGTCTATCGACTTCAAGTGTCTCGCTTGAAGAATCTTGACGATCAGTTTGTTCGATTCGGTCACGAACTGAACTGACATCTCTAGTTCACCCCGGTCATCTGTGGCTCTGTAATGTGTTCTTGGAATGATGAGAGAAAGAGAAAGAGAGAGAGATAGAGAGAGAGAGAAAGAACTTACCGTATCTCGTCTTTACGCATCTCATGCTTGGATCGGAATATCCTACCCAACCGACTTGGTGATCGGGTTTCTGCGAAGGAGGAGTTAGAGTCGTTACGATCAAGCTGGAAAATGTTCTCTCTCTCTCTCTCTATCTTTCTTTCTTTCTCTCTATCTCTTCACTCCATTTCCCGAACTCACATGCAAGTGGTTGCTGTTCAATTTAATCTCGACATCCAGGGGTCCAGCGTCTTGGTCTACTGTCTTCGCTGGTTCGACAGCGACGACATCTCCGTTCTGGCGGCGTTCGATGTGTTGAGCTGAAAAGTCGACCTTATTTTTTTCTTAGAAAATTCGTAAAAAACGTCAGGAAGAACTTGTTTCATGACACCGAATAGTTTTTTCTGTCGTATGGAAAGGTACACAGCTTATCTCTTTCTCTCTCTCTCCCTCTCCCACTCACCATTTCCATACTCTCCAAGAATATCGTGATCCAACTCGTCGCCGTGACGTGGCATGACGTCATTCTTGACCAACCCCTGAAAGCAGACAATTTTTGCTGTGTGAAGTGTACTGTGCCGCTGATTACATTCGCGTTTCTGGCACGTGCAAGGTTTTCCAGTTTCATCTTATGCGCCTCATGGCGGAGGTGGGTCAGAAGGTCAAACTCCCCATCGGATGGTGCGAGGCCCTGGAATGGTGTGTGGTGTGTGCGTGTGATCGAGCAAAGGGGTCAGTCGGTTGGTCAGTCAACAAAACCAAACATTACAGAAGAAGTTAGGCAATGGGACATGTTAACATTGAAGAGAAAATTGTGAGAACCTCACTTTGTTAACCATTGTTTTCAACTTCTTCAGAAACTTTTCAAAGTTTTTCATCGTTTTCAGTTATACGCAAAGTGAAATGGTAAGCTCATGATGTAAATGACTGAAAACGAACTTATTTGTATTGAATGTACTAAAAATTACTGTATTATCTGAAAAACTTTGAAAATCGCTGAAAACGACTGTATTTTTTCGGAATTTCCTGGAAACTATCGAAAAATAACTTGATCTCGAGAATAATCGGCCATCGACCACTGTGTAATCCAATAGTATAAAATTCACTACTTGCATTTTGCATTTTCGGCACTCACGGAATACTTACAGAATTAGCGTTGTTTGTTGAAAACTATAGAAAAGGAAGCATAGTACAAATTTTAAAACAGTGATGCAGGCAAGAATAAAGATATCGAACAGTGGCGCCACTTTCATCGTTTTGGGACACTGTTGGACATTTGTAGAAAACTTCACAAGAAATAAGAATGTGGTTCAACCCAAAAGTAACTCCGTACTGTAGAACAGAAAAATATTCAGAAATGAAGTCTGTGATAAGAGAAGTAGACAAATAACCAACAGTGGCGCTAGGCATGGGCATATTGCCAACCATTGACAATGCCTCTTTTCCATTGCCAATAGCATTGGCAGTCGATTGGCAATGAAATTTGTTATAACACCATCGTAAACGTCAACAAGGCTTAGAAATCAAAATCCAAGTCAATTGCATTGGCAATCGACTGCCAATGGTTGGTAATATGTCCATGCCTAGTGGCGCGACCGAGCAACATTTCGTCTTTGCCACTGTTGGATGATTTCGTTTAGGAGAAGGCACCACTCATTTTTTCTTTAACTAACAGTCGATATGTTCTCCAAAATGCAAAAAAAAATCACGCCACAAAATCTAAAGTTATAGGTCCACCCACAAGTAAAGTCAAACTCACTCGTATGCGAACAGTCACGACTATGGGACTCTGATGAACGCCGTGCGTAAGATAGAACATCTGCTGGTTGACCTCGAGATGTGGCTCTTTGAGCAGCGAGTTGAGCGGCAGTGTCAGGATTCCAAGGCTCCGTCTGGTACCGTCGTCGAACGCCTTGAAATATTCTTTCACATTTATGACGATACTCCAATTAAAACGAATACTCTCGCAATAACGGTACATATTGAGAAAAATATGTCAAAAATGTATTTTTCTGAATTGAGACTTTCAGATCCCACTTTTAAATGTATCTTATCTCGATCTCGCTTTCCAGAGTTGTTTAGGAGAACGGTTGATAATACGCAAAACTTCTTTTTTCGAATAATCAAATTAAAAAAAGGCGTTTCACAAAGATTTTAAAGTTGGAAAATACCGTCTGGTTCAGTCCGTCCGTATTGACTATTATACAAAGTAATTTTTGGAGAACAGTTGAAGAACTTTCTGAATGCAGATCACACTTATCTCTAGTATTCACCGTTACCATTTTTGTCGATCTGAATCATTCTCCTCTACCTGAAGAGCGATTACTTGTATTTGACGCTTTTTGAACGAGATGTCAAAATCAGAAAAAATTGTGTTTCACAGATATTACGAAAGTGGAACCCGTTTCCCAATTCAATGCATCCGTGCACACCGCGGCAGGCGCAGTTGAAAAGTGTAAGCGTAAAATCGATAGAGTAGATCAAATTTATTTCGCAAAGCGGTTGCGAAGCGGTTTTATTGTCTTATTCCTTTGCCTAGGTGTGCCGTGTTCAACATGACAAACAGAAAAAATAATATAAATTTTGGATGAAAGTTAAAGAAAACCTCAAACTTCAACTCTTGTCCTTCAATGTGTCGAATGAAAAACAGGAATTTCGACTGGTAAAGAGGGTTGACGGTTTTTACCTGGAACATTTCATCAAGAAAAGAGAAAAGAAAACAAAGAGAGAACGAGAGAGAGAGAGAGAGAGAGAGAGAGAGAGAGAGAGAGAGAGAGAGAGAGAGAGAGAGAGAGAAAACAAACTTTCACTGGCGTTCTCTGGCTTTCTTTTCCTAGAGAAACTTCAACGAATGGCGATGGTTCGAGCTTTGATTTAGGATACTGAAACATGTGAATTATTTTGAGGTAGACAAACAAAAGTGCGAGGGTGTCTGCGCGCTACTGTGCGGCATAATTCACAACAAAAACTCCTCATTTTCAAATGCAAACATCGAAAAAGCTATTTTATACGTTTTTGGATTCTACATGGAATATCGATCAGACTATTATCACAAGATTTCTGAAATCGTCTGGGAATCATTCAAAACGATCAATTTTAACAGTCCGACGTGGAGATTTTTGAAGTCATTTAAAAAAATTTAAACATCTCAATCGTCTACTCCGTTTAGATCCTTGTGCATGTTAACAACTTTGTTTTCAAACAATCTACACATCACTTCGTTTGACAAGAGACAATTTCAGTTAGGAGAGTATTTTGTTTCAGTTAAGAGAGAGTAAGAGAGAGAGAGAGAGAAGAGAGAGTAAGAGTGTAGGTTTACGATATTCTCTTTTTTTAATTGTAATTTTGCATTATCAATGAGTATTCGCGTTTTTATAAAATATTCTTATGGCTATTTCATTTTTCAAGAATTTTTCAAATTTCCCAAACACAGTTTATGATCGAAATCAGAAAGTCCGAACATTTCACACAAAAATTAAAAGTAAAATTTGCGAGTTACTGTAATTCCTGCTGCCAGATTGGGCTAGTGCCAGGGGGGGGGCAAGAGTACATGAGAGGAACGAGACGCAGAGGCGGCGAGACAGTGTGATACTGTTGGAGTGTGTTAGAGTTCGTACACATCTGAGCAGTTAGCAGGGAGGTGTGTCGCTTATTGCCATGTTCTCAGACCACATCCCATTATATTTTTTTGCTTATAGAGGCTAATACTGATCACTACCAAATCGTATGAAATTCATTGTCTGTGAATAATTTTTTTATTAATTTTTGAAAGTCATTGACAAAAACTCACCGGAAGATCTGAAACCGAATCGACAAAGACCATAAGAAGGGCTGGATGAATGGACCGGTCAGTTTGGTTCCACTCGGCTTCCCATTCTTGTTTCTCAAGGTGCGCCGACTCTGACGACAGCTTCATCCAGGTAGCTTTCAGATGCAGATCACCATGCTTGCATCCTTCCAGAGGGAACCACTTAATCATTTCTTTTTCCAGTTTAACTGATTCTTTGCATGTAAATTGAATAAAATGGATCATTTCAAACATGTTCCAAAATACGATTTTAGGGCCATTTTTGATGTAAATTTTTGATTGAAAAAAGTTTAAACACATCTGGCAAGGTCTTAACTTTGCATCCTAACTATTTATTGAAAATTAAAAGGTTTTATGCTAAAAGATAATAGTTTTCACAATTCTAGGGCGAATTTTTTATAAATTTTATATTTTTTCAATAAAAATTTACTTCTGCATACTTTTAGTGTTTCTGACATTCTTTTCATAATTAATTGAGAATTGAATTACTGTTAGTAAATTCAATTCCAATACCTTCTCCATCCGGACCCCTGGTATATGATAGTGGGTAGCAGAGTTGCACGGAATTCCGACTTCCGCCCTTTTTCACTTCCGACTTCCGTTTAACAAAATATACTTCACATATCTTCCTCTACCTGTAAAAAAGTCTGACCTCCGTAAATCGGTTACTTAGTTACCGTAGCAGTTTCGCTTTGAAATACATGAACGATTAAGTAATGCGCCTTCAATTTCAATGGACTGAAAGTAAGAATAATAATTTAAATCCACAAAGATCTAACTGTTCGTTGTGAGAGTCCCGACCCTACCGTACTCATTTTACAAAAATACGACTGCCGCGAGTTTGAAATCGGTCAGACTTTTTGCTAGATATGTGTACTTTCGACTTCCGTCAAAAAAATATTTTTCGTGAAAAATGACGAAAAGGCCGTGAAATCGTTTCTACTCAGTCAGGAATTGACATTCACCTGTTGAGAATGAGCGGATATACAATATTTCTGGGTTTTTTCAACTTTTTTGCACTCCCTACTACCGTTGAAAAAATTCTACTTCCGACTTCCGTCCTTTTTTCACTTCCGTCTTCCGTTTAAAAATTCACTTCCGATTTCCGTTTTGAAAAATTTTACATCCGTGCAACTCTGGTGGGTAGTCCTTTCAAATAAAAATGGGTATACTGAACTTGAATGGCCTGCAGCTGACGTACTGGTCCTAATCTAGTTTTCACATTACATATAAAAAAGGAAAAGGAAAACCGAACTCATTTCATATGAGAACCACATTTTACCTAGCAATAGAAGCCTTGATATTTTGAAAAAAAATTTCTTTACTTTTACAAAAATCACCTTATCAACACTTCCTCTCGCCTGAATGGTCCTCAGGTCGATCGAGAGTCTACCTAACTCTTCATCCTTTCCTTGATCTTCATCAAACAATTCGATTCTGAGCTTCTGACCGTGTGCTTGGTCGACGACCGCTTCGAACACCTCGTTCCAGATTGGATTAAGATCGTTGTCGATGGTCCGCGTCTTGAAGAACTGCGAACCAACTGAAAGTAAGATTTTTGTTATTTTATCTTGGATTAGTCATAATTTTCATTCGGAATAAAAATACCTTGGATTTCACAATAAGGGTCACTTTTCCCTTTGGTGAGCAGTGAAATGTCCTTGTTCTCCAGATTTCTGGCTTCGATTATTTTTATTCGAACGACGCCCTAAAGTCATGAAAGTTTACTTCTCAGTTACAGTTTGCAGCTTGAAATCTCTTTTTGACTCATTGGAACGAAAATAATAATTCCTGCTTTCCAGGATCTATGAATTCTGATTTAGTTGGACCTTTTCGCGGAAATTTGTATTATCAAAATAATACAAATCAAACTAATGAGTATTAAGAAAAAACTCACATCTGGTTCGGGGAAGTACAGTTTGGTGACGTCGACGTCAGGGGCTAGGGGAACGACGATTTCATTTGGAAGGACACATAGAGCTGCCACCTGTTGAAAACTTGTTGCTGTTTGTTTGAACGCATTTTACGTTTATCGCCGACTCAAGAAAAATAAACTAGTTTTTCTACAAAAAATCCGAGTGACCATCAATTCTTCTTAATTTTGAAACAACAAAATCTTCGTGAATATTTTGAAGAATGAGGCTTTAGGGTCAAAACTTTACAATACTATGTTTTAAAATATACCTGACTGTTCATAACACTTCTGATCGCGTCAATCAGTCCTGGGAGTTCGACCATTTCACCCATGCCAGTCAAGTTGAAGTCGATCCTCTGTAATATTGAAATTTCTGGCTCAATTAAAATCAAAATGAATCAGAAATTAATTAAACTTGGAATCTTTGATTTGTTCCATTGGTAAACCATGTTCCTAAAGGAGCTGGTGAAATCGCCCTAAATTGACTCCGCTTGGCGCACTTTTTCTCCATAAAAAACATGAACAAGAGAAAAATTCTTTTTCAGATAAAACCATCAAAATTTTGAATTTCTGAAAACCTTCAACAGTCATCTTGACAGAAATCGATGGAAAATTCTATAAAGTTCGAAATCTCACCGGCATCTCCAAGAAGGAACCTGCGACACCACCAATCATTGGTGGGTACGGGAGGAGTGGCTTGCAGACCGCTCTCAGCTTTCCTGAGAACTGAAAGAATGCGTTTTTTTCCGTACAGATTGGGATTTGTTTATGACAGTTTTGAGTAGTTTTTCAAAAATACGTCAAAATACGTCTCTCTTCAACAATTAACCTGAATTGAAACCTCGGTAATTATTGGAACCAACGCGAAATATGTATATTCTTATCAGTTTCTTGTTTCTTGTCCCATCATGAAAAACAGAAGGCTGCTCACCATGCGGCAAACGCAGTTGAAAAGTATAAGCAAAGCAAATCGATAGAGATCAAATTTCAGCTACTGTAGTTTAAAAAAAATTATTTTTTAATCGTAACGGAAACATGTTTAAGGTAGGTAAAACTATCGTTGGGAACAGTCCACAACGTCCATTATGTCAAGTGAAACATTTATTAAAGTACAAACACTTTCGAAAATGAAAGCGGAGGTCGGCAAAGCGGTTTTATTGTCTTATGCCTTTGCCGAGGTGTGCTGCTCACTATAATTGCAAAAAGTAGACAAACTCCATAGTTGATGCAATTTTTCATTCAATGATAAAATCATACCACAATGTTGTTCATCCCACCGGTGAATCCACAGCAGCTGACGGAGAAATCTGCGTCGCCGGCGTACGCGACGTCCATGTCAACGATGATTCTGTCTCTGCCGACGTTGGAAGTGTAGACCTATATATTTCATAAATAATAAGATAGATAGTGTTATTCACTTCCGTGCATTTTTTCAAAATTTTTTTATTTCTTGAGGTGAATTTCGTGATAAAAATCGAAAAATGAGGGGCTATACAGTATATCGAGGGTTTTTTTCGAATTTCAAGTTCCGACTTCAATGAAAAAATTTCACTAAAAATTTTAACTTATGGCTTTGACAATCAAAAATAAATCATAGTACCTTACTCTGTTTTGAGCAGCTGAAACACTACATATAGCTCAGCTCATAAAGATACGAACGGCATAATTATTTTATTTGAATAATCAATTCTCCGAAAATTACCTTTATTCCACCAACTCTGCAGGGGATATCACCCATGTCCATCTTGGTGAATTTGAAGTTCTTGAACATTCCAGGCATCTGTGCCTGCAAAAGTTCTCATGTCATTCCGACTGTGTTATCTTCAATTTTATTACATTTTCTTTTCTGAATATTCTTTGAGACTAACTCACTGAACCAAACCAGACGTCGCTGAAATAGTAATTTTTTTTCACTTGAACTGTATATGAATATTACCTAATTAGACATAACTCATTGAAGTTATCAGTTAAAAACAAGAAAATTACCTTAACTTGTGGTATTATAAAATCGTGCATGAACGTTTTTCCATACTCTCCGACATACGGCCACAGTTGGTGGATGACCTAAACGGGTTACTGTAATCATGATTACAGTAGTTAAAAACTTTGTTCAACCATTCGACTCGTTCGGTATCGGGGAACTGAACCCATGCGGGAAGATCTTGCAGCTGGGCCAGGATAACTTCCCGCTCTCGTAGTGAGGTTGCTCTTAGAGCCATTAACCTTAACGTCATAATTTCAAGGAGCGTGTGAATTTTATAATTCTTATAGTTATAACTTCTTCCTCCTTCTCTCTCTCTCTCTGTCTCTCCCCCCCCCCTCTCTCTCTCTCCCTTTCTCAAAATCAGACATTATTTCGTATTCAACATCAAAAGCTCACCTCTGCTCACGCTTCTTCCACAAATGACTTTTGGCCAGATTCAGTGCAATGATTATAAGGATCCATACGAAAGAATAGTTTCCTTTCCCTAAGAGAAAGGCAAGCGAACTGACGACCGCACTGCCCACCACGGGTACCACGTACGACTGCCAACCCATCGGATCGTCGGCTGAAATCATCGACTGTGAGAAGTCGTCTTGTGTCGGGCACGAGTTCTGGTGCCAAAAGCTGGTTGAAAATTAATAGACGTGCGAGTGCAATGGTCGTGTGTTGTTGTTGCAAAACAGAAAAGTTGTTGGTGGATGAGAAGGAGATGGAGAAGAGAGAAGTGAGTGAGAGGGAGAGAGAGAGAGAGAGAGAGAGAGAGAGAGAGAGAGAGAGAGAGAGAGAGAGACAAGGGTGAAACACACCACGGCTCGAGGTTCTCTGTTCCGCATTCTTTAAAAAAATTCACTCTTGATGTCTCAAGATGTTGGAGCTGCTGGGTTCAATTCTATGCAACAGCAATAACAACAGACTTGCCACATTCTTGACGGACAGAGAAAAAGGAACAGGAGAGAGAAAGAGAGAGAGAGAGAGAGAGAGAGAGAGAGAGAGAGAGATACAAAGTTTCGAAGAAAAATGGGACTCATGAAAATATGGTAATTTTTAATAAAACCTGTTAATTTTAACTGAAGTGCGTTGAACTCGAATAATAACATTGAATTGAATCCTTCGCTTTAAGATTCTCCAACCTTGCAAAATGCGAGTACGCTTTACATTTCCTATACTCGAACTAATAATGAAACTATAATTTCCAAGGATATTAAGTTTTTAAAAAAAAGAAGCACAATGAGCACAACACGGTGGAATACCTAATTGGTGTGCTCCACTTTAGAAGAACGAAAGTGGCTCCAACAGCTAACTAACAACCTTTGCACACCAATTATGATTGCATTCATCTTTTAGGCGGCAGGGTTCAATTATTTCCCCTCTTTTTCTCAAAATATTTTACGAGAAAGAGAGAGAGAGAGAGAGAGAGAGAGAAATTGATAGATTACTTTTCACTAGATCTGAACAAGTTCAGGTAAAATAAAACAGAAAGGGGCAGGTACTTTAATACTGTTATCATGGTAGTTAATCTCGCCTTGATTCTCTACAAGCGTTAGAAATTAGTTAAAATTGGACTACATAGAAAATCAGTAGAGAGCTAGTCGATTGTTAAGAAAAGAGAGTTGTATCAGAAAAAATGAGCCCTCATACGTATCCCAGGACGACAGGGTTCTCTTCTCGCTTACCCGCACTCGGTTTTGTCTTCTCTTTTTCGCGTTCTTCGCCCATGCTGAAAATGAGTTTTGGTTTTGAGACTCAAGTGGGAGGGGAGGGGATGCTTATGTGCTGGGATTGTAAAATAATCAATGTTTCGGGAAAATACAATCACTCTTATCAATGATAAACGCCATGATGAGCGGAAGAAATTTTCTCGAGCGAGAAAAGTTTCACGAGTGACGGAATGCGGATAAAATTTCCATTCTTGCCGAAGATGGTACACAGGTGGAGTTACCTTTCACAGAAGATTGGATGCGGATGAAATTTCATTGTGGCGGAGCGCGGAAAACGCAAAGCAAATGAATTAAAATTTCACGGAATGTTGAGACGCGGAAAGAATTTGATCCGGGCGGAATATGAGAAAAACGGAATATCAATCTTGTAAGAAATTTGGAATCAGAAAAGTCAAAAACTACGTGTCTCAAACAAAAAACTAACAACATCGAGAAGGAACTATACGAAACAGAGAAACGCAATAAACTGAAAATAGCTCGAAGCACTTTCCATTGATGAAAGAGGCTCGGGCACTCGAATTCAGTAGCTCGCTATCGTTTTCAACCAGTTTCAGCAAAAACAGAAAAATAAAATAAAATTCAAGTCTTTTCATGCGATCAAGGGAATTTTGGTATTTTGTGATATTCAGATGAAAACGGTCAATCATCTTTTCAAAATAATAAGTATATTAATTAATTTTTTACGGAACAACTCAAAATTAATATTGTTTCTTCAATCAAAGTTTCTCAAAAAACTACTGTAAACTTCGGAAATGCAAAAATTCCTGTGAAAAAAGCACATCATTCGAGAACAATTTCGATTGAGAATGAGTGTATAAGGAAAATGTGATTCATGCAAAGCATGTGTCGAATTCTCTGTTTCCATCAACATAAATTGTCAGAGAATCGATCATCAACCAACTGCCTGGTGGTAAAGATAAGGTGAACAAACAACACACACGAAATACTTGCACGGACACAGGTCGAGCAGCACTCAACTACACTCTGTATCGTGTAGATAAAAAAAATTATCAGAAGTTTGTAAGAGCTTAATAAGGAAAAAGAAAAGTTACATAATAAAAAGGCATTTCGTAAAATGCGCCGACTTTCCATTACTATGTATACAGGCTCAGGCTGAAACTTAGCTGACCCAAACCTAACCTAAGCCTAGAATAAATGTGTTCATAGTAATTTTAACTATTTTTACTTTCAAAGTAACAACATATATGTTATAACTGAAAAAGTTCATACTAAATGCTAACGTAACTGTAAAAAGTCGGTGTGGTCGGTGCATTTTAAAAAATGCCTATTAAAAAAATAACCTAATTTTTAGCAGCACATATCTAGTAAAAAGTCTGACCGATTTCAAACGCGCGCTAGTCGCATTTTTGTAAAATGAGTACGGTAAGCCTACCCTAGGGTCGAGACTCTCACAACGAACAGTTAGATCTTTGTGCACATATCTAGCAAAAAGTCTGACCGATTTCAAACTCGCGGCAGTCGCATTTTTGTAAAATGAGTACGGTAGGGTCGGGACTCTCACAACGAACAGTTAGATCTTTGTGGATTTAAATTATTATTCTTACTTTCAGTCCATTGAAATTGAAGGCGCATTACTTAATCGTTCATGTATTTCAAAGCGAAACTTCTACGGTAACTAAGTAACCGATTTACGGAGGTCAGACTTTTTTACAGGTAGAGGAAGATATGTGTTGTGGATTTAAATTATTATTCTTACTTTTAGTCCATGGAAATTAAAGGCGCATTACTCGAATCGTTCTTGTATTTCGAGGCGAAACTGCTACGGTACTAAGTACCCGATTTACAAAGGCCAGATTTTTTTACAGGTAGAGGAAGCTATGTGCACTGAAAATTGAACGAAAAATGTGATTTTTCGAAAGATAGCAAGGCAATGATGATGATGTGATGAATTCTTGAGTTTGGGATCAACCTAGTTGGTTGGCACTGGTGCATTTAGGCTTACATGGGAATGCTACCAAGAACCCACGAAATTGTAAGGTCTGACTGGGTTCTAAGGTTTTCAAATACGCTGAAGATGATAGAACCGGTGTCAAAAACTGCTATGTCGACCTTGTTTCAGAGTTATGAACTGAAAACGGAGTGAAAAGTAGGTTTCATATGAATGGATCAATCTATACCTCGCTAGACTATATTTTTATGATAGGAAACAGTTGAAAACCTATATATTCGTTAAAATTTTTATGATTCTTGGCTTCTGGGCCGAGAAATCGTTTTTTGAATGTTCCCAAAAATCACTGTATTGACCACCCAAAAGACTACAACACGTACGCGAATCCAAGCAAGGAGGGTAGGCAAGAAGTGAACAATCGTCAGCCACGACTCAGAGAAGGCAAATCAGATTGGATCCAAAAATCGCAGATTAGATCAAGAAATCGCAGATTAGATCCAGAGTTGTACCCTCGTATCGGGATGAAAAGTATCACAAAATATTCGTCTTGACATGTATAATCACCCAGTATATCGAATATTCCGAGAAAATGGTTCTTTGAGAAGTTATTAACGTTTTTATGGTTTAGCAGATTAGATCCAGAAAACGCAGATTAGATCCAGACTGCGCATATTAGATCCAGCGCTCGATCTAATCTGCTTTTTTAAAACTGTCGGAAACTCATTTTGTATCCTTCAATTCTGACTCTTCGCTGTAAATTTGAAGTTTATAGTGGTTTTGAATCAGTTATGGTGAAATCTGGAGCAGGGGAAGTGTTTTCATGAAACGCAGATTGGATCCAGAAAGCGCAGATTAGATCCAAAAAACGCAGACTGGATCCACAAAACGCAGACTGGATTCACAAAACGCAAGTTGGATCCAGAAAACGCCGATTGGATCCAGAAAACGCAGGTTGAATCCGAGGTGGTACCCTTCGATCAGAGTGAAGAATATTTTCATCTCTTCACCTCGATAATATAGTATGCATCTAGGCACCCTCTGTATGAGTATTTCGATACTGACCATCGGAACACCTTGTTTAGAGGTTGCAATTTTTTTATATGTAAGACTATAGTTTCTTACAGGGAAGATGTTCAAAATCTCTGTATTGACCTCAGCGTTATTCGGTTCCATGGTGTTTTTATGACTCGTTTTTTGCTCCTAGACATGTTATAAAACATCTTATCACCCTGCGTATCACACCCTCTCATGACTATGACCTTTTGGATGTAAATCCCTGGTGCACGCCCATTGAGATCTTGCCCTGATCATTCCATGTCTCTGTGCAGACGCCGCGAGGTGTCTCACAGACCCCAACCTTGTCGACAAGAAAGGTTACCACAGACATGTTGAGACTTCATGACATATAAGCACCGTCAAGGCTTATTATGTTATAGTTATTTTTCGTCGTTACAGCTACACAGGAATTTTTTTTTAGGGATAAGATGGAAAACGCTAAGTGGCTAGACTGCCCAGTGTACACTATATTCTCGACTAAATGTGACTTCACTGTACCAGCTGTCATGTACCAGCTAACCAAGGAATTTATTGTGTGGGGCGTAGCAGCCTAGTAATTGAATATAATTGACTTCTGTATGTAAAAACTACGTAATAATTATTTTTTGATAAATTGGGAAGAAAACGAACAGTGCTTCACATGCAGCTTATTACTTATCTATACTCATTTTTTTTAAAAGCAATGTTTCCAGAACTAAAACATACACCAGTTACTTGAAGACTGTGAAAGTTTTACAAATTGTAGTTTTTTAAATACTGTGAATGTTTAGATTGTGAGTGTTCGAATATCACATCAAAACGTGATTTTATCAAGAAAATAAAAAATAAAAATAACAAATTTTTGAACTGGCGCGCTAAAAACTGCAAATGGTGCATACATTTTCCAAACTTGTTTTTATTTTATTTTTTCATCTCCCATTCTTCTATTTCCACGTTATTGTATTTTCAAACGGAAAACTTTCTCTCAAAAACTATATTAATATTATGTTCGAATTTTGGTGTATCTCCATCAGTATTTTATAACTCTGACTAGACAAAAATCTCAAGTTTTCACAAAATTTTAGGCCATGGTTTGTTATATGAGGTAGACAAGAGTAGAAATAAATCTTCATTCCTTTTTGAGACTGCTAACTATTTTTCCAAAAAAATTCTCGTGGTTTTCGAAAGTTTTTCCTATTTTGATGTCCTCCATCCACCAATTTCCTTGTTCTGATAATTATTTCGTTTTTAGGATCTGATAAAACGAACGTGACGGGTTATGAACTACATCTTATCATCAGGACCGCAGTTGATCGGTGAGTTTCTTTGCACTTACATTCTAGAAAATACCTTTATTGTTCTTTTCGAAGAGTTTCCATAAAGAAAAGAACTGATATATAAGAACAATCCGGTGTTTTCCAGTAAGGAAAGAAGTTGTTCTTACACGCTCTCATCGAAATTAATATCAACATTCAGACGGTTCCTAGCTTCGAACACTGGCCTACGACTTCCGAAAAAGATGAGTCCCTGAAGAGGATCCAGAAAAGCAAATTAACCAGGTAATTTTTGGCAATCAATTTCTACGTAGTTCCGAACTTTGAAACAATAACTGTATTAGAGTGTCATCAGAATTTCCGGCAGTAATCAGAGTACATTAGTTGGGATATGTGTTACGCATAGGGATATGCTTGATGAGAGTGTTACGTAGATAAAACGAAGAGTGAAAATTTCATCTTTTCACCAGAGTTTGCCATCAGAACAGTAATTTTTGTGAAACGCGCGAAAATTTAATTTAGGGTGTGAGAAAAATGGCTCAAGTTGACATTTTGTTACATTATGTTGGCAATGTTCTTGATGTCATGACAAGAAGTTACTTAATTTCTCAATTGTGTTGATTTTCAAATTTCAGACAATGCACTGAAGCTACCACCACATCGGACGGCGTCAACCCTGGGCAACGCTCAGTGCCAAACCAGGACAACAGCGTCAGCCCAGAACAGCGGACCCGCAGCGTCAGCCTAAAACAGCGGAACCGCAGCTTCAGCCCAGAACAGGGGATCAGTAAAAGAAAATTTCAAATGCTAATCATTTTTCATTGTATTTATGAATAAATTTGTTTAACATACTGTATTTCAATGGATAAAGTTTCGAACCGGAAAACCAGGGCCGGATTCGTAAAAGTATGATTTGATCCAAGAATTGCAGATTCGAACCAGAAATCGCAGATTTGATCCAGAAATCGCGGACTGGATCCAAAAAACGCAGATTAGATCCAAAAAAATCCAGTTTAGGATGGTCCATCCCAATCTGCGATTTCTGGATCTAATCTGCGATTTTTGGATCCAATCTGATTTGCCTTCTCTGAGGACGCCGGTGTCCAAGTGGTTAAGACGTGGAACTGCTAAACTTTTTTGATTTTTTTCACTCGAGTTCGAGTTTTTTCTTGTTAAAACTTTTTTGTTTTTGCTAACAAGGTAAATTTTGATCATTTAACTCAAAAATAACGGTGCAAAGAATCGAGATGCTTCGTGGAAGTCGAAATATGCCCTTTACAGAACATTATTTTATGATTCCGTTAGGATTTCTTACCAAAACCGATATCGGACATCGTTATCTGTTCGGAAATGATTATTACATCACTCAACATAAAAACAAAAAAGTTTTAACAAGAAAAAACTCGAACTCGAGTGAAAAAAATCAAAAAAGTTTAGCAGTTCCACGTCTTAACCACTTGCTCAGACATGACGAGTTGCATCAGATCTGGCCTGAGTCGAATCAGATCTAATCTTGACCTCCAATCCCTTTGAAAGTTATGCCATTAATAAGGGAATCATGTGGGTAGATGTGTGTTGAAATATCAGTCCGAAATTCTACCGTCTTCATAGAAAAAAACGAAAAATAGAGAAAATGGTCGAGTCAGATCTGGCTCGGTCACACCAGATCTGATTCAACTCTTCAAACTGGCGAATAAGCGCTACAAAATTAATCGAAAAAGTGTATGAAACGAACTTTAGACTTCTCTAGACACTTACTCTATCGTTTTAATAGATATCTGGAACATTTTAAACCAGTTCTTATCATCTTACCACCCCATTCAGAGTGGCGAATCAGATCTGCTTGAAGTCGAGTCATATCTGGTTGGATCGAGCCAGAACTGACCAGATGACTCGAGTCATAGTTTTTTCGATGAATATTATCTGTTTCATAAGACATTCTTCTCGAGAAATCGAAATTCTGGCATTTTCAATGACTTTTTGAAGAAGTAATTAAAAACATTTTGGTTTTAAAAAATTCTTTTAGACTACTATATCATCTTTCTTCTGCTCTGATCTGCTCAGTGAATGTCATAATTAATTTTGATGGTCATAGTTAGCAAGCTTGGAGTCAACACTGACGTTTTTGTTTTCATGATCATGTCATTTGATAGGTTCTCAACAAAAAATCAAACGCATGCGAAAAAAAAACCTTGGAATAAGAATAAATTAATATTTCGGCTTCGAAATTCTCAACCTATCCGTTTTCTACACATTTCTCTGCATGAAACAGTCAAACGAAATAATAAAAATGTTACTTATTAAAAAAATAAAACTTGAACACATTCTCCAAGTCGGGAGAATATGTTGAGTAAACGTGCTCCTATGCACATTACCGTAAATTCTAATTCAAACTTTTTCTTCATTTTTTCGTTCCTACTCCGTTTCAGTTTCTTGTTTTTAGATTGTTTCAAACGTTTCTTTTCAGGTTGGATCAAGTAAAAAGTCATTTTTCTCTAGGAAATGCTGATTTAACAAATGGTGAGATTTCGAATCAAGTTGAAAATACGTAAGAGAAATTTCGAAAATTTTATTATTCGTGAATTTGATCTGAGGTTCAGTTTTTTTTATTTCTCTCTTCGGAAATTCACAGATTCACCACTCTAGTTGAGGTTTGATGGAATTATACGATTCCGTTAACCAAAACAGCTCCCAGTCAGAAATTTTATGTGAAAGGTTCAATTACAATACTCTAATTAACATAAGTAGTGTATAACAAAGACCCTTAAAGAAAAAAATCGAAAAGTTTGCGCTAATTTATAGAAGTTTGCTGCCAAGAAGCGACATCGGAAATTTGATTTCGTAAGTTCTTGTTTTCAATTATTTGTTATAACGTGCAAGTTTTATCACTGTCTCGTAGAAATTATAAACAGCCAAAAAATTACAGGATAACTCTTACAATGGTACAATTCAAGCCATCTCGTACAAAATAAAGAGAAATCTCATAAAATCACGGTTTCAACTTTATTTCAGATTGTAAAAGACGGCAACGGAAAGCTCTGCTGGACAGGATAGCGTGAAACTCCAGGACCAGACGGCTAACACACACTGGATCGACAAGAACATAAGGAAGATTCAAAGGTAGCTCTTCAGTCTTTTATTTGAATTGTGATTTTTGATCATGCAAAAACTCTTCTTTATCTTAGTTGTAGATATTTTCTGACCCTGTTGTCTAGTCTTTGACATGTTTCTGACAACACTGTGCATTCAAAAAAATTTTTGATACCGCTACCTACATAGTTGTAGAAATTACCGACAAAAAAGTCTCATGAAATCAAGGTTTCAACTTCATTCCAGATCGTCGAAGACATTGGCATGAAGATTTTCAAGACATCATAGTGGACGACAACAGGATAGAAAAATTGGAGGATATTCGAAGGTAGTTCTTTAGTGTATAATTATATTTGCGCTTGTTGAAAATTCCAAAACGTTTCTCCCTAGTTGTAGACCGCTCTCTGACACCGCTGCCTATCCATAGACAAATTTCTTACAACATTGCTTCATTGTTGACGTACTCCTGACGCCGATGCCCAGTCAAAAATATTTCTAAGTGTCTAAGTAAGTCTGCCTAGTCGTTGAAATACGTGTGACAACGCTCTATAGTCATACACATACTTCTGAGGCCGATGCCTAGTCGGAGTCATGTGTCATAGATAAATTTCTTGATATGTATCGACTCGTTGGATGTTAGTGACAGTGAAATTCTATTCGAAAAAAAAACAGAACTTCATTACAGAAGTCTCAACGTCCAATGACTCGAAGAAGTCCCACTACAAGATGAAACGGAGACCCGAAGAGGACATTGGTCTATTTAATTGTATATGTGTATTTGTATAATAAATTTGATCATATTGAAAAGTGTTATTTTTGATAAGAAAACCCCTAAATATAAAGGAGAAATTTTGAATCTGATCTCGCCTGAGTCGAATCAGATCTGGCTGTAACCATGCCAGATCGTGCCACGCTGAATTCGACTGAGAGCAGATCTGATTCGACTGAGGCCAGATCTGTTGCAAGTCGCTTTCCCTGAGTGGACACCGGCGTCGTGGCCGATAGTTGTTCACTTCTCGCCTACCCTCCTCGCTTGGATTCGCGTACGTGTTGTAGTCTTTTGGGTGGTCAATACAGTGATTTTTGGGAACATTCAAAAAACGATTTCTCGGCCCAGAAGCCAAGAATCATAAAAATTTTAACGAATATATAGGTTTTCAACTGTTTCCTATCATAAAAATATAGTCTAGCGAGGTATATATTGATCCATTCATATGAAACCTACTTTTCATTCCGTTTTCAGCTCATAACTCTGAAACAAGGTCGACATAGCAGTTTTTGACACCGGTTCTATCATCTTCAGCGTATTTGAAAACCTTAGAACCCAGTCAGACCTTACAATTTCGTGGGTTCTTGGTAGCATTCCCATGTTAGGTTGAATTCTTGAGCTTGGGATCAACCTAGCTAGAGTGAGAAAAAAGTCTAGAGAAAAACTACAGTAACCCAAAAAATTTCATCCACAAGAACTCACACAATTTTGATCTACCATTTTTTTTCGTTCATTTTTTGAGTAAAAATGCAATTTTCATAAAGGAGAGTTTACTACGATTCTGAAGTAAAAAATCTCAAAATCACATTTTTACCTAGAAAACTCGAACGTATGAGCAGTGAGTGTTTGGAAGAGGCAAATTTCGATGAAAACTTTAGGCTCTGACTGTGTGTGTCAACATGGGAAGAATATTGGGTGTTGACACAGACCATTTTACACATTTCAAGGTTGTTCCGTTATACGGGAGGCGCCATGTGATAGCATATGCAGCCGCACAATCATGCTAATTGTCATTATTCTTCATGTTTTCGAGGGCATTCGCAAAGGGAATATACGGTAGTGGGTACCAGGGCTGATTACGAAATTTCCGATTTAACGAAACCGTTAAACGTTAAATTAACGGTTTTTCCAAATTTAACGAATCCGTTAATCGTTAAATTAACGGTTTTTCCAAATTTAACAAAACCGTTAATCGTTAAATTAACGGTTTTTCCAAATTTAACAAAACCGTTAATCGTTAAATTAACGGTTTTTCCAAATTTAACAAAACCGTTAATCGTTAAATTAACGTTTTTTCCAAATTTAACGAATCCGTTAATCGTTAAATTAACGGTTTTTCCTAATTTAACGAATCCGCTAATCTTTAAATTAACGGTTTTTCCAAATTTAACAAAACCGTTAATCGTTAAATTAACGGTTTTTCCAAATTTAACGAAACCGTTAATCGTTAAATTAACGTTTTTCCAAATTTAACGAATCCGTTAATCGTTAAATTAACGGTTTTTCCAAATTTAACGAATCCGTTAATCGTTAAATTAACGGTTTTTCCAAATTTAACGAAACCGTTAATCGTTAAATTAACGTTTTTTCCAAATTTAACGAATCCGTTAATCGTTAAATTAACGGTTTTTCCAAATTTAACGAAACCGTTAATCGTTAAATTAACGGTTTTTCCAAATTTAACGAAACCGTTAATCGTTAAATTAACGGTTTTTCCAAATTTAACGAATCCGTTAATCGTTAAATTAACGACTTTTCCAAATTTAACGAAACCGTTAATCGTTAAATTAACGGTTTTTCCAAATTTAACGGAACCGTTAATCGTTAAATTAACGTTTTTTTTCCAAATTTAACGAAATTTAACGGAAAATTTTGGTAAAGCGGTCAATTGAACTTAAATTGGGATTTTGTTAACTAGCTGTTGAACCTTCGCTGCGCTCAGGCGTTTTGCGTGTTTTTTTCGGATGGTCGTATTTTTTGCTATCGATAAAATTAAACGCAGAAAATAATTTTTCTCATGGAATCTATTTTCTATCCATTTTTTCTGTTCCAGACTCTGCCCCTGGGTTCCCCGGCGAACGGCAAATTTTTATACTCCCGGGGGCTTCGCCCCCTGGGAGACCAAGTGCACAAAAAAATTTTCTACTCCCGGGGGCTTCGCCCCCTGGGAGATCAAGTACACAAAAAATTTCCACTCCCGGGGGCTTCGCCCCTGGGAGACCAAGTGCACAAAAAATTTTCTACTCCCGAGGGCTTCGCCCCCCGGGAGACCAAACGCACGTATTTTTACATCTAAACTTTTTAGAGAGAAAAAGAATACATAGACTTGTAGAGTCAAGAGAAAAACAAAAGAAAATGTCGAACAGGAATTGATCAATCATCGAACAGTTTTGTAATCGACATCTCAGCCACTGCGCTTTGAAAACACGTGTTCGACATTTGTTGAACATGGCATACTTAATACGTGAAAATTGATCCCAATTTGCACTAATTCGGTCATAACTACAGTATCGTAATAGGTAGAATTCTCGAATAAGTCCGGGCAAAGTATACGTAATTTTCGCTGTCTCGTGCCAAAATTTCAACCGGAAATATCTATTCCGAAAAAAGTTATTCACACATTTATAGTCAGACAAATATACCGACATCTATATATGAGACGTTTCACGAGAGAAACGACCAAAATCGACCAAAAAGTGCGCTAGGCTCCTGATGAACCGATTGAGTTGAAATTTGGTGAACAAGTAGATTCGAGAGCGCTGAATTCAAATATGTTGGTTTTGTTTCATTTGGTCCTGCCAGAGTCTTGCAGTACTGTCCCAAACTTCGCACTTTTTGGAGTTCAGACGTTCATAACTCACTGGAAAAGTGTTTTTATTCCAACATACTTCGGAAACTTGAAGAGTTGACAATGAAAAATCGATCAATGTGAAAAAAATTTCTGATTATCGATTGATTTTTGCGTCACAGAGTTTTGTCAATAACTTTTTTCATTGACGAGCGAGCATCGTAATTTTTTGTCAGGTAAACGCGGATAAGAAATACGCTTCGTTTAATGTTCAAAAATCAAAAATAAATTTTTATCAGCGGTATGTTATGGACCATCGAAAAATAATTTTTCCAGAACTACCCTTCAAAATGGTTATTTAGACTTTTTCAATGACTGAATCGTAATTGTACCTCAAAAAACACCCTAGTACAAAAATTTGCACGAAAAGTCTGAACAGTTCTCAGGATACGGTACTCACTTTTTTCAGTTTTCTGCATGTTTGAGCACATGTATCTCAGTAATCATACAACCTTTTAACCTTTTTTTTTAACTCAAAAACATCAATCAATCTAGATCTTCAGTTCCGAAGTAATCTCAATGTATCCCGTTTAAAATCAGCAAAGTTATCACAATTCAAATCAACCCTACATAAAATCTATTTTCACATGATTATTGACTGTCTGAAACAATTGCTGCAGGTTTGTTTCATGGGGTTTTGGTTGTTTATTCGTTTTTTTGAAGAAAATAGCTTATTTGAAAGAAAAACACTAATTTTGACAGTGAAAACTTGATTTTTGTAAAAAATGGACGATTTCAGAGTTAGAATACAACCTAGAACATCGAAATTACCATCAATCGACGTGAAATAATTTTCTGATCCGATTAAACACAAAAATCTTGAAATTTGGTCCAATTTCAACTAAAATACGCAGCAAAACGTCGAAAAACTTAACAGATAGAATAAAATAGAGAAGGAAGGCAGTTACTGTAGGTGCGCTCTTGTTGTTTCCACTTCTTTTTTTCCGGTTCATTTTCTTTAAAATGTGTGTATTTTTGTTAATATCGGACCGAATTTCAAGATTTTTGTGTTAAATCGGATCAGAAAATTATTTCACGTCGATTGGTGGTAGTTTCGATGTTCTAGGTTGTATTCTAACTCTGAAATCGTCCATTTTTCACAAAAATCAAGTTTTCACTGTCAAAATTAGTGTTTTTCTTTCAAATAAGCTATTTTCTTCAAAAAAACGAATAAACAACCAAAACCCCATGAAACAAACCTGCAGCAATTGTTTCAGACAGTCAATAATCATGTGAAAATAAATTTTATGTAGGGTTGATTTGAATTGTGATAACTTTGCTGATTTTAAACGGGATACATTGAGATTACTTCGGAACTGAAGATCTAGATTGATTGATGTTTTTGAGTTAAAAAAAGGTTAAAAGGTTGTATGATTACTGAGATACATGTGCTCAAACATGCAGAAAACTGAAAAAAGTGAGTACCGTATCCTGAGAACTGTTCAGACTTTTCGTGCAAATTTTTGTACTAGGGTGTTTTTTGAGGTACAATTACGATCCAGTCATTGAAAAAGTCTAAAAAATCATTTTCAAGGGTAGTTCTGGGAAAATTATTTTTCGATGGTCCATAACATACCGCTGATAAAAATTTATTTTTGATTTTTGAACATTAAACGAAGCGTATTTCTTATCCGCGTTCACCTGACAAAAAATTACGGTGCTCGCTCGTCAATGAAAAAAGTTATTGACAAAACTCTGTGACGCAAAAATCAATCGATAATCAGAAATTTTTTTCACATTGATCGATTTTTCATCGTCAACTCTTCAAGTTTCCAAAGTATGTTGGAATAAAAACACTTTTCCAGAAAGTTATGAACGTCTAAACTTCAAAAAGTGCGAAGTTTGGGACAGTACTGCAAGACTCTGGCAGGACCAAATGAAACAAAACCAACATATTTGAATTCAGCGCTCTCGAATCTACTTGTTCACCAAATTTCAACTCAATCGGTTCATCAGGAGCCTAGCGCACTTTTTGGTTGAATCTCTCGTGAAACGTCTCATATATATGAAAACATATAAACATTTTTTGTTACACGTGCGTTTTATAATAGTAATTTTTTTTAAATTACTACCATTGTTGAAAAATGAATAATTGACCATGATTGTGACAGAAAAATCCCTGAACTATGGTTTTCAACTTTTAATTTTAACGGAATTATTGCTCGTTAAATTAACAGTTTTTTTTCAAATTCAAAAAATCCGTTAATCGTTAAATTAACGGTTTTTTCAAATTTAACGAATCCGTTAATCGTCAAATCAACGGTTTTTTCAAATTTAACGAATCCGTTAATCGTCAAATCAACGGTTTTTTCAAATTTAACGAATCCGTTAATCGTTAAATCCGTTAAATCGTTAATTTCGTAATCAGCCCTGGTGGGTACCACTTTCAAGCCAAAATGAGAGTGACTGATCGAGGTACTGTATGGACGGGGAATGAGAATGAGAAAGCTTACAATGTCACCTCGCTACGTGCCGCTGGAGTGCTAAAGCACTTGGTTCAACCTTCTCTTTCTCTCTCTCTCTCATAATCTCTTTTTCAAAACCTTTAGATCAGCTGTCAATCTGTCGAGAAGCCTCCAGTTATAACCAACTCCAGAAAAAAAATAATTCCTTCGTCATCGAGATCAAGAGAAATGCGAAAAGTGTGTGAATAAAACACGTGGAATATCGGTGGAAGTCGGAAAAAGAGTGATAACGTGAAAATCATAATTCTGACGTGCGGAATCCTCTGCGAAATCGTTCGGTGTCTGTATGGATTCTGGTATCCATATTGGTTGAAACGGTATCTGTATGAATCCATTCGGACACCGTTTGCAAACAGCAAGAAATCGGCGTCTGTATGGATCCATTCGGACACCGTTTTTGAAAACGGTGAAACGGTGCCTATATAGGCGTGGCAAGTAAGGCAAGCAAAAATTTTAATCGTCTTAAGAATTACTACATTTTGAAAAGTTTAAACGCAAAATTTAAAACAAAAAGTAACCTTTTTTTATACCATTGAAAACTCACTCGAATATAAACGTACCACACTCATGTCTTCATGGTCGCCGCGCACGGCCCACTCATGTCTTCATGGTCGTCGTTCATGGCTCATTCATGTCTTCATGATCGCCTTACATGGCCCTACCAAGCCGTCACGATGGCCCAACAAGGCTTACTCCCATCAGGCAGATGCGGCATGGACAACATCCACACAGCCTCACAACTGATCGAGAAATGTCACGAATACGTCATCCCGCTAGTAGTTGCCGCAGTGGACTTCAAGGCCGCCTTCGACTACATCGACTGGTCGGCCGTAGAAGAAGGCCTCATCTCCGCACATGCCAACCCTCACTACGTCAGAGCATTCATCACGAACGCAGAAGCCAACGCGAAAATTCGAGTTCACGGAAAGAACATCGAGGTTCAAGTAAAAAGGGGAGTACGGCAAGGAGATTGCTCATCGCCCACCCTCTTCTCACTCGCACTACAACACGTACTAGACAAAGTACAATGGGAAAACATAGGAATCGAAGTCAACGGAGAACGATTAGCTCACTTGGAACTTGCTGATGATCTTCTTATTTTCGCTAACTCATGCAAAGAGCTAGAGGAGCAACTCAATGACGTCAGCCGCGAAGCCAAGAAGTCGGGTCTTTTCTCCAACTACAACAAGACACTGACAATGGTGAATGACCACGCTCAGGAAGAAGCAATCACCTGCGATGGACACACAATAGCTGTTGTCAAGGAATTTCGCTATCTCGGGAAGATTCTGAAGCACAAGATCCCACTGAAAAAGGCAACAACAAGGAAGGACGAGATTCAATTTTTTCCGGAAACATCAAGAAGAATACGAGCAGGATGGGCCTCCTACAGCAACACCTAAACAGGCAGTGTTAAGAGGCAATCAAACTTACCCGTGACGCAGCCAAAATAAGAGAATTCTTCAGTCAGTGTGCGATTCCAGCCCTACTCTACGCAACAGAAACATGGCAACTGCTCCAATCGGAGATCGGACGACTGCAACGTACGATGAACAAGATCTGTGAAGATGCCGACGTTCGACCGAAAGATTTTGACGTCTCGAAGCTGATAAAAATAAGGAAGCTCGCACGGGCTCGCCATGTTGCTCGACAACCAAACCAACGATGGTCAAAGAAGGTGGCAGACCGCCTCTGAGATGGAGTGATGACCGGTCGGCAGACCGCCTCTGAGATGGAGTGATGACCTCAACAAAGCGAGAGACGACCTTGGTTTCCTGGTGCGCAAAACCCCATGGTCCACATTGGCTACGGACCATTCAACCTGTAAGTTTCTGATCCACGCTGTCACTTGACAACGCGAACAATGGATCTCTCAAACAACTCAAGTAAATAAGCTACAGTCACAATATATCTGAACGTCATGTCGAGTTATAGGTGGCTCACCATTAATCTCGGAGAACACACCATGTGTCTGATTGCTACTTGGAAAAATCGTTAATCCTCTCTACAAAAAAGGGGAATACCATCGGGCACACTCTTGAAGCGCAGGGTCGCGCTTTTCTTGGGGAAGGGAGGTGTAAGGCCAAGAGGCCCATTGTACGCCCAAGCCAAACCCCAAGCGTACGACAACCGCGCCGACTTTAGCCTACGTGGCACGGTTCCATTAGTACCGTCAGCTCTGTTCGCTCACGTCTAAACAGGAAATGACCTTCAGCGTAATTCGGATCCAGAGTTGAGACCTAGCCAGATGTGTTAAGCAGGTCGAGGGATGAAGTTTTCATGTAGAAAATTTTTGCACGTTTTTTGTTACAAGCGAGATATTTTAATTTAAAAATTCTCAGCTCCAAAATGAGTGACCTCTCGCACGACACAATTAGATCCAACAGGAAAAACAACTAGCGGGGTGGTGGAGTGGTCAAAGGTTCTGCGTTCGAACCGAGAGGTCTAGGGTTCTATTCCATCCGCTGACGATTTTTTGGTCATTTTTTTGCACAATGACAAAAATGTGCCCAAATTGTGTGGAATTACTCTTTTGCATGTATTTAAACCCTTCTACTCATGTTAATACTCTTCGAAGTTGCCAAAAGTCTATAGCCGATCTCATCTATCACCTCCTCCATTATGAAGCTAGTGAAATGGTCGTTACAACTTTGATATTCATCAAAAACAAGATTTTCGAGTTCGAGATGCATTTCTATTTGTGAACTGAACGGTAACCGTTCAAACCGGAGTTATCCTCTAGAATTCCTCAAGTCGTGAGCCAGAAGCATCTCGACAAGTGGTTGGATGAGGGTCTCTAATCACAAACCTTGATAAAATCTTCATGGATATAATCTCATGACCGCCCAGATTACACCAAACAACAACCACAAACATTAATTATAATATTATCAATAAATAAGTTCATAAGATGAAGTTGTTGAATTCAACTTTTTCTTGTTTGCATACTCATCCAGCTACTTGTCGAGATGCTTCTGGCTCAAGACTTGAGGAATTCTAGAGGATAGTTCCGGTTTGAACGGTTACCGTTCAGTTCACGAATAGAAATGCATCTCGAACTCGAAAATCTTGTTTTTGATGAATATCAAAGTTGTAACGACCATTTCACTAGCTTCATAATGGAGGAGGTGATAGATGAGATCGGCTATAGACTTTTGGCAACTTCGAAGAAAATTAACAAGAGTAGAAGGGTTTAAATACATGCAAAAGAGTAATTCCACACAATTTGTGCACATTTTTGTCATTGTGCAAAAAAATGACCAAAAAGTCGTCAGCGGATGGAATAGAACCCTAGACCTCTCGGTTCGAACGCAGAACCTTTGACCACTCCACCACCCCGCTAGTTGTTTTTCCTGTTGGATCTAATTGTGTCGTGCGAGAGGTCACTCATTTTGGAGCTGAGAATTTTTAAATTAAAATATCTCGCTTGTAACAAAAAACGTGCAAAAATTTTCTACATGAAAACTTCATCCCTCGACCTGCTTAACACATCTGGCTAGGTCTCAATTCTGGATCCGAATTACGCTGAAGGTCATTTCCTGTTAAGTGCCATTAGTCACCGGCATACAGCACTCAGAATGTGCATTAGCGTCAGGCGCCCCCGCCTGAGCGACATTATAATGCAACGATCACTGTGATAACACAGCGACCGCGTTGATCCACACAACGCGTCGCGGCCCTGACGGGGGCAGCTCCGTCACTTCCGGAACACCTTTAGGGCGGAGTTTCCGCACTTATCCACTTTACAGAAACACAGAAGGCGGAGCAACGCTGTATAAAAGGACGCCGGATCGTCTCAACTTGGTCGGTCATTCCCGTAGCTCAGTTCTCATCCATTCTTAATCTTTGCCCCCGTATTCTCTCTATTAATAAAACTGTCTCTATTTAATTCTCGTCGCTTCTCCTGCAGATAGTACAGACATAGTAGACCATTCTAGTGTTCACGCTCGCTCTCTCTAGTCTTAGGCCGCACTGGCGGTAGTTAGTCGATCCCACATACGTCTTTAAACCAAGATGTATTACTTCAACGTGACCGTTTTCTCGTCTAGCATTTTAATTTTTTTTTTAATGGAGCTTTCAAGAAGTTCCAAGTTGCCTATTGGAAGACGTTTGTTCACTTCTTCATTCTTTGTTTCCAGTAGCAAAACTGCCATGAGAAAAAGTAAAATGTGGGGCGCGAAGCGCCCCTGAAGAGTGCTTGTCTGTTGAGAAAACGAGAAGAACTCTCCCTTTCACATTAGTTACCAAAAAGCTTCACCCAAAAATGTTCATCATGAAGAAGAGGCGGAGCAAAGAGTGTGGACCCTTTTTCTAATATTATTAGGAATACTTGCGGCTTCAAGACTCCTCAATCAGAGTTTAGCTACTAACCAGCTACAGTATATAGTTAGGTACTCCACAGCTACCATATCACTATCATTCAGAGCATGGATTTCTTTAGGCCTACATGTGTTTCGAACAACACATATTCCAGAGAAAACTAGGATAAAAGAAAAGAGTTCACTTGGTCTTTAGCTGGCTAGGCGTGGGGTCGAAAATTGCCAGGCAACAGAAACCGTGGTGCTTGGCTTTGGTTTCTATCACTTTTCAGAATTGGTTCTGGGGCATTGAGAACAGAAAATAATTCGAGACAGAAACTATGATAAAATGGCTTCGATTAAGAGAAAATAGGAGAAAACTCAAGTATCCAATGACCAAAATCATTCAAAATCCGGAAAATTGATTAGAGCAAAATTTATATAACAAGGACAAATAGAGTCAGAAAACAGTGAGATCAATTTCAGTTCATACAAGTTTGTCGACATTCAGTCTTTCCATCGCTGCCTGATTCTGCGCAAACATCTGGTTTGACGCGAGCTCCATTCTGAAGAGCAAGATGAATCATTTGTTTTCAACTGTCTTCTTTTTGTTTACCAAACTATTGCTCACGAAATTTAACATATCCCTCTACATATAACTAATTTTGTAACGGTGATCACAAATTTGCCTATCGGATTTTCAAATTTACCTATCGGAGTTTTAAAAATTGTTATCAGATTTTTAAATTTATAAATAAATCCATCCATTAGTTAGATTCTAGATTTGGCAATGAAAACTCTAACCTGTAGTTATTCGTTACCATGGTCACCCAATCTTTCTCCAACTTCCTCAACTTGTTGCCAGCCTCCGTCTGTTCCATCTTTCTTTGAGCGTGGACTTCCATAACCTCAATATCCAACATTCTTAGTGTTTTATTCTTTTCAATTTTAGCTTTCTCTTTCTCTCTCTCTCTCTCTCTCTCTCTCTCTCTCTCTCTCTCTCTGTCGGTCTGTCGGTCTCTCTCTCACTCACTCACTTTTGTTCCCATTATTAAGAATTCAAAAAACCTCTTCTTTCCGTTTTCTCAATAATCGTTCAGCTTCTGTGAGCGTGTGCTCGATTTCTTTGTTCCTTTGTAGGTAAGATTCTGGCCCAAGTTCCATGAGAAGCTCCAAGTTGACCATATCCAGATTGAGATGTTCGTTGGCCGACTTCGCGTTTCGAATAACCTAAAATAACAATGGATATCCATAGTTACTCATAGTCATAAGATTTTATCAAACAACAGTAATCTTGAGCTGATGAAACACTAATAATTATAACGAAAAAGAGATCTGAATCTTAAATCATTTACATGTTAGCTTACAAGGTGCATTTTTTTGTAATTACCTGATTCAAACTTTGGTAAAACACACTACGGCAAACCCAGTTGGAAAGTGTAAGCAAAGCAAATCGATATACAGTACTGGCCATAATCTTTTTCGCACCCTTGTTTTTCAGTATAACACTATTCGATCTCATTCAACCGGTCTGAAATTTCGGACAATTATTTATAAAAACAGATACAAGTTTTTCTGCGGAATCTGAGTGTTATTCACATGAAAAAAGTATATTTTTCATATCAATAACGAAAAACACCCCAAATCGGGAAAATTGATATCTCTTCCAATGAAGGCAATAGTCCACTTGAGAAGTATCATCCAACCATCACGAAATTTAGTTTTTACTTTAAAATTGAAAATCGATAGTCTAATCTCTATTTAGTACCAATATTTTAACAAATAAGATGAAAAACATCGAAAGCAATCTATTCGAGCAGGTTTCCGACACTTTAAAAATATTAAGGCTCTGCCAACCTGGCCAGATGACATGAGCAGTACACTTGAAAAACGTGATGTGATCTTTATGGCCTCAAGATTTCATTGACGCTTGAAGAATGTGTCGAATAGGAATTGTTTTCAAGATTGAATCAAGATAATGATTACACTTCTTCAAAATCCTAAGATTTCTGTCTTTCGATAATATTTTTTCATAATGTAGCTACCGACCTCATGTCAAGTCAAGTGAGAACCAAGTTTCAAAGACCTTGTGCCAATCGGATGAGTTGTGAAATACGAGTTTCAGCACTGGATATTGTGGAAAAATGTTGAAAGAATATGTTTAAACATTTTTGAAATTAACAAGAACCAGTCGGAGTCAAATATCGTCATTTTGCAAAAATCTCGACCGTGCTCCGAAATGACGATCGTTGTCTCATTCCTGAATTTTATATGGAGAAGGTTTTGGTCATAAACGCGTGCGTATACCTTCTCCATGATGTATTTAATCATCTTATGTTACTCCTAGTGCTCTTCAAGGCGATGAAAAATTTTCTTGTGCTCTGAATCAGAGATATCAAGTTTCCCGATTTGGGGTGTTTTTCGTTATTGATATGAAAAATATACTTTTTTCATGTGAATAACACTCAGATTCCGCAAAAAAACTTGTTTTTGTTTCATAAATCATTGTCCAAAATTTCAGACCGGTTGAATGAGATTGAATAGAGTTATACTGAAAAAGAAGGATGCGAAAAAGATTATGGCCAGTACTGTAGTAGATCAAATTTCAGGTAGTGTAGTTTAAAAAAAATTGATTTTTCCTATTTTTTTCATTTCAGATTCACAAATAGTAACGGAAGAGTGTTCGAAGTAGGTAAAACTATCGTTGGGAACAGTCCACAATGTTCATTATGTCTAGCAGAGTTGCACGGAATTCCGACTTCCGTGAAAAATTTCACTTCCGACCTCCGACTTCCGACTTCCGTTTAACAAATTCTACTTCCGACTTCCGTCAAAAAAATTTTTTTTCGTGAAAAATGACGAAAAAACCGTGCAATCGTTTCTATTCAGTATCGAATTGACCTATCACCTGTTGAGAATGCACGAATATACAATATCTCTGGGTTTTTTCCAACTTTTTTGCACTCCCGATTACCGTTGAAAAAATTCTACTTCCGACTTCCGACTTCCGCCTTCCGACTTCCGCCCTTTTTTCACATCCGACTTCCGTTAAAAAAATTTCACTTCCGTCTTCCGACTTCCGTTAAAAAAATTTCACTTCCGTCTTCCGACTTCCGTTTAAAAAATTCACTTCCAACTTCCGACTTCCGAATTCCGTTTAAAAAATTCACTTCCAACTTCCGACTTCCGACTTCTGTTTTGAAAAACTTTACTTCCGTGCAACTCTGATGTCTAGTGAAACATTTATTAAAGTACAAACACTTTCGAAAATGAAAGCGGAGGTCGGCAAAGCGGTTGCGGCGCGGTTATATTGACTTATGCCTGTGCCTAGGTGTGTAAAATCTTAGCTTTGAACCTAACTAGTGCTTCAAACCTTACCTAAGCCTCACGATTCTATTAGGTTGTCGATTAAGTCCCCGAATTTTTTGGGGTGTTTTCGAGTGCACATCCTGGCTTTCCTAGACAACAACCGCCCCCCTCCCTCAGTGGATTGTTATTATCGAGTCTTCTCCTTGCTAGTAGTCTAAGTGAGTCTTCACTCAGTTCCATTGATTGGTAATGGTAACCCTGTTTTTCCGCGGAAATTTTCGCGTTCGTCATGTTTTGCTATTTCTTCACGTTTCTGACTCCAACCAGAATGGAGCCAGGGATGATCTTCATTAAACGTACGACTACAATCTCCTCTCTGCTGTTATTTTCACTTTGACTTGTTTTGGTCATGGGAGAAGGTGACTCATCCCTTCCTCTCTACAATCCACCCTCCTTCGCCGATATGGCAAAGAAAAACCTACCACCCGGAGCTACTCAACGCTCCAAACGTCCCCCATCATCGCCCCTCGCAACTGAGGCTAAGAGAATCGACCTCGACCAACCTCGTCGTATTTCTACTGACTATGTGACTATGGAGCTGAACCTGACATCTGCCATCAAGGCTGCCGAAGAAGTTGCTGACCCGATAGTGATTGAAACCCTGAACCAGTTAAATGCCTTTGTGAGGGTTCTTGTCTCTGATATTAAGCTAGTCAGCGAGGAAAACCTCGCATTGCGTGCAGAACTGGTCAAGGCCAAATCACTCAATGTGCAAACAAGGTATGAAATCAAGAAAACGGTTGCAGAGCAGTTCAAGAAACTTCCTAAGGAGGCTTCTCTTTGCAAGGAGTTAGTCGAAACAGCTGATCGCCCACGCTGCCTCGTATTTGAGGATTTCCCTCTGGGAGTATCTTCTAAATCTAAAAGCATTCCAGAATTAGATCTGCAGTCCGTCAGCTCCGTCTGCAAGATGCTGAAAGTCGACGTACTTCCAACAACAGCATTCAGAATGGGACCTGGAAGGCGAAACCGTCCACCCCTGCTCAAAGTAGTCTTCGCGTCTTCTAAAGCGGCAGACGCAGTCTACACTGCGTCAAAGGTTAGAAATGTCTTCCAGGGGACTCCCTATCCTAAACTTTTTGTCAGAAGGTCCCAGTCCAAAGAGACTCGGGATAGGTTGGCAGCGGAAAAGAAACGACGTTTCGAGGAAGCTCGCTATAACTCCTTTAAGACGTTTCTCCAGACTTCTGGAAAACTGACTGGTGTTACCAAGCTGAGAGACGTATCCGTGTCAGATCCCTCTGTTGCTAACCCACTTCTCCACTCTGAGGATGACGACATGAACCAGGGAAACTGATTACTTCTTTGCAACTGAATTATAAACCTGCTGACAACAAAATTGAAATGAGTTTTCCTGGTTCACAGTGTACATCGAATATTCAGCATACTCCAGTGGTCGGTCAAAAAGCGGGTGGTCAAAATTCCAAGTACCCGCTCGCGCTTTTATTTAACGCACGATCTCTACTTGCAAATAAATTAGCTTTAATTCAAGAATTGAAAACCAATAAATATGCAATGATTTTTGTCACTGAGACATGGCTGAAAGATTCGTTCACCAGTGCTAATATTGTTGACGAAACTACCGGCTATGTTCTCATTCGACAGGATCGGGTACATAAAAAAGGCGGTGGCATTGCCATTTTCCTTTCCAATAAACTCAAGTATCACCTAGTTGTCAGTATTTCTCGCCCTGACTCTTGTGAGCTATTGGCCGTTGATATTTACAACGATAACTGTACAACTCATAGGTACATACTTGTTTACAGACCCCCTTCCTGCAAATTGCACGGTAATACCACAATGATTGAATATCTTAGTGACCTCGTTGCCACAAACTCCCCATGCTGTGTTCTTGGTGATTTCAACTATCCAGGAATCAGCTGGGGCTCTTTGTCTTCTATTTCCAACCTTGAAACTGACTTCCTCTCGTTTGTCGGAAGTCACTCTCTCAAACAGACTGTACGCGCACCCACTCGAGGTAGTAATATTCTAGACATTATTCTAGATAATGGTAGCCTGACATCCAACGTCACCATTGCCGAACCTATCGGCTCGTCCGATCACTCCTCTGTAGTTTTCTGTCTCTCGAGCCAAGACGATGACGAGGAGGAAGTCTGGACACGGTCCTATCGTGATCTTGATGTCTCTCGGGTAAACTGTATTCTCTCCAGAATAAACTGGATCAGTTTATTCGATCAATCTATCGACGCAAATCACTGCTATGAGATCTTTATCAGAGTCATGATCGACCTGTTCAACGATCATGTCCCGCTCGTTAAAGTCTCAACTCGTACTGGTTACCTCCCACAATACCTCACAAACATGCGCGACCATCGAGCCTACCTTTGGCACAGGTTCACGCATTCTCGTTCCGAAAATGATCACCAGAAATTTCTTAGCTACACAAGGATCTACAAAAAGGCCTTATCATACTTTAATAAGTATGTCGAGCACAAGTCATTATCCAGGTCTCGCCCCAAAGAATTCTATCGCTTCATATCGAATCGAATCCACGGCCGAAAACCCATCCCAGCCTTCACTGATAGCTCTGGTCATACAGCTGTCAGTGATCTTGAGAAAGCTGAAGCTCTTTCAGTCTTTTTTGCGAGAAGTTTCAGTAATTCCACAAACACTTCGCCGATCACAATACCCCACAACACAGCCAACATGCCATGGTTTCTTGAAGAAGAGGTGTCCAAAGCCCTGGCCAAGGCTACCCCTTCCCGCAGCCTCACATCAGATGAGGTTGAATTCAAATTCTGTCGTCTCTTCATACCGTTAATTGTTTCCCCACTCTCTCACATCTATAATCTATCTATCATGCACGGTAAAGTCCCACTACGTTGGACTCACTCCATCATCATACCGGTACCCAAAACAGCAACTCCAACAGCAATAACTGACTTTAGGCCCATCAGCCTTACTTCGGTGTTCTGTCGAACTTTTGAGAGACTCTTACTTCCTCATATAACAGCCCATCTAACCGTCAACAATCTCATCCCATCGGAGCAGCATGGTTTTCGAGCCAAACGCTCAACTGAGACCCAGATGGTTGAAGTAGTTAATGACTGGTCTTTATCCCTTGATTCGGGAAAACAAGTTGACGTAGTGTACTTTGATTTCTGCAAGGCGTTCGACAAAGTCGATCATAACCTCCTCTTTCAGGTTCTTCAGAATGCCAGAATAAATAAAAATATCTTTGTTTGGCTAACCGGGTATCTCACTGGTCGTACATTCAGGGTTAAAGTAGGTAACTCGCTTTCTTCCTTCAAAACTGCTACCAGCGGAGTCCCTCAAGGTGGAGTCCTCTCCCCTACACTCTTCTCCATCTTTTCCGCTAGTTTAGTGAAATGCACAGCGAGTACACCCGTTGTCTGTAAACTCTTTGCCGATGACTTGAAAATCTATCATCCTATCTCTTCTAAATCGGATTCTGAAAAAATCCAGTTAGTTATCGATCGCATACTACAATGGTCTTTAGATTGGAATCTTCCTCTCTCCGAAAAAAAAACACAACACATAACTATTGGTAAGATGAAACATGACATAACCTATCGTATTGGATCTTCTCTCATTCCCAGATCTGAATCTGTCCGAGACTTAGGGTTTCATATAACACCCCAGCTCGATTTTTCCATCCACTGGAAGAACTGCGTTAGAAAGGCGAAATATGCAACCTTCACAATTTTCAGATCCTTTTCCACAAATCGAGCTAATTTGTTAATGAGCCTTTATAAGACGTACGTTAGGCCAATCTTGGAATACGCGACAACAGTATGCGCACCGCACCTTCTCAAAGATAGCCGTATGATTGAGTCGGTCCAACGTGATTTCACGCGCAAAATCTACTATAGAATTCACGGACCACGCGAGCTATCTGAACGTTTTCCTTATGAAAAACGCTGCGCCTATCTAAAAATCGATACTCTTTCTCGTCGCAGGCGCTTTGCGGATCTCAAATTCCTGAGAAAATTGTTACTTAAAAAAATTGACATTGCAGCTGAAAATTTATTCAAGGTGGTAAATTCTCGAACTAGAGGTGGACACTTGAAGCTAAACTGTTCCGTGCCGAAAAAGAACGTCCGGGCAAAATCCTTTGTGCCCAGGGTGCTGAAGGATCATGACAGGCTCTTCAAGAATCGTTCCCTCAGCGACTTCCACTTGGTACTACGCAATGCCAAATTCGACTAAATATTGCCCCCCTTATTCAGTATACACATTCCCACCCAGTCGACTCATACAAATTCACCTTAACTAGTAGTCAAAAAACTTATTTTTTTCCAATCCATAAGGGCTACTTTCTTCGGGACTTGGGTCCGCCCGTGCCCCGGTGCCTTAGAACCTGCCATCTACCCCCTCCCCCTCAAGGGGCCCTTTTTTTCGATTCAAAATCATACTACATCTCTCACAGTCGACTGGTGAAGGATCACCATTTCCTATTACTTCTATTTATACACGCTATTCTCTTTTTATCCATTTTTCCGATTAACGGAATAAATCTATATTATTATTACAGTCAACAAATCGTACACTCAAATAAATGAAAAGAGCTACAACCTCGAACATGTCCCAAGGTCAGATCGTCGGTCTGAGATGATTATTGACTAGCTACTTGAAGCCGTGGAGGCTGAGCCATGTTTGAGTACTCGTGAATTGGAGCACATATTTGGCTCCGACCATTCCACAATTGCTGTAAACCTCAGGCCTGTCAACAAGAAAAAGACGCTCGAAAGATGGGTAATCCATGATATCACCAATTTTGATCGAATTCGGAGGGTCGACATGCCGATGTCTCTGCTCACCTCTCAACGCCGTTTTCAATGGCATCACCATATCATCACTGGAAATAAGAAGTGGATAGTTCACTCTAATGTTGTACGGAAGACCACTTGTGTAAATGCCGATTCCCCTGCTCCAGACGTTCCCAAAGCTGATTTTCATGGCAAAAAAATGATGCTCTAAGTCTGATGGTCCGTTCGTGGTTTAGAGTATTGGAAGATCTCAAAGGCTAGTACTACTTTAAACAGTGAACTCTATGTTCGTCAGCGACAAGCCCTCAAAGCTCATCTCATTTCTACTCGCGGAGCCGATGCAAAAATCTATCTTCAACACGACAACGCTCGACCCTACGTTGGCAAATTAACCAAGACTGAGATACTCGGTTACGGTTGGACCGTCTTTCCCCACCCACATGATAATTTTGATCTAGCCCTATCTCATTTCTGTATGATCTCGGCCTCCAACGATATATAGATAGAAATAATTACGTTGATGTAGCCGAGGTCAAATCCGCGCTCCGCAACTTCTTCCAGTCATACGGCGAGACCTGGTATCGCCATGGCATTGAGAAGCTACCCCAACGTTGAGAACAAGTCATAGATAGTGATGGCCAATATATATAATATCACCATTGTGCACTGTTGAGATAATGATAAAAGAAATTTTCTACAAAAAATTCGGATACTTAATCGACAACCTAATAGATTCAGTCTACTTTTTCGTTCAAAATTAATTCATGTAAATTGAAAAAGAATAAAACGAACCTTTCTCCACAACTTCTTGTCCACTCCGCTTTTCGCTGAGGGTGTCGGCAGTTCGTATCTTTGGAAGTCCAACGTTGGCATTTTCTAAAAAAAAACATTTATGATGAAGTACATATAATTTTCTTAGAATTTTATGTATCAGTATTTTTCTTCAGAAAATCATCAAACCTCATTCTTCTTTATCCTTTTCATTTCTTCCGACAGCTTGTCGGTCAAGAATACATCAAAGTCTGGTACTGGGAGATGAGCCAAATAGTTCTTGGTTGATTGGTAAGACTGGAAAATCACATTAAAGTTTATGATTTTTAAAAAATTCGAGAAAAATTGAATCAAAATACTACTTTTTTGAATTCAAACTCAAAAAGCTTTACCATTCCGGAGCATAATAAAGCTTCCTAGACATGGTTTTCATGATGTTGTTATTCACATCAGCATAACAAAACCAGTGAAAGTGAGCTTACTCGGTAATGGAAAAACGACGGATGTGTTATTTATACGCGGTTTATGTGCATTTTAGCAGGTTATGTGCATTTTAGCGGATTATGTGAATGTTAGCTTATTATGTGCGTGTTATACTCTGTTTATATGAGATTTATAGTCCAAACGCTTATGTGTCGTTTATGGCCAAGAACTTTCAGAGGCCTTTTTGAGACTTTTTTATGTGACCCGCACATAACATGCACATAATCGGAAGTTACATGAACACTCAAAATTCGAACACTGTTGCATCCGAATTACCCCGAATGATGTGCAGATGAGTATTGAAAGATATTTCACGAGTCCTGAGGTCTTCGAGCAGTACCTTACGAGCTGTCAATATGTCTGCAATTTTAATTCCCAAGGGTACTTGGCGAAATTTTAGTCAATTGTGTCCTGAAAAAATTTTGTGGTATGTTCGGACAGAGAGATTCAAAAAACGAAAAAATTCGATAGAGAAAATACCGTTGTGGGAGGAGTTTCCCTATGAAACTATTCTAAAAACTCGGAAAAATACTGATTTACTTTACTCCGGAGTGACGAAAAATAAAAAAATATATGGCAGTGCCACCATCTCTTGAGAAAGTAACTTCGATGTCAAATATAAGTCCATATGTAAAAAAAAACTCGGAAGGTCGTTTTAAATCAGATAAAAGTGATTAGATTGCACACCTCATTTTATTTTGCAAAAAAATCATTCAGAAACAATTATTCACTATTTTCCACCATTGTTGTTCATTCTCTGTATTACTTTCCTACCTTTCTCGCAGTCTTTACATCAAACAGTGAAGAGGTGATAAATTAAAAGTAAAAATGGCTACTCATAAGTTACAGTACCAGGTGGATCAAATGTTTTTATTTTCGTTTTCTCTTCTTGTTTGCACATATCTAGCAAAAAGTCTGACCGATTTCAAACTCGTGGCTGTCGCATTTTTGTAAAATGAGTACGGTAGGGTCGGGACTCTCACAACGAACAGTTAGATCTTTGTGGATTTAAATTATTATTCTTACTTTCATTCCATTGAAATTGAATTTTTTTTCTTCTTGTATTTTATTAATTAGATAAAAGTGAAGACTAAAGAACATATTTTCGTGATAAACTCTCACAGTAATGACCACCCGTAACTTGTTTAACTAACATTCGCGACCGCTTTCCTCAGGCGAAGTGTTCGGTGCATGTAGAAGTCAAAACGATGCATGTATGAGCTCCACCGGGGTAGGCGACCGTTGCAGTTTTATGCACCGTTTCTAGGCATGCATACACCGTTTTCAGTCATACATACATCGGTAATCATACAAGCACCGTTTCTCAAACCGATGCATGTATGCGCTCATACAAGCACCGTTTTCAAAACGGTGCATGTATGCGTACATACATACATCGTTTTTACTCATACATACACCGGTAATCATACATGCACCGAACGTTTTGCCTGAGTTCTTCAAAAATCATGTTCAGTTGTATCGATCGAGGTTCCATCGATGGACCGCATTTCCACTCTTTTCATCACACCAATGTTAGTCAGGTCATACTTAATTGTCATGAAAACAGGTGAGTTAATCAGACTATAATTTTCAAAAGTGATTGTGATTACATTTTTCGGATTGATGTTGTTGTTCCTAATTCTCAGGTAATGAAAACACTTTATGTCGCTGCAGTAGCAAATTCGCAGGTTACATTTCATCTTACTTATTTTTGTTGATGAATGGTAAACTTCAACAACTTATAGGTACCTGTATCGTTCTGGAAGATATATAATTAATTCATGTAGTGACGAAGTGGGAGTAATCAGAAGATACCATTACGCAAGAGGTATTATGAACCTGTTACTTTCATAATGTAAAATTTTCAGTCAATCGAGATGATGTGAGCTTACCAAAATATTTCGAGGCTACTATAATGAAGCCTACGAAGAAGACCTACGAAGTTCCATCCAAGACAATCGACGGAACGGACAAGGAAACGAGGTGTGTTTCAATTTTTTAATCTCAAAACAGTCAAGTCGAGCAGTCATACAGTAAGAGTAAGACCACTGCGCGAAAATGCCTTACGAACACCGCTAATTTCAATTTTTAAGCCAACGAGGTCGATGTGGAATTTTCTAAATACTCATAGTTTGGTGCTCGCGCTACAGGGAAGCTGCAATCAAAAATCCTTTTAGCGCACCGCGGTAATTTCTCGTTTGTAATAATTTTTCAACGTCGTTTTGAGAAGGACCAGTATTCCAATGAGGTTCGCGGGAAAGGAGTGGTTTCAAATCCGGACCCCTGGTATACAATATCGAGTACCAGTTTCTAGATGCGACGCACTTGTCTCAATTTTCATCCCACTCTGGACTCGTTTTCAGTTGATTGACACTAGTGCATTTATGCTCAGTATTGTCCAAAGTGGCTTGATTTCGGGAGATTTAGTCTAGTCATTTAGTCTAGTTTAGTCCAGTCATTTAGATTTAGTCTAAAGTACCTATTTTACAGATAGTCACATCGCTTCGCTTGAACAAGCCTCTTTCATTTTGCGAACTGGGCTCAAGATTCTGCGGGACTTGAGAAGATGTTCTTAACCTCACGATCAACTGCCGTGAATGAGTTCATCGGACTATCGGAATTTTCCTATCATCAGTATTGTTTGGCAAAAGAGAAAGATGAGGTATGTGTCATCTAAACTTTATTGAATTACATTTTATTTGCAGGTTCCAGAACAACAACTATGTTACAAATGTAATCTACTACGTCCGAAGAGCGAGAAGTCCAGCGGATCAGAAGAATTATTCAATGTCTTTTGAATGACATTAATAAAGTGTTTTTCTCTATGTTTGTTTTCCTGTTCAATAATATCGTGAGTATAGAAAAGGTCCATAAGCCGCACATAACCGTATAAACCGCACATAATCCGCGGATTCTATAACCGACATATGTTATTTATGTGCGTCGCTCATAAAAAACACATCCGACGATTTTCCATTACCGAGTATAACCAAAATGGACTCAACCTAAATCGCCGCAGGCGCATTTATCCTAATTTTAGAGTAATTGAAAACACAAATTTCTCTTACAAGAATTTGAATAAATGACTGTTTTCATAGCTTTGCACACCGCGGCAAACGCACATATATCGCTAGAAACATGGCCGTTTTCAAACGCGCTCTAATCTCAATTTTGCAGAATGAGTACGGTCTCACAACGAACAGTTAGACCTTTGTGGATTTAATTTATTATTCTTACTTACAGTTCATTGAAATTAAAGGCGCATCACTTAATCGTTCCTGTGTTTCAAGGCGAAACTGCTACAGTACTAAGTAACCGATTTACGAAGGCCAGATTTTTTTACAGGTAGAGGAAGCTATGTGAAACGCAGTTGAAAAGTGTAAGCAAAGAAAATCGATAGAGTAGATCAAATTTCAGTTACTGTAACTCCAGAACTTAAAATCCACAATTCAGTATGACATCGGTATCGAGAAGGCCAGTTTGGTATGACTTGGGTACTGGTTTGGTAACACATCGGTAACATTGTGGTATCGCCACCCCTCATAATACCGGACCATCACCAGAGTAATACCGGAGCGTTACTAGAGTGATACCGGAATGTTACCTCAGTAATACCTCAGCATTCCGAATGGTATTACTATGGTATCGAAAGACACCTTTGGTATGACTTGAGTACTGGTTCGGTAACACTTTTGTAACATTGTGGTATTGCTGCCCTCGTAATACCTGAACGTTACCAAAGTAATACCGCAACGTTAACAAAGTAATACTGGAACGTTAAGAAAGTAAAACTCGAATGTTACCTACAGGGTAATACTCATACAAATTTCGGAAAATTCAAATGTCTGAATGCTCTTTAGGATGTTGTTGCCTCGCTTTTCTACTTTCTCTCTCTCTCTCTCTCTCTCTTTCTCTCTCTCTATCTCTCTCTCTCTCTCTCTCTCTCTCTCTCTCTCTCTCTCTCTCCTCTCTTTTTCGACTGACATATGGAAATGGCCTGAACGTAGATAATAAATAGTTTTCAATTCAATTCAGACATTCTCAAATTAAAAGTCACGATATAACCAGGAATTCGGATTTTGAAAGACTTCTTTTTTTGAAAGACTTCCTTTTTTGAAAAAAAATGACTTGGTAACTTCGATATAACTCAGGGATCGAAAAACAATTTGAGATTGAAAACGATCAGGTTTCAAAAGCGTAGTGAGTGCTGAGTCTCACATTATTAATCTCTAAAGTTTCGGGTGGACCGACATTGACCCGTAAATGGACGACTGTAGGATCTGGCAACAGATGAACTTCAAATAGACTAACATGCGACTGGGCGACAAATGGATTAAGAATGGGCTAGCACGAGACTGGACGACAGATTGACTGTAGTTGTAACAACGAGGAGAAAATTAATCCGATTTGTAGAACGCAGTTAATAAAATAAGTTTGTCATGCGCGTGTCAAGTGGAACATCGTGTTTTCTATTTTTTTTATCACATTCTCTTAATATTTTCCTTGCGTTTTGTTTTGTATCATGTAAGTCCCATTTTGTTGTGTTACAAACTAAAATGAGTTGATGACCTATTCTCAAAATTTACAAAAGGCTAATGATAACAACTTCGAATACTTTCTGTTTTTCGCGTCTCACATCTTTCTTCTCATATTCTTCTGAAAACTTATTGAGATCTTTATGAAAATAATTTTTTTCAGATACATGTATGCAATGTTTGAAAACAAAAGTAGAAGCTTTTATATCCCGTTTTTAAGATTTGTAGATTGAAATCGACTAAAATACGGGAATTCGACATCTTTAAAATACTCAATACCTTCTATCCTTCACTATCACGATTTTTCCTGTTTAGAAATCGACTTACAGATTAGCGTGTATTGAAGTTTGGACAAGAAAGATCATGTAAGCTGTGAATTTCGATGAATGTAAGTTTTTCATTTTTTAAAATTTGACAGCAAGAAAATTAATTTTGTGATGAATAAAATTGACGAAAAAACGTTACAGAAGACCAGCACCATCCCACATGACAACTGGCGACTGCGCTGCTACTTGATCACGAGGTAAATTTTATGCAAGTTCGTGATCTCAATCTCTAGTCGACTAACGTACTTTGCAAAAATAACGCCATGATGCATTTTTCTAATTTCGTCATCTTACATGAGATATATACCAAAATCCGGGAATCTGTTAGATCTGTGGTCGCGTAGGTTTTCAAATATGTTGAAGAAAGTAAAATCGCTCTTGAAAGTTACGACCGAGTTATGGTTTTCTGCTGATAAGTGAAACGAATGAATCTATTTCACAAAGACCAAATGAGACATGGTTCCAGCCCTATGTAGCCCGATTTTCCGAATCACAACATGATAATTCGTTCGTTCTAATACACGCAAAATGTGTTAACATCAAAATTCATAATTAAGTAGAGAATATATTTGTCCCTAGCGTTCAGAATCCCTTATTCGCCAAGATAAGTCAATCAGGTCGTTGAGCGCGAGCACTGAGTTTTAAAAAAATAGTTCCAGAACACGCTTGCACATATCTTCCTCTACCTGTAAAAAAGTCTGACCTCCGTAAATCGGTTACTTATTACTGTAGCAGTTTCGCCTTGAAACACAAGAACGATTAAGTAATGCGCCTTTAATTTCAATGAACTGAAAGTAAGAATAATAATTTAAATCCACAAAGATCTAACTGTTCGTTGTGAGAGTCCTAAACCCTATGGTAGGCCTACCGTACTCATTTTACAAAAATGCGACTGGCGCGCGTTTGAAATCGGTCAGACTTTTTGCTAGATATGTGCGCTTGCCCTAGACTTAATCTTACACATAGAACTTTCCATTGAGTTTGACAAATATTAGTTTTTGGCACTAAAAAGTTTTCAAAGTTTTTCCTTCTAGAAGTGTGATAACTAATACAGTTCTAATATAAAAGAGTAAAATTGCTTAAATTTTCTTCAAAATCTGTTGTATACGTTCAAAGTGTCTTATTTCAGAAACCATCTGTTCAAGTCCTGACGGGGTATGGACGACCTGCACGACAACATCGACCAAGCATCATCTATATTCCAGTTCCATTATTAATACATTCTTATTTTTTTTATGAATAAATTTCATATACACGATTATTTTAAAATACGGAGTGATATTGAAGAGTAGGCAGGTATTACTTGGGTGTCGTTTTGGTATTACTTGCGTATCGGTTCGGTATTACTTGCGTATCGTTCCAGTATTACATCGGTCACAATCGACCGTGACCGCAGTCATCACTGCGGTATCGGTCATATTACCCCAGTCATACTGAATTGTGACCAAAGTCATACTCGAGTTTTACCGATGTCATACTGAATTGTGGATTTTAAGTTTTGGAGAAATCGGAAAATTTTACTTTTCCTATTTTTTTGTCCCAGATTCAAAAATCGTAACGTAAAAATGTTTGAAGTAGGTGGACCTATCGTTGGGAATAGTCTGCAACGTTTATTATGTCAAGTAAAACATTTATTAAAGTACAAACATTTTCGAAAATGGAAGCGGAGGCCCGCAAAGCGGTTTTACTGTCTTATTACTTTGCCTAGGTGTGCTTTGTGACATAAAAAGAACTCATTTTAGTTGATAAAAGTTAAAAATCACGCAGGCAGAAGAGAACTGATTTTACCATCAGAATATTTAAAATAATAATGTTTTAATACCTAGTTAAACGATTCTCTGTGTGTAACTCCCAAATTGAACCGAAAACCTCACCTTGCACTCCTTTTCGATCAACCTCAATGCTAGTTGCCTGTCAGTCTCATTGTAGTTTGTGTCCAAGTATGGAAGAGCGTCGACCAGAATCTGAACTGGGCCATATTACAAGAAAAAGGTGATAAAATTGAAAAATTTACATATCTGATTGACAAAGAGAAAGGGACAGGGATTTTATATCTGCTATTCAGTAAAACTGAAGTACTACTCGTTACAATCTCCGTTTTCTTCCATTTTCAAAAAAATTCATATTGTTTTCGTAATTTTCGAAAGGCTGTCAAAAGTTCAAACGAAACTAGGATATCTATGTGAAAAAAATATTATAAATTTTCAAAAAAAAAAATAGTCAACACACCTTCGTTCTCCGTCAAAATGTGGTAATCAAACATAACGTCGTGTAGTTTAAAAAATTATGTTTTCCCCCTCCAGCAAGTACTTAATTTTCCAATTCAAAGTCTATTTAGGTTATTGTATTAAGACAATCTTTAAAAGTACAAAAACTCACATTTTCATCCAATGTGTTCGCTGCAGATGTGAGTGCGAGAGGCTTCGATGACATCTGTCAAATACACGTTAAATAAAGGCAACTTGTAATCAAGGTATTCTACCGCTAGAAACGGAGTTCATATCGAAACGAACATATAAAGTCCAAATCTTGTATTAGGCATTCATTCACAGGGGGAGGATGAGTATTTTCTGTTTTTCAGTATTAATCTGCCAATAGAAACTTCGACGATCTTTTCTTCTCTGGTGGCGGCGCCAGGGACGATGAATAGACGCTGTTGGACTGAAAAATGTTTTTTTCTTTACGTTGAACAGAGTTACAACATTATGAGTATTCGCATTACCTTTTCGGGGGGTATGACGCATGAAATACTTTCCCTTCCATATCTCGACCCTTGGTATACAAAAGTGGGTAACATTTTCAAAACAAAACGGGCGTAACTGAACTTGAATAAACCAGTGCACCGCAGGCTTCCTAATTTTCTCATTATTAGTTCTCAAGTATTTGGAAAAATGAAGCTACAAATATTGAAGACTTGACGTAATACTGTCAAAAGTGTAGAAAGTACAATGTTTCACAATCAGAAAGTTTTAGTACGCCATGGCGTAAAGATATAACTCCATTTTTGTTAAAAATGGAAATTTACCTCAATTCCAATGGACTTCCGCTTCAAATTTTTCATTGCCGCACCTTCGCGTTTACTTCCGAATGAGATCTTGCTTTCCTCGTTGACCGTCTTCTTTTTCGTTATGGAGAAGAAATTTGTAATTTTTGGTTGTTTCTGGAAACATTGATATGAAAACCTAGCTTTTTTCAAAAACTTTCTGCTGCTTTATATATTTTTTATTTGTTGGAATGAAAAATGAAAAATTAGTTAGAGAGTAGATTAATCACTCAAAAAAATCAGACTTCACAAAAGTGAGCGGAACAGAGGGGACAGTCGTCTGTTCTATGTTATTCAACGATACTTTTCGATTTTCGACTAACCCAACTATCAGCAAACTTTGTCTTCTTTCTCTCGCTTCTTTCCGTTTCCTCAGCAAATCTATCTTCACTCCATTGACACATTCCGATCATTATTCGTTTCAATTCCGCCATATTTGGATTTTTCTTTGGGGTCGGATTGTATTGAAACACTGATGGTTTAGTGTATATGCGGACACTGTTCCTACAATTAAAATTATAATACTGTAAAAATTGTTATCATCTCTCATCAATATTTTTTTAAATTGAAAAAAATGTTTTAACAAAATCATTGTTGTGAAATAATGGAGAAATGAAAAACAATATTAAACTTGTTTTTTTTTTAGAATAAAGTTTTGATTTGAGGAAAGTTGCCCGAATACAGAAAAAACTCACAAAACTTCTTCCGAATTCGGGAATCCGGGTGTGAATTCAAACTTCTTCTTTCTCAATTTCCGCTTTTTAATGCTGTCTGTCGGTCTTTCAGGTACTTCTTCTGTACAATATGATCTGAAAAGTTTTTTTTTCGAAATCGACAAACAAAACATACACAAATCGGTCCAGGATCATGACGGTATCGTCTTCTCCAGTCTCGCCATCTTCCGTGAACTCGGCAATGATCTCCAGAGCAGTCACGAATCCAGCTTTGCCAACTCCGTGTCTGTAGTAGTCACAGCCGAGTAACATCGCCATTGTGATTAGTCGTGATCGGGTCAAATCTGAATATTTTTCTTGACTGTTCCACAGCGTATATAGAATACCAATTCTCTCAATGTGATAGAAAAATGAGAAATTGACGAAATAATTTATAATAAAAATACTACCATTAAACTTTTTTTTGAAAAAAATATATTAAAAGAAATTATAGTAATAAGAACTTCTAAACTACATGAATGTTGATTAATTCCAAAAACTCACGATAGTCCGTCTTGATCATTTCAATTGACAAATGACGAACATTTGACACCACCGTCTTGGAACCATTTCCGAAGTCAATCTTATACAAATTCGATCCACCGAAAAGGAAATAATCGAAATCACTGGTGACACATCCTTGAGTCAATCCGATCTGCTCCAAATATGCACATTGAGCTTCACCATCCATTTTGGCTTCGAGCCAGCAAACACCAAGGGCGTCGAGAAGAGACTTCAACACATTTTTTGATTGAAAACATCTAACAAAACTACCGTAACATTAAATAGAATCGTGTGATAACGGGTGCTGGAGAAAGACTGTGAAATGAACAAATGGTTTCGGTTGCGTTTTCTACTATTCCAACAGTTTGCATCCTGAAATTAGAAGTAAAGATAAAGACGATCAATTCCGAAACATGGAAAATATTGAAAAATGAAATGTGCACATAGAAAAAGGGAAAACTAACAATATCTGTAGGTTCACGAGAATAACAGTCAAAGATGATCAAAGGTTCAATTTTCTTTTCGCGAAGACGTTGGCACCTAGAACAGTTACTTTGCTCAATAATATGCCAAAATAATCTATACCTTTGGAAAAATGTTGTTAGACATGAAGCGGTTCCATCTTTTTTGAAACGTGAAGATCCTTCCAAACTTTCGAATAGCCAAATATGACCATCTATAACAAACTTTTAGAAATGAAAAAGGACAACAAAAACCTATCGATAGCGTCTTATTTCTCAAGTCGTCGATATTCACATTTTCTAATTGTTTTGTCATATGCTCCCAAATTCCTGTTATTCCCATGGCGAGTAAGTTAGTACGAGTGAAGCATTTGCTTAGGAGTGAGGAAGAAAAAAAAACAAATTCTGAATGTTCGTAAATCGACAATGACTGCTCTTCTCGCGGTGAGAGCCAGACATGTTTGCCACGCAAACAGAGCTTCCTTCGGCTCAAACTCCGAGTTAAATTTTCAACTTTTAACAACATCTCAATTAATTTTGGAAGTTAACCAATAATCCATCGTATAGAGCTTGTTCAGATGCACATTTATTGTTTTGATTGACTTTTCTCGTCTCTAGAGTAAACTAGAAAATTCGCCTCTGATAACAAGATCACTTTGCAAAAAGATCAGAGATTTTTTCAAATAAACAAATTAGTGTTTGCAGGTAATGGCTTCAATCGCTTCGGAGAACCGAAGCCAGTTAGGAGCTACCACACTCCTTACCTTTGTCATCTTGGCATTGGCCTGGTTTGTTGGTTTTGCTTCTCGACTGTTCGCAATTGTCCGATTCGAGTCCATTATTCACGAATTTGATCCATGGTGAGTTTTTTCATATAAATATTCAAAATTTAAAAGTGATATTTTCCGAAACACCGGCAAAATGTAAACCGCAGAGTCAACTTTTTTTCAGGCTTCGGAAAATTCCAAATAACACGTACGGTTCCTAAATAGGCTTAGGTATGGTTCTAAGCACAAGTACGTTCCGAAAATGGGGGTCCGATTTTTTCTAAGCCTGATATAAGAAAAACTCTGCGGTCTCTCTGCGACTCTGTGCTCTGCTGTTTACATCTTGCCCGAAACACCGATAGAAATCATTGAAAATCAATAGAATTTTTTTAATCAGTTGAAAATTTTTAGTACGTATTACTTGTTAGATAAAATAAAATGGTTCAGGTTCAACTACCGTGCTACTCATCATATGGTACAACATGGTTTCTACAAGTTCCTGAACTGGTTCGATGAACGAGCCTGGTATCCTCTTGGAAGAATCGTTGGAGGAACCGTCTACCCAGGATTGATGGTGACATCCGGACTTATCCATTGGGTTTTGGACTCACTGAACTTCCACGTTCACATCAGAGAAATCTGCGTTTTCTTGGCGCCAACTTTCTCCGGTCTCACCGCTATCGCCACTTACTTCCTCACAAAGGAGCTCTGGAGCCCAGGAGCGGGGCTTTTCGCCGCTTGCTTCATTGCCATCACCCCAGGATACACTAGCAGATCAGTTGCCGGTTCCTATGACAACGAGGGAATTGCTATCTTCGCTCTCCAGGTAATTTTTGAAGTTCAACTCAATGATTTTTTGGGTATCGTTTTTTTTTTCATGAAATTTCAAAACCTTGTTTCAGTTCACGTACTTCTTGTGGGTGAAGGCCCTGAAGACTGGTTCCGTCACATGGGCGTCTCTTTGTGCTATTTCTTACTTTTACATGGTGTCAGCATGGGGAGGATACGTCTTCATCATCAACCTCATCCCTCTTCACGCTCTCACTCTGATCATCATGGGTCGTTATTCTGCTCGACTTTTCGTTTCATACACCACCTTCTACTGCCTCGCCACTATCCTTTCAATGCAAGTTCCATTTGTTGGTTTCCAACCAGTGCGCACTTCGGAACACATGCCAGCGTTCGGTGTTTTCGGTATTCTTCAGGTAATTTTGTTCACTTAGAACCATAAAATTAGAGAAATTTTAAGATTGTCGCAGCCATGCACTATGCAAGAGAACGCATCAACAAAGAACAGTTCAAGACCCTTTTCTTCGGTGCTCTTGGAGCTCTAGGTGCACTCTCATTTGTGGTTTACTTCGCTCTTGTTGGAGCAGGATATGTTGCACCCTTCTCCGGAAGATTCTACTCCCTTTGGGACACTGGTTACGCAAAGGTGATTTTTTGCAATTTCATTTATAGCAGAAACTAAATTATAACTCAACTGAACCTAAATGGATCAGTGCGTACTGGTCCTAATTTTTTCAATTTCCAAACCTTAATGACTTGATGAACTGTACATTTGGAACTTCTTATTATTATGCGAGCTCAAAGTACCTTGCTATAGAAAAAAAAAAATGAGAATTTTGTATTTGATCTCGAGGTAACAATAAGTTTAGTAAATGTTTGAAATTATTGTTTCCAGATTCATATTCCCATTATTGCCTCGGTATCGGAGCACCAGCCTACAACCTGGGTTTCTTTCTTTTTTGATCTTCACATCACTGCTGCCATCTTCCCAGTTGGTCTTTGGTATTGTGTCAAGCACGTCAACGATGAGCGTGTTTTCAGTGAGTTTTTCACATCGTCTTTTTACGAAAAATTTCATTATTTGATATTTCTGACATTTCATTATCTGATATTTCTGAAAATGTCTCAATGAAAACTTCAGTTATCCTCTACGCCGTCTCGGCAGTTTACTTTGCTGGAGTTATGATCCGTCTGATGCTCACACTGACTCCAGCAGTTTGCGTTCTGGCCGGAATCGCATTCTCTTACACTTATGAAAAGTGAGTTTCGATTTCTGAATGAAAATCAGAAATTTATCTCTCACTGACTTTTTTGGATTTTCCATTTTTCACTCATTTAAAGTTGTTTTCAGGTACCTCAAGGACGATGAGAAGGTCACCGGAAAAGGAAGCGACAAGCCACAGCTGTACGACAAGGCCAACAAAGGATCAAAATCGAAGGTAGATGATGGAAATGTGTATGTCGTAAGTGTTGTGTTGTCCATGTCTATGTCTACGTTTGTGTGTTCGTCCAATCAAAGGTCATGGATTTTTCTTAACAGGAAATGACCTTCAGCGTAATTCGGATCCAGAGTTGAGACCTAGCCAGATGTGTTAAGCAGGTTGAGGGATGAAGTTTTCATGTAGAAAATTTTTGCACGTTTTTTGTTACAAGCGAGATATTTTAATTTAAAAATTCTCAACTCCAAAATGAGTGACCTCTCGCACGACACAATTGGATCTAACAGGAAAAACAACTAGCGGGGTGGTGAAGTGGTCAACGGTTCTGCGTTCAGACCGAGTGGGCAGGGGTTCTATTCCATCCGCTGACGACTTTTTTGAAATTTTTTTGCACAATGACAAAAATGTGCCCAAAATGTGTGAAATTAATCTTTTGCATGTATTTAAACCCTTCTGTTCATGTTAATACTCTCCGAAGTAGCCAAAAGTCTATAGCCGATCTCATCTATCGCCTCCTCCATTATGAAGATAGTGAAATGATCGTTACAACTTTGATATCCATCAAAAACAAGGTTTTTGAGTTCGAGATGCATTTCTCATTGTGAACTAAACGGCAACTGTTCAAACCGGAACTGTCCTCTGGAATTTCTCAAGTCATGAGCCAAAAGCATCTCGACAAGTGGCTGGATGAGGGTCTCTAATCACAAACCTTGATAACATCTTCATGGATATGAACTCATGACCGTCCAGATTACACCAAAAAACAACCACAAACATTAATTATAATAATATCAATAAATAAATTCATAAGATGAAGTGGTTGAATTCAACTTCTTCATGTTTGCATACTAATCCAGCCACTTGTCGAGATGCTTTTGGCTCACGACTTGAGAAATTCCAGAGGATAGTTCCGGTTTGAACGGTTGCCGTTCAGTTCACAATGAGAAATGCATCTCGAACTCAAAAACCTTGTTTTTGATGGATATCAAAGTTGTAACGATCATTTCACTATCTTCATAATGGAGGAGGTGATAGATGAGATCGGCTTTAGACTTTTGGCTACTTCGGAGAGTATTAACATGAACAGAAGGGTTTAAATACATGCAAAAGAGTAATTCCACACATTTTGGGCACATTTTTGTCATTGTGCAAAAAAATTTCGAAAAAGTCGTCAGCGGATGGAATAGAACCCCTGCCCACTCGGTTGGAACGCAGAACCGCTAACCACTCCACCACCCCGCTAGTTGTTTTCTGTTGGATCCAATTGTGTCGTGCGAGAGGTCACTCATTTTGGAGCTGAGAATTTTTAAAATTAAAATATCTCGCTTGTAACAAAAAACGTGCAAAAATTTTCTACATGAAAACTTCTTCCCTCAACCTGCTTAACACATCTGGCTAGGTCTCAACTCTGGATCCGAATTACGCTGAAGGTCATTTCCTGTTTAAAGAAGAGGCTTCAAATGTGGTTTCTGTCTATTGTCCTGTTCCTTTTTTATTACGTTTGGTGGTAAGTTACTAATCGGTTCTTGCTGGTTTATGGTTCAACGTATGCTGTTCTTCTCTCGCTCGGAGTGTCACTTTGTTTTTTTTGTTTCTACAATTTCTCGAAATAGAAATATTTTTTACAGACCCAAGGAGGAGACGACGAACCAGTATCGATGAACGTGAAATCGATTGTCTCTGTTATTCTTCTCATATTCCTGCTCATGTTTGTTGTTCACGCAACTTATGTGACCAGCAATGCATACTCGCATCCTTCTGTCGTTCTTCAATCTTCAACTCAAAATGGGTGATCTATTTTAATTGAGTAAAATGAAAGAGAAAAATTGATTACTCAAGCAGATGAATTAGTTTTTCTCCAGAAATTAATCGAACATCAAAATAAATTATTTGTTTTGTGAATAAAACTTATGGTTTTTTCTTTTAAATAGAGGAAACATCGTCGAATCAAAAAGTATAATTTTTCCTTTCTTAAAACCATGTTTTCATTACATGGTTCCAAAAACAATTTTTTCGGATCGTAAATCGATTTCAAATATTACTTGCAGTGACCGCATCATCATGGACGACTTCCGTGAGGCTTACCACTGGCTCCGTGAAAACACCGCCGACGACGCTAGAATCATGTCGTGGTGGGATTATGGATACCAAATCGCCGGAATGGCGAACCGCACTACGCTCGTTGACAATAACACATGGAACAACTCTCACATTGCACTCGTCGGAAAAGCGATGTCGTCGAACGAATCTGCCGCATATGAAATTATGTCGGCTCTCGACGTTGACTACGTCCTTGTCATTTTCGGTGGTGTCATTGGATACTCTGGAGACGACATCAACAAGTTCCTGTGGATGGTCAGAATCGCGCAAGGAGAACACCCGAAAGAAATTAAGGTTCGTTTTAATCATGAACTACTTTCAAGAAGCCAAGATCGAGGTGTTAACCTTCCTCATTAATCCACTTTCAGGAGGAGAACTACTTCACAGAGTCTGGTGAATACAGCGTGGGACCACAAGCATCAGAGACAATGCTCAATTGCCTTATGTACAAAATGTCGTACTATCGATTCGGAGAAACCAGAGTCGGGTACAACCAGCCAGGAGGATTCGACAGAACCAGAGGATACGTCATTGGAAAAACGGTTCGCTTTTTTTCTTATGAAGAAAGTAGGATCGGGAAAAGAGAAACCAGTTTTTGCAAGAAATTTGTTTTTAGTCCAAAAATGAATTCAAAACTTCAGGATATCACCCTGGAACACGTCGAAGAGGCGTACACCACCGAAAATTGGTTAGTGAGAATTTACAAGGTGAAGAAGTTGCCGAATCGTCCATCTTTGAAACCTAGTGAAGTCACGTTACCGATTACCGGTAGGAAATCAGTCAAGGTGAGTTTTATCTCTTTATTTTCAAATATGATGAACCTCGTTACGAATTAGGTTTTATGGTTTGTGGAAAATCACAAAGGTGGAACAGACGGTGGGGATAGAATTTAAAAAACTGGAAGTGCGTTAGTGTTGAGAAATCGATAATTACCTACTTTGTCATGAAGTCGATAATTCAATAATAACTATTCATTAAGTATAAATTCATAAATTTCGTGTCGGCCAGTAATAGCCACTAGAAGCAAAAAATAATGGGCGTGAGAACCGTATAAAAACCGAGGGCGGTGGCTTGTAGTGAATAGTTTTCCACGCTCTTCGCTGCACATGAAAAAAGTTAGATCCTTGCCCCTCTTCCAGTTCACCCGGATGTGATTTGGTGATAAAAACACTGAAGTCATAACCCTTGCCTGGAGGTGAAGTTGCAAAGTGACACGATAATGATCAATAGCGAACTCACTCAATATTTTGGTACGTAGCTATGCGTAGACCTCACAATACATAAGTATTAATTAATTAATTAATTGTTTATTCAGAGATTAAATAAACATAATACATGACCATAGCCAGCAGTAGCTTCATTCATGCTTACATTAGATTTTGAGATTGAAAACTTTCCGAAACATATAGCGAAAGAAGAAAAAAACGGACAGGAAAGACAAAACCATTGGAAATGAGGAAATGGTTTTGCGCAAAATACCAGAACTGAAAGAAAGTATTGCCAACCTAATTTGCTACTTTTCAGGGAAAGAACAAGAAGGGTTCGTTCCGTGTTCCAACGAAGGCGTAAACTCAACAACGTGCAAACTACTTGATGTTTCATTCCGACCCGCTTGAATATGAAATTCGCGCCTCATTTTTATGATAAAATAGTCAAAGTATGGATTGATTGTATTTACTGGTAGTCAATTCTCCCCCAAAGTTTCTCGATCCTCTCTCCTTCTCCTCGTTGTTATTTCATTTTTACATTATGGTTACGGTTTATTCTTTTTATTTATTCTGTTGTGATCAAGCTGAACTTTTCCTAGTTTATACTATCTGAGATTCTCATCTAGTAAATAAATTAATTTTTTCTGAATCACGCTGTTGGTATGGCTGTGAATGTCTTACAAGGAGAAGATCGATACCGCGAGAACCTATAAAATGGCCGTAAAAGGTGGACGCAGGTAGTCTACACTCACTATCCATGTTCTCCCTATTGATCACCCATCTGAAGCAGATTGTACAAATTGTCGATGATGACGTCACAGAGTTCCTCAAAGGTCCTGATATGTCTAGCTTCAAGGTTTTTTTTTGAGTTGTAACGCGTTCTCATGTTTCGTTTAGATTCTGACTTCTGAATCGGCTACTCTTTGTATTCTGGTAGATGCTGAAGGAAAGATCGTATACGTAGGCAATGAAGCTGGTTTTGATGACGTCATCGGAGACCAAGAAGTGGTCGAGAAGCTCGATGGAAATGGAGGTTTCATAAATTCCACCAAAAAAACCCTAAACAGGAATTGACTTTCACTGTTATTGGGATCCAGAGTTGAGACCTAGCCAGATGTGTTAAGCAGGTCGAATAATGAAGTTTTCATGTAGAAAATTTTTGCACGTTTTTTGTTACAAGCGTGATATTTTAATTTTAAAAATCACTTTTTAAAACGGTACACGTTAACGCCACAGGGCCTTTTTTTACCTCACGCACAACACAATTGGATCTAACCGTGAAATCAATCGGCGGCGTGCTCAGAGAACACGAGTTGGACTGGATCTGGAAAAGTGCCAGCTGGATCCAGAAATCGTAGGGCGGCGATTGGCACGATCTAGCTCTGGATCCAGTTGGCACTTTTTGGATCCTTTTGGATCCAGTTGGCACTTTTCCTGAACTCTCCATATGTAGTCAGCACTTTTCTGGATCCAGTCAGCTATTTTCTCGATCTAGTTCCTTTTACTAAACACTTTTAATCAACAATATATTTATTGACACGACAGAAAATAATTAATCCGTTAGAGTTCTTCTTTGACCGTGTGTTCCTTTGACCTTCCGTGAGTAGTAACTCTGGGTTTCCTTGAAGATTCATCTTCAAGTTCTAGAGTCTGCCCTGCGGGAGGGAAAAGTCTGAAATTTAAACGTAAAAATATTAAGAACTTTACATTTGAATTTTTCTCATCTGTTCATTTTTGCAAGCTTCAAACTGTTTACAGCGCAACTAGAGTGGGTCTATCTTTTCAAAACTATACTGCTGTAAATCCTCGTCGTTTAGCCAGTACATTCAATAAAGACAGTGACTTCCTCTCTCTGACTCTCTTTATCTTTTTTTCTCTCTCTCTCTCTCTCTCTCTCTCTCTCTCTCTCTCTCCTACATACACACACATCTTCGAAAGTTGAATGACATTTGGAATTCTTAAAACTTGGATTTAAATTAAACTAACAGATTTTTCGAAAGGAAATGTTCTCAATTTACCTTTTGAGATGTAGTTGTAATGTCGTCCATGCATGCTTTCATTTCCATTTTTCTGTTGGGAGTGGCTGAGGGTGGAATTCATTTGATCTGAATTACCATAATCGTTTCTAACCTTTGCTGTATTCTGAGAAAACTGAAAAAAATTACCTGTTCAAACCACGGCTCTTCTGATGGTTTTGTTCTATTCCATTTGCAAATGTCGATAGATGTGTGGGCGAGAAGATTGGCTGATTCTGAAATTTTGACAACTGACAGATTCTTAAATTTCTATCGAACACACACCTTTCTTCAATGCCTGCGATCTTGTGTTCTTCTTATCAAGCTTCTTTCTTTTCTGCTTGAGTTCTTTCTTTTCTGCTTGAGCTTTGCCATCGCGTTCTTCTGGTTTTTTTTCACGGTTGACCCGAACGAAATCTCAGCGTGGATACCTGAATGAGAACTTGTCCTAGTATAAAATGACAATGAGAGGAAAAATTCACCTCACCGGGCCTGTGATACGCCGCATCGACCACGGAGCAGTAGTTAGAGACTGGGTTCTTTCGGGATGGAGGAGATGCATCTGAAATACGATATCGAAAAATGTTGCAAAAATTAGAGAAGTCACAACAAAATAAGAGTTTTTCGCCTAATTCATGATTATAACACTCCACACGTTATTTCTTACCTCCAACTATTGTGCGATCACAATCACTTTAAACTATCACACCTTTCTCATGTCTCAAGTCAGACGCTTCCATCTCGCCATAAGGTATCTTCTGCATCGACGACAAGTGAGTCGTCAACGATCTGAGAAATATAATTAGGTCAGATTTCTTACATTCTAACAGATAATATAAAATTTGGGCAAAATGTAAAACGCAGACCGTGCAGACCGTGCAGACCGTGCAGCCAACAGTAATTTACCTTTTATAATAAGCTTAGGTGAGGTTCGGAAAACGACTTTCTTGCGTTACCAAACTCGAACCTTCACGAAAGTCGTTTTCCGAACCTCAGCTAAGCTTATTATAAAAGGTAACAGTAATTTAAATTACTGTTGGCTGCATGGCTGCACGGTCTGCACGGTCTGCACGGTCTGCGTTTTACATTTTGCCCTTAAAAAAAATACGATGTTTCACTTGACACGCGCGTGACAAACTTATTTTAGTAACTGCGTTCAATAAAATCAATTTTAGTTTTGGAGCAGCAATCAAAAGTTTTGGAGTACTTTATTGCATGAAATTTTCAACTAAAAATAGTTTTAATGCAGTCATGTTTTATACAAAATTATTTAGATTTGTTCAGATCGAGTATGCATTTTTCTGGATCCAGCTGGTATTTTTTAAGATTAAATTTCGTGCTTCCATAAACCGTACAGGCATGAAATTGAAAAAAAAAACATTGAAAGTAAATAATAATCACGAGAAGAAACAGTTATTTACCATAAGAAATTAACGATAATGAGCTCTTCCCAAACTTCTTGCAAAAAGTTGTACTGGATCTAGCGCTGGATCTAGCTAGCGAAAAATTTTAAAATTCTCATGACATGTTTTTGATAAAATTTTACTTCGCTGCAAAATAGAGATTGTTTCCAGGATGATATAGATCATTTTAATCTACAGGGTGAACCATAAGTATTGGTCGATCACTTTGCGTGTAGTATGCTTCCACGTCACGCGTCAGAATTCAATTTTTAAAATTTTATTTTTCTTGTATAACCTTTAGGTACATTTCCTTGAAATTTAGTATTCATATTTCCACTTTAACGGAAGAAGTAACACCATAACCATACCACCCTACACTTCTCAGAAAAGTCAAATGAGGGAGAGCACCTGCCGGAGATCGTTTAAGAGCTCGACGTTCCTCGATGCCTAGTCCGAGAAACATCGTAACTGTTTAAAACGCTTGATACACTTCGTGTGAAACCTATGAGTTGGTTTTCCGTCCCAGTTCTAACTCAAGCCCTGTATATTTCGTCACAATCGGACGTGCAACTTTGGATCCAGTTGGCACTTTTCTGGATCCAGTCAAACTTGCTTTTGCCAGTCTGGATCCAGCTCGACATTTTTCTAGATCCAGCTGGTATTTTCAAAATTTCGTTTTTGTGATCCAAAAAACCGTACAGACATTGAAATGAATGAAACATTCGAAGTAAATGTTAATCCCAGCGAAATAGTCACTCACCATATGAAATAAAGGGCAATGAAATCATTCAGAATTTCTCGAAAAAAGTCGAACTGGATCCAGCGCTGGATCTAGCTAGCGAAAATTTTTTAAATTGTTATAACTTTCTTGAAAATATTTTTTTCTTCACAAAACAAACAGGAATCGTTTTTAGTACTTTAGCGATCATTTTCAATTATAATTCGTCCCGAACGGACAAAAAACTCTGGATCCAGTTGGCACTTTTCTGGATCCAGTCCAATTGGATCTCAACTCTGGATCCCAATAACACTGAAAGTCAATTCCTGTTAAGACCTACCCTCTGGGTACGGTATTGAGAAAGGAATAAAAACGTGGAAACGTGAAAACTTATTTAGAGGCGGGAATTCAAAATGTTAATCAATTGTATGACCTACCCTCTGGGTACGGTATTGAGAAGGGAATAAAAACGTGGAAACGTGAAAACTTATTTAGAGGCGGGAATTCAAAATGTTCATCAATTGTATGACCTACCTTCTGGGTACGGTATTGAGAAGGGAATAAAAACGTGGAAACGTGAAAACTTATTTAGAGGCGGGAATTCAAAATGTTCATCAATTGTATGACCTACCCTCTGGGTACGGTATTAACAAGCGGGAATTCAAGGGTGGTTTTCATATGAAATTTTGCTTCTCTTCAAGACACCCACGCTTCACCACTCCTGCAATATGTACTTGTAGTAAAAGTTGAGAAAGATAAAATTTTTGCGGGGACACTACACCGACAACTTTAGGTATTGCACTGCCAGGCTTTGTTGACGCCCACTCTCATCCTGTGTTCGCTGGCGATCGTGTTCACGAATTTGCCATGAAGCTGGCCGGAGCTACGTACATGGAGGTGAGTAGACGATAGAGAGTTGAGCTGGGATGCTTTCATTCGAACAGTGTCAATATTGAAAAATCGAGTGGAGACCGAGCTCCCCGCGGGGCAAACGATATTGCGGATCAAATTTCAGTTAGAAGTAACTAACATAACGGTTATGTGGGAGGCCTATAACTTAATCACTCTAGAAACGAAGCTGTTATGAAATTTGATGAAGTTCATGTGTTTTTGACAAACTTTATGAAGTTCATGCGTTCTTGATAGATTGAATGATATACAGTGGCGAACATAAACATTTCCACTTTTGGTTTTTTGGTAATATCTCAGTCACAAGATGTCCGATTGCTTTCAAATTTTCACAGATATTTATTCAAACATTTTTAAAGTCACACAACCTAATGAATTGTTAATGAATCTCAAAATAAAAAATAATTATTATTTTCCCTAGACATGTCTAAAGTCGACTTAAAAGTTAACCTGCAGGAATGAACTCACTTTAATTCAGAGAACTCACTTTATGAACTCACTTTAATTCAGAGCTTGTGAGAGGCCAAAACCTCAGAAACTGTTAAAAACTTAATGATTCAGTGTTTTGAATCACTTAAACATATATTCCAAACCTGGACTCCATAACCCAAATTCGTGGACTTAATCAGTGAGGATTTCACTTCGCACGAGTTTTTGCTATTTTTTCTCGGATTTCTGGATTTTGTTCTTATTTTTCATTCTGTAAAGCTTAACATAACTTATACGCATGATTTGAGTTGAAAATTAAAAACAGTCGTCTCACAATTAACATGTCCTATTGCCGGAACCATCTTTCTACAAGTCAGTCGAAGTGTTTGGACTCGTCATTTTTAATGGAGAACGAAGCTTATTCTGAAAATCTGATGAGAATATGAAAGTCCACTGCCTCTTAAAAAACGGTGTAAATTATTCACTCATGAATTTAACATTCGTGACCGTTATGATGACTTTACGGCAAGATTGTCTAGCGTGTACTGGCGTGTACCTGGAGCTAGATC
>OZ022252.1:16287644-16292644 GCA_963978915.1 Caenorhabditis parvicauda
GAACTTCACAGAACATTTATCATAAAATCTATCAAGAGCACACGAACTTCACAAAGTTTCATCAACAGCACATGAACTTCATAAAATTTGTCAAGCGTACAACAACTTCATGAATCGCCATTAAAAGTCTTTAAACTTCATATCAACAGTTTTCCGTTTCTAGACCGACATTTCCTACGCATTGAGATAGTATCCAAGCTCACCTGATATAAATCTGTGCTCATCATCATTAGATACCGATGTCAAGTGACTTCCGATTGATTTACATGCGGACTCCGAGTTCTCGTATGTTCCGTTTACGAAAATTCGCTGAAGAAAACCAAGATATGTTACAGAGGTTAGAATACCTTGTAACAAGAGTCCTTGAAATAACTCCAACCTGGAGGGCATGATGATTTGAGGACAGCTGAAAAAGGAGTGAGCGAGAGAGAGAGAGAGAGAGAGGAGTTGTCACCTGCAGGATGTGCTTCACACAAAACACCGCCCTGAGTCTTTGAGCAGTCCGCATCACCGAATTTGTGTTCAGTACCATGATGTGGATAATGAAGTAGTTCGTTGCCAGTGAACTGTAGAAATGAATGATTTGTGTGAAAAATTTTTATGTCAGAAATCTCCAATTTGGAATGAGATCGTAAGATCAGATGCTGCTGGACTTTCGCAGACAACTTTCAAAGGTAAGAATCGCTTCAGAAACTCACAACAGTACAATCATGTCGGTTTGGAGCTCCTGGCAGCCATCTTGTGTAGTCCATGTCCGACCCATCTTCATAAACGTAGAACTTTTGATGGATCCGGTTCAAACCGATCCACGTTTGCTCCGATATGTCCTTTGGTATGTCAGAGTGTAGAAGAGCTGTGAATGTCGTCGATTAGAAAGTATTGAGTGCAGACACGCACCTGAGAGCAATGTGACTTGTTGCCTATTATGTACGGAAGCCATATGTCCACCTTCGGCGAGACACTTTTCATGACCCTCTTCGAAGTTAACTCTTTCGGAGAATTTCTGAAAATATTTAGTGAACAAACGACAATAATCGAACCTTGAAACACCGTCCTTGAGTCTCATTTAATATGAAAAAAGTCCATCCTTCTTTACAGTTGACATTCTCATGAGAAGAAAGTACATCAGTGGATGATTTAATGACATCCTCCACATGAACTCTTCCAGTAACACCACCGGCAGCGAGACTAAGACCTCGACCTTGTACTCCATCTAGTCCGACACGTTCATTCCTTGCATACTCGCCTCCTTCCTTGTGAGAGTCGGTCCTTCCATCCTGTTCTCTCACTTGTCCATGTCCAGCACCACCGGCAGCGAGACTAAGACCTCGACCTTGTACTCCATCCAACCCGAAACGTTCATTCCTTGCATACTCGCCTCCTTCCGTGTGAGACTCGGTCCTTCCATCCTGCTCTCTCACTTGTCCATGTCCAGCACCACCGGCAGCGAGACTGAGACCTCGACCTTTTACTCCATCCAGTCCGACACGTTCATTCCTTGCATACTCGCCTCCTTTCTTGTGAGACTCGGTCCTTCTATCCTGTTCTCTCACTTGTCCATGTCCAGCACCACCGGCAGCTAGACTGAGACCTTGACCTTGTACTCCATCCAGTCCGACACGTTCAGTCCTTGCATACTCGCCTCCTTCCTTGTGAGAGTCGGTCCTTCCATCCTGTTCTCTCACTTGTACATGTCCAGCACCACCGACAGCGAGACTAAGACCTCGACCTTTTACTCCATCCAGTCCGACACGTTCATTCCTTGCATACTCGCCACCTTTCTTGTAAGACTCGGTCCTTCTATCCTGTTCTCTCACTTGTCCATGTCCAGCACCACCGGCAGCTAGACCTTGACCTTGACCTTGTACTCCATCCAGTCCGACACGTTCAGTCCTTGCATACTCGCCTCCTTCCTTGTGAGACTCGGTCCTTCCATCCTGTTCTCTCACTTGTCCATGTCCAGCACCACCGGAAGCGAGAATGAGACCTCGACCTTGTTCTCCATCCAGTCCGACACGTTCATTCCTTGCATACTCACCTCCTTCCGTGTGAGACTCGGTCCTTCCATCATGCTCTCTCACTTGTCCATGTCTAGCACCACCGGCAGCTAGACTAAGACCTTGACCTTGTACTCCATCCAGTCCGACACGTTCATTCCTTGCATACTCGCCTCCTTTCTTGTGAGACTCGGTCCTTCTATCCTGTTCTCTCACTTGTCCATATCCAGCACCACCGGCAGCGAGACTAAGACCTCGACCTTGTACTCCATCCAATCCGACACGTTCATTCCTTGCATACTCGCCTCCTTTCTTGTAAGACTCGGTCCTTCTATCCTGTTCTCTCACTTGTCCATGTCCAGCACCACCGGCAGCTAGACTGAGACCTTGACCTTGTACTCCATCCAGTCCGACACGTTCAGTCCTTGCATACTCGCCTCCTTCCTTGTGAGACTCGGTCCTTCCATCCTGTTCTCTCACTTGTCCATGTCCAGCACCACCGGAAGCGAGAATGAGACCTCGACCTTGTACTCCATCCAGTCCGACACGTTCATTCCTTGCATACTCACCTCCTTCCGTGTGAGACTCGGTCCTTCCATCATGCTCTCTCACTTGTCCATGTCTAGCACCACCGGCAGCTAGACTAAGACCTTGACCTTGTACTCCATCCAGTCCGACACGTTCAGTCCTTGCATACTCGCCTCCGTCCTTGTGAGACTCTGTCCTTCCATCCTGCTCTCTCACTTGTCCATGTTCAGCACCACCGGCAGCGAGACTAAGACCTCGAACTTGTACTCCATCCAACCCGACACGTTCATTCCTTGCATATTCGCCTCCTTCCTTGTGAGACTCGGTCCTTCCATCCTGTTCTCTCACTTGTCCATGTCCAGCACCACCGGCAGCGAGACTGAGACCTCGACCTTGTACTCCATCCAGTCCGACACGTTCATTCCTTGCATACTCGCCTCCTTCCTTGTGAGAGTCGGTCCTTCCATCCTGTTCTCTCACTTGTCCATGTCCAGCACCACCGGCAGCGAGACTGAGACCTCGACCTTGTACTCCATCCAGTCCGACACGTTCATTCCTTGCATACTCGCCTCCTTCCTTGTGAGAGTCGGTCCTTCCATCCTGTACTCTCACTTGTCCATGTCCAGCACCACCGGCAGCGAGACTGAGACCTCGACCTTTTACTCCATCCAATCCGACACGTTCATTCCTTGCATACTCGCCTCCTTTCTTGTGAGACTCGGTCCTTCTATCCTGTTCTCTCACTTGTCCATGTCCAGCACCACCGACAGCGAGACTAAGACCTCGACCTTGTACTCCATCCAATCCGACACGTTCATTCCTTGCATACTCGCCTCCTTCCTTGTGAGAGTCGGTCCTTCCATCCTGTTCTCTCACTTGTCCATATCCAGCACCACCGGCAGCGAGACTAAGACCTCGACCTTGTACTCCATCCAATCCGACACGTTCATTCCTTGCATACTCGCCTCCTTCCTTGTGAGAGTCGGTCCTTCCATCCTGTTCTCTCACTTGTCCATATCTAGCACCACCGGCAGCGAGACTAAGACCTCGACCTTGTACTCCATCCAATCCGACACGTTCATTCCTTGCATACTCGCCTCCTTCCTTGTGAGAGTCGGTCCTTCCATCCTGTTCTCTCACTTGTCCATATCCAGCACCACCGGCAGCGAGACTAAGACCTCGACCTTGTACTCCATCCAATCCGACACGTTGATCCTTTTCGTTCAGTGTTGCATTGAACGAGCAAACAAACGGAAATGATAGAACAGAAGGAAGGTCCAACCAGTATCCACCAATCGATAATTTCTCAACTGTGGTTCCTGCAGTGCTGGCTTCTGGGTGCCATAGGTTTGATTTTTCATCGCACCGGCTTGTCGTGGTCCTTCTGAAAAATGATAATTGTTTTAAATCATCTAAAACTCACCTCTGGCAGGATTCCGCTTTGCTGATCCAAAATCGATCTTCTTGTATGGCTTGTTCCGATTTTTCTGAAACACCAAGGTTCACAAGTTCTTTAAAATATCCTACTCGATAAAAAAACGCTTTGAACGTTGTCCAAATCACCGATGAGTTCACCCCCAGCATCTCGGCAGTACTGTAAGAATGTTCAACTGTTTTTCTGAGATATCTTACCTTCTTCGCTTCTGACAACTTCTTTGGTTGTTTGTAGAACTGGAAACAGATGTCACTGAATTTTCACTTCACTAATTATCTACAACTACTGCAAGATCAGTCAGAAGAAAATGGTTTCCATCCTCAAAGGTTCCAAAAATATAATAATCAGATCATTTTTGCAAGCTTGTGAGTTTGGTTGTTATGCTCTACATCTGATTTCGAAAACTTGTGTAATAAATGGTAACTGTATAATTATATCCTATAAGAACTGTACCTGTTGGGCAGACGTTCACCTTGTTGACAGCCAATCACAGATGATAATAGAAATGGAAGAAGGAAGATCACCATGTTTAGGAGCATGGTTTTTTGTGAACGTAGGAGGAACGATACAAACGACACTTGTTCTCATAATTTATAGCTTTCGAACATGGAGACAAACGTTTATTACTCGTGTGCAGTCTTTTCCACACCTTCACACTCAATCAACTTTGAAAAACCTCGTGTAACATTTCACTTGTTAGTCTTTCGTAGAGTACAAGGTTCACCACTGGCATCTGTTACGCGAATTTCATTTTCCAAGTTTCAGTCCGACTCAAAAACAGACAGAGTTCTTGTCAGCTATGAACGCAATGATTCTTCCAGTTTGAAAAATTTGACGAAAACGGTACTACAAAATACTGAAATTTGGAAACTCTGAAGGTGAAACTCCAGAAGTTATGAGCTGATTGAGACGTCAACTACCTTCGTTCTATCATCTACTTGTAGCCGAAGAATTTTTACGCTGTCACCGGAGTCAGAAGCGGAAGAATTGAAAGTCATAGAACAAATTTTATTTCAATATTGTTAATGATCATAATTTGA
>OZ022252.1:16297644-16372889 GCA_963978915.1 Caenorhabditis parvicauda
TCATGGAGCTATTCGTGTAATCGGGACAATTCTGTTCAACTGGAATGATTCATCACGGTCTGATCTGTGCTGTGAATGGAAAAGTTATTGGCAGACGCCTGTTCAAAACACATTTTGATGGGATTCACGTAGGCATTATTGAAGGCACCAAATGGGCACCATGTAGACATCATTAGGAACCATGAAGATATCATGTAGGAACCAAGAAGGCACCATATAGGCACCATGATGGCATCATGATGGCACCATGAAGGTACCATGAAGATACCATGAAGGCACCATGAAGGCACCATGAAAGCACCATGAAGGTACCATGAAGGTACCATGAAGGCACCATGACGGCACCATGAAGGTACCATAAAGGCACCATGAAGGCACCATGATGGCACCATGATGGCATCATGATGGCACCATGATGACACCATGAAGGTACCATGAAGGTACCATGAAGGCACCATGAAGGCACCATGAAAGCACCATGAAGGTACCATGAAGGCACCATGAAGGCACCATGAAGGTACCATGAAGGTACCATGAAGGCACCATGTAGGCACCATGAAGGCATAATGTAGGCACCAAGAAGGCACTATGTAGGCACCATGATGGCACCATGAAGGCACACGTGAAAGTACCATGAAGGCACACATGAAGGCACCATGGGGGCCTCATGTAGGCACCATGAAGGCACCATTAGGAAGCATGAGCACCGTTTAAAGTGTTGAAACTCTGTACTCGCTTCGGTGGCCGACCTTTCGCGGGTTTCTCCTCGGTTACACTAAGCCACACCCATATCCTACTTGTCATGTTGCAATCAACTTACTCACGCGCGCAAAAATGTCTGCGGCAATAGAGAGAGAGAGGGGGAGAGGGAGAGGGCGACGCAGAGAAAGAGAACTCCAAATAATCTTGTCTAGACACGCGTTTGCAGTAAAAAAGAACGAAAGACCGCGACGAGGCTTGCGCTTTGGTTTCTTGATTCATCGTCGGCACGTAAGCTGCTCGAGACAAAGTGCTTCTGATCCTCTGCAAAAAGGGCACGCCCACATGGGAATCGGTCGCGTTTCTGTCTGAAGGGTTCCGTTTCGGTGAACACCAGAAAAAGGGGGGTTGTTTCAGGTCCGAGCGTTTTATCAGTAGTGAATTCCGGCTGATTGTATTCTTTTCCGAATTTCCAACAGAAAAGCCCCAAACAAATCAAATTTTGCAAGAGAGGAAATCGTCTCGAGTCCGAGCACTTGTTTTTACCGACCCTGCAAATTTCAACAGAGCTTCTTTCAGTTAGTATTTTGAATGATCCACTGCTCACATGGTCCAACTAGTGTGTTGAAAATTCGAAAAAAGTAACCACGTATCAGAACTTGTTGAAATCAAAAACGCTTCAAGAAAGATAAATCTGTGAGAAAAAGAAAGTCAGAACTCTTTTAAACAAGCAAAAATCATAAACCGGAAGATGTAGAAGGACAACTGCGAAACCGGTAGAATCAAACATAATCCAGACTCTATTCATGATCATTTGATCACTTGATCCAACTACTGTCCTGGGGTTTTCATTCACAACACAGATCAGACCGTGATGAATCATTCCAGTTGAACAGAGTTGTCCCGATTACACGAATAGTTCCATGACGTCAATAATGATCATAAACGATTCTAAACTACAAGGGCAGTATCACAGGATCAAGTCAGCTGATTCATTTCGACCGATCAAACATCTCACAGTCTAGACAGGGAGTGGAAGTTGGGTCAATATGTACCGAGCCTTATCTGATGTTGTCGTTGATCAAGTCTGCAAGGAGAAGCGGGCGAGAAAAAAAGAGAGAGAGAGACAAAGAGAGAGAAAGAGAGAGAGATAGAGATAGAGACAGATAGAGAGAGAGAGAGCTAGAGAGAGAGAGAGAGAGAGAGAGAGAGAGAGAGAGAGAGAGAGAGAGAGAGAGAGAGAAAGAGAGAGAGAGAGAGAGAGAGAGAGAGAGAGAGAGAGAGAGAGAGACAGTACTATGTGTTCTTCACTCACCAGTTTCTTTCTCATTTCTGCTTTCTCACTGATCGTCATCACGTAGTCATCACGAACTTCGCATCGGTTTCTGTGCTTCTTTCCTGAAGATTACGGTAGTTCATACTGTACTTTGTAGAACTCCTTATCAAAAGCTTGACGTCAGGAGTCAAACCTACAGTTGTTCGAGTACCGTAACCCGGTCGATCTACCACCGATCTATTGCCCGAGCAGTAGGTGCCCAAATCCCAACTCACCATGATGGTTATTTCTTCTGTGCCTATGGTGATTCTCCTTGCATCTTTGATCGTGTGAATCTGACGGAACCGGTGGTTCCGACGATGGTCTGCGACACGTTTCTTCTTGCGAGCTGTTTGAGGTGGATGCTGTGCTCTCTTCAAGGTACTCGTGGTCGTGTCGGAACCCGAGTTTGGTCATTTTACTCTCGACCCACTCCTTCAGCATTCTGAAGTTGAAAGTTTAGATAATATGTCTGGGTCTCAGACGAAAAGTTTTACTTGTTAGATTCGGTTCGGTCACCGTGGTTACAAGACAGAAATGCATTAAATCGTAAACTAATTAGCGAGTTGATTTGATGAGACCCCTGAGGACGGGAAAGAGAGAAGGAGGGAGAGGGAGAGAGAGAGGTGAGAGAGAAAGAGGGGGGAGAGAGAGAGAAAGAGAGAAGGAAAGAGAGAGAGGGGGAGAGGGAGAGTGAGAGAGAGAGAGAGAAAGAAAGAGAGAGAAAGAGACGAAGAGGGACAGAGAAATTGTGTGATGAAAGATACAGAATTGAACCGGTCCAACCAGGAAGTGATACATAAATCTGACAAATAATGTTTTCACAGCTGATTCCGATTTGAGGAATTGAATTGAAGAAAAAAGGATTCTAGCTACACATCGAAATTATGCGTATGGACTACAGATGGTGTCCCCGATGACCGATGGTCACTCCCACACTCCTCCATGGTGTTTGGTGTCTAGACTGGTGGATGGTGTAAATTTATGAGTGTGTTGTTTGATCGTTGGTGACCAAACTTCACTGTTGTTCACGGCACTGTGTGCACGGTTTGAAAGTAAAAAAAAATAGAGACAGAGATACACGATCGAACTCCCGCCTTGTCCGGCGATAGCCTAGATCATTTACCACTAAACCACGGAAAAAATTGGCGAGAGTCTGCAAAACTCATATTGTTTTGGAGAAACGAACAAATCTGACGAGACATTTCGCCTTCGAGATTATTTGAATGAAACCCGCCATTGAAAACTTGTGTGTTAAGCTCTGTTCTCGAGCAGAATGGAGATAAGACACTAGTTGTATGCATTTGAGCAATGTATAACTTGCATACACTGTGATGTCTCTCCCAATAAATGAGAAGGGAACCGGGAAAGGTCGGTCAGTTTCTCAGAACATGAAGACACTAGGATCTCTCAACCGAAGAAAAACAAAGGAGGGAAACGGTTCAAGTCGGACACTTGCAAGGAACACGCGGACAATGTATAACTTGCATCCAATTAGCATCGTCACACAGTGTTGACCTACGATCTCTCTCGACGAGTTGAGTAAGAGAAAGAGAGAAATGGCGAAGGAGGTGAGGGGAGGTGGGGACCGAACAGGCAAAAAAAGACACACAAGTCTAGACTGGAATGAGAGAGAGAGAGGGGTGAGGGACAGAGATAGAAAGAGAGGGGGAGATGGGCAGTAGCCGACTCTCCATCTCACACGTCTTTCCCTTGGTCTCTGACACCGTGACAACGTCTCTGTCTCTCGCTTCGCAACACTCTATGCAGGCGGTGAAGGAATTCCACGAAGCGTCTGGTAACGTGAATTTTACGTAAACAACCAAATAGTCTGTGTTTTCAGCGTCGACATTCTGCGATATTCTGCTGCAAAATAAGACGAGAGGAGGCCGATGGGGCAAGCAATGCCGATGGATGGATCGGCGACTTGCTATCTAGTTTGCTCGTTGATCATTTATGTTTTGATAAGTCACATGGTTGAGAGAGTGGGAGAGAGAGAGAGTGGAGAGAGAGAAAGAGAGATAGATGGAGATAGATGGAGATAGAGAGAGAAAATGAACTTTTTCATAGTGATGAAACATGAGAGAAGGGTAGAAAAAACAAGAGAGGAAAAGAGAACGAAAAAGGAAAAGAAAGAAAGAAAGAGAGAGAGAGAGAGAGAGAGAGAGAGAGAGAGAGACCAACATTATCAAAGTCATCCTAATCTGTCAGATAAAACAGTCAGATGGATCTCAAGACGAGAAGAAAGTTCTGCGGGCGATGCTTGTGACGAAAAGAGCTGTGAACGTTTACACGTCTGATGCCCGAGCAAAGCAACTGACCAGACCCGAGTTGCACTTTGCTCTCCAAACACACTGCGACGCACTCCGGAAACAACATGAGACCTTTCGCGATGGAAGTGTCTGCCCTCCCCTCTGTCTGTCTGTGTGATTTGTAGTGTGAACCGCAGGGGGAGGGGGCGCAAAGTTTTTGGATGAAAAAACAGCAGAATCTTCGTTCGCATCGACATCACAAATTACTGTAGAAAAACGAGGAAGGTCAATAAAATTCAGCAAGCTTTTTTCTACTTATCGCACAATAATTACTAAAAATTTAGAAACGTTGCGGTATTTCTTACTCCACCCTCTTAACTTTTCTCCTCCGCAGTTGGTCAATGATCAAATACTACTGATGTACTACGGATGTGCCATTAGTCCTGTAACTTCTGAAAATCTATTTGAAGTTCTAGTTGAGCGTAAAAGTATTGTATGTTCAGGTGCAGCCATTCCATAAAATTAATCATGTTCAAATATTTCTACAGGTCAAGGATGAATCAGCTGACTATGTCTCCGTCTCTACCCCTCGAAAACTGTCCCTGTAAGCTGGAAGCATTTATGATCATTAGTGTCGTCATGGAACTATTCGTGTAATCGGGACAACTCTGTTCAACTGGAATGATTCATCACGGTCTGATCTGTGTTGTGAATGAAAACCCCCATGACAGTAGTTGGATCAAGTGATCAAATGGTCATTCAGCATGAATCTGTTAACTCATAAAATGTCTGTTGTTCGCATGCAGCAGAGTCTAACAAGTTCTTCTGATGACGTCATGAGACGTCAGACTGAAATTGAGTTGCATGAGAGAGAAACATGCAGCGAGTTTGTTGGTCTTTCGATCTTGACTACGAAAGAACGCAAACAACGTGTTTTGAGTGTAAGCGGGAAGAAGACTGGGAACGAGATACACTAATTAATTCGTGAAACTTCTCTCTCTCTCTTTTTCTCTCTCTCTCTTTCTCTCTCTCTCTCTCTCTCTCTCTCTCTCTCTTCCTTTCTCTCTCTCTCTCTCTTTCTCTTTCTCTCTCTCTCTTTCTCTCTCTCCCCCTTAAAACAAGTTCAACAAAATTAGCAAAAAAAAAACCCATCAGAAGATAATTCACGCATGATAACCAAGCTGGCAAAAAGCTGTCCACTCTCGTTCATGGAAGGAGTATTGGGACATCATCTGTCTGTAAAAATTAAATCTTTCATATACAGTAGCGGTCAAAACTTTAGCAACTTTTTATTTTTGGCCATAACTCGGTTCAAACTCGAGCGATCACCTTCAATTTTTCTCTTAAGTTACTTCAAACAATTAGAAACATTTCAATAATAATGAAATATGAGTTACCTCCTTTCCTTTCAACCAAAACATTTTTTCACAAAACAGTCCCATTTTCGTTCACTAGTTCATACAACTTTTTCAAATTTTTTTTCTGTTTCATGATTTTTTCATTTATCTATCATGTTCGTTTCTCATAAGAAACATTTTCTTGAATAGAAAAGTAAGTTTTCAGAAGCGGATATGTCAAAAGATGTGCAGAATTCAGGTTCAATGACCCAGTCTAGCGGGATTCCTTGTAACATGGATTGAGGCATACTTTTCTTTCATATTCTGAGCGCTCTGTTTCCCAACTGTTGCTAAACATGTTTTTCGAGATATGAAACACTCGCTAGGTGGAAACTGTACCACGACCATGACATTACTGGAGAATTATTCTGTCAGTAACATTTTGTCACAGTAGCGTGGCAGTGCTTGAGATCGTTGTCCTTCTGTGAAATGATGTACTACACAAAATTCCGATAGAAAAAACAAAACACATTATATTTTTCACATTTTTGTTAGGTCCTTCAGTCCTAACTACGGAAATAGTGATTATTATGGCGACTTTAATGAGAAATATTTCCGCGCATTTTGGTGTGTGCAAAAACTCTAGTTCTAACTACAGTGAAACTTTCTGTGAATCATCGATTCTAAGTTTTAACTGTTTGTTAGTTATAGTACAATGTTTTCAATCAGATTGTGCAACTGTCGCTTCGATTTTATGAATGGCACGTAGACGGTACCCGAGCTGCTGTTCTGAGAATGCTATGCTGCATGTTGAGTCGACATTTTGGTCACTATTTCTGTAGTTATAATTGATGGACTCAACAAAAATGTACAAAAAAATAATGTTTTATGTTTTTGCTATCGAAATGATGGGCAGAACTCTATTTAACAAGAGGACAACGATCACAAACCCTGCCACGCAACTGTGATAAAATGTTACTGACAGAATAATTCTCCAGTATTGTCATGGTCGTGGTACAGTTTTAACCTAGCAAGTGTTTCATACCTCAAAAACATGTTTAGCAACAGTTGGGAAACAGGAAGCTCAGAATATGGAAGAAAAGTATACCTCAATCCCTGTTGCAAGAAATCCCGCTAGACTGGGTCATTAAACCTGAATTCTGCACATCTTTCGACATATCCGCTTCTGAAAACTTGTTTTTCTATTTGATAAAATGTTTCTCATAAAAAACGAACATAAAAGAGAAATGAAAAAATCATACAACAGAAAAAAATTTGAAAAAGTTGTATGAACTAGTGAACGAAAATGGGACTGTTTTGTGAAAAAAATGTTTTTAGTTGGAAGGAAAAGAGGTAACTCACATTTTATTATTATTGAAATGTTTCTAATTGTTTGAAGTAACTTCAGAGAAAAATTGAAGGTGATCGCTCGAGTTTGAACCGAGTTATGGCCAAAAATAAAAAGTTGCTAAAGTTTTGACCGCTACTGTATTTTTGGTACACATTTTGAAATTTTTCTCTGAAGTATTCTTTTTTAAAATCTACTATTCTTGCCTTCCGAGAATAAATGACAGCCGCCACACTGTTGGTCAACGAATGTAACAGCGTGGTACCAATCGGTCCCAGAAGGAGACAGCCTCTACGGTGAAAAAAAGACACGGTGAGAAATATTTTCGTCGTCATTCAGAATACCCTACCACATGGCAACGTTCCGGTAACAAATGAATAATTCCACCTTGTCGCCGGTACGTCGCCGTCCTGTCGCCGTTTGGTAGGTTATACGAAATGGTGACAGGAAGGCGACGTACCGGCGACAAATTTATCTCAGAGATATCCCAGTTCGAGTCATGAATGTTCACGCGAGTAGAAACTGTTCAGATGCGCAAAACTATTTTGTATACGTTGGCAAAAAACCATTCAAGCTGGTAATTTCTGATCCACGTCATCAGAAGACAAGATAATAATTAATGAAGACGGAACTGAGTGAAAAATTTATTGACATTGTTGATTCATTCGCAATGAGTCGCATCAGCTATGATCGTCAGCAGTCCTGAATGCTCTCCAACCAGATCATCCAGTTCCAGGTCCAGTCCGATTGCATCAAGAGGCTTCGAATTCTCCTTATTCACAGCTCCTGTACAGTACGCTAGCCTTGGGGACAGACTGTTTCTGAATTTCATTTTTCTTCCCCACACACACAATCAATTGCAAAATACAGTAACCACATTTTTCTATCAGGAGAGCACTACTGTAGCGTGTCAGTGAAATCTTACATGAACCACGTTTTTCCTTTGCTTTCTTCATAAAAATCTTCCAGAATTTTTCGGATCGTTGTGGTCGATGAGAATTCGGCTTTATAGTAGGATTTCATTCTAGAATCCAAATTTTTAATTCTTCAAGAAAGAATTATTGAGCTTACTTTTGTTGCTCAACCCTCTGAATGAGAATGAAGTGAACTGGAATCATGTAAACACATTTTTGTCCTTCGCTTGTTGGTTCTTTATTCACTGGTAACCCCTAAAATTCTTTTGTACACAAGGGAATTTGGGAAACTAACCTTAGCACTATATTCTGAAGTAAAATCTTCGTAAATGCTTTCCGGGGTTTCACCTTGTTTGACTGACACTTCATAAGTATACTCGTACTTTCCTTAACGATTCGGTCAATTGAGCCTTATGCCACATCACTTACCATCTTCGTTTTTTCTACACTTCAAATTAGAGTTTAGCACTTCCATTTTCCCTAGGATCGTTTCTAGAAAACGTGGGACGAACTCGGTTTCCTGTCTGAAAAAAAAACAATTTATGCTTTTAACATAGAACCTTTTTGTTCAACCATCTCGAGTCAATGCCAATAAGCCAGAACAGACCATGGAAAGATAGTGAACATTTTTCATCAGAAAAATCTAGACTCTGGAGTTACAAGCTCGAACCCAAGGTTACAGTACCATATTTTACATAGACATACAGTGTCTCACAGAAACCACGTACAAGTACAGTATCCTATTTAAGCTGGAGTTACAGTACCCTTATTTGCTATTCTACTCAATGATAGAGTACCTCGATTTCAAGCACGTCGCTAATAGCAAATTCACAAGTTCCCGGATCTGGCAAAGTACTCTTTTTAAAAAAGTTTTGTCTGTCTACTTGGGTGAGTCATAAATTCGTAACACCATCATTCTCGCTCACCTTTCCATTATACACGAGAGATTCAAAATGGTACGACTAGAACAACTTTTTCACGTTTCTTCTTCTTTATCAACTCTTTTTGAAACCCTTCGGAACACACTCAAACTCAGAGTTACAGTACTCCCTTGAACCACAATACCGCAGTCCACATAGAGTTACAGTATGCTTCAATTTATAAGTCTCCGCTGATTTCTTTTGATGATCACAGTACAGTTAGAGCGAGGAGGAGTGTATTTGAAGTCACAGGTCACAAAATGTTACAAATAGCCGTTGTGTTGGTGTTACAGGATTCCAAACACTCTCACCTCGAACTACAGTACGGTTACCAATCCAAACACACAGTATCTTTAGGCTCCCACCGAGAGTTACAATACCGTATTACAACTAGCGTTACCGTACTCATGTCTCTTCACATATTATAATATAAATAATTTATTTACATGTAAGAGTAGTCCATCTGGCGGGAAAAACGATTTTTGGTAAATGTAAAATTAAAGAGATAGAAGGCCCGTTTGTAAACATTATGGGAATGTGTTTATGCGTAGAATAAAATAACTAGGACTTCCTTGAGACCGGGGTCGTCGGGCTGGGCGGAGCCAACGAACTGAACGACGAGGATCGGCACGATTCGAGCGAAGCGACGGAGCCTCTGTAAGTGATGGGACCATTTCAACGGACTATGAGTATGAAGGGTAGCAAATTTAGAGAGGAAATTTTCAAAAATTAATTACCTGAAATCGGCCGAGTTGAGAATTTCGTAAAAGTACATGAAACGACATTTATGAGAGCCAAAGTCGAAGGCTGAGCTTGAAGCTTGACTGTCCGGGAGCTTCCATTGGAGAATGTAGGAACCGGCTCGTGAACAGTAGTGAGAACCCTGAAAGCTCTCTCTCTCTCTTCTCTCTCTCTCTCTCTCTCTCTCTCTCTCTCTCTCTCTCTCTCTCTCTCTCTCTCTCCATCTCTCCCACCTGCATCGAATCTCCCTCCTGGAAGATCACAGCCTTCTCTTCGACATACAAATCTTTGCCGACCACCAGGTCTGGAGCACACGATACTGTCGGCGGATGGTGTGATGACCCGCCAATCGCAGCTGACACCATCTCCACGGGTTTCAGCATGGTGGGTGAGTGAGGTTCCTTTGCTGCTGATACCTTCTGAAATAGACAAGACATAGTTTCTCGTAACAGACACTCAACAAGTTGATTCACAGTCAGAATGAACAAACTCAGTTTTAAAATCAATTTTTAAAAATCATCAAGATGGGATAAGTATACATAGAGCATACTTATTGAATTCAACCTTGATGTTTTCCGTGTTTTTTCAAATTAGTATTATTGGGTCAAACTTCATTTTACAGAAAGATTATTGAGGAATGAGACTTACGACATTAAAATTTCTAGAACTACCATACTTCCATTTAATTGTGATTTTTTCAAAACTTCCAAAACTGTGTTCTCATTTTGAATTTTCTTTTAAAAAATTTCCGGTTACTGTTCTCGTTTGTGGAAATATTCTGAAACGAACCGTTTGAGAAAAGTAGACGGTGAACTCGCAGTCATTCTTGACCACGTCAAAGTCCCAAGTTAAAACACTTCCAGCGGTCAAAACGTCGATAACAACCTAAATGAATTATGAAAAAATTGCAAAAATATACATATGAAGTGAAAAATCTAGGTACTACTCTGTAATTTCAATGAGGCATGAACGCGGCATAATTGCGTCCGTGAAATGGTCGCGCGTTTGTGGACAGATGAAGACGCACACTGCGCTAAGCGCAGTAGAAAAGTGTCGGATCAAGCAGCGAGGGGAGGCTACCAATAAGCAGCGAGGAGAGGCTACCAATAAGCAGCGAGGGGAGGCTACCAATAAGCAGCGAGCACGAACCCCGCCCCTTCGTAAATCCTACATCGCCGTAGATCAAATTACAGTTACTGTAGTTTAAAAACTTTTTTCTCTGACGTTTTTACAAAATTCATTATAAGAAGCTAGTTACGAAGGAAAGTTACATGATTTGCAATTTTTCGAATTGGCGAAACAAATTCGTTTGTTAAGATGAGAAAAATAGGACGGCAAAATGTAAATCGCAGAGTGTCCGCAGAGCGCAGAGCCGCAGAGTCAATTTTTGTTTCAAGCTTCGGAAAATTCCTAATAACACGTACGGTTCCTAAATAGGCTTAGGTAAGGTTCTAAGCACAAATACGTTCCGAAAATGCGCTCTGCGGTTTACATTTTGCCAAATAGGACAAAAGAATTTGAACAATATTGATGTGCGAACGCACCCTATAGCTAATTTGAGTTCAATATAATTTTCGTGCAACGCGAATAACCGATGACAACCACATTTAGCTCGGTGTAAGACGCATGCCTGCGGCTATCGATACGCGTCTTTATCTGTCCAAAATTGTGCGACCATTTTCCGGACGCAATTATGCCGCGTTTCTGCCACATTGAGATTACAGAGCCATAGTCTAGTGGAGAGAGTAGTAGTAACCTCGACTGGGCATCCCTTGCTAGTCGAAGTGGCTGTATAGGTTGAGTCCAACGGGTCGTCTGATCCAGATGCTCCAAGTTCCGTTTCTTCAACAGGTCGGTAAAGATTCTTGGGTACGTGGCCACCGTGTCCGCAGTTCGTAAGACATGGTCCGCCTAAAATTATTTTTTGTAATGAAAAACACTGCAGATAAGGGACAAGCGGATGCAGCTGTTCTGCAACCGCATTACAAGATCTTCCGCGGAGCGCGGTTTCGAATTCGAAACGAAGACCAGATGCATCTAAATGAACAAGGAGTATCGTCCAATCTACCACGGTAACCATGACAGTGTCACCTATGAGACGTTTCACGAGAGAATCGACCAAAACCAGCCAAAAAGTGCGCTAGGCTCCCCGTGGACCGTTTGGTCTCAAATTTTGTGTAGCAGTAGTTTTTGATGCGCTGAACCCAAATATGTCAGTTTCGTTCTGATTGGTCCTACCAGCGCCATGCAGTACTACCCCAAAAATGGCGTTTTTCAACTTTTAGACAGTCGTAACTTTTTTCAAAGACATTTAATCACAACGATATTACATGACCGTGATCGTATCATCATGTTGAATCGATTTCTATGATTTTTTGAGAATTATCGATTGATTTTTTGCGCATCACATTTCTGCTCATAACTTTTTTCATAATCACATAGGGTACTTGATTTTTATTCCAGTAGATAGAGAAAATAAATTTGCTCCGAATGATTACAAAACATAAAATTTTCAGTTAACTATACGATAAGTTTTGGGTCATCGAAAAAATATTTTCTGTTTCTACCCTTCAAAGTGACTTTTTCGACAATTTCGACTGTCCAAACGTATTTTCTCACCGATAAATGGTATAGTAACAAATTTCGGAACAAAAATCATCATAGATCCCAAGATACGGTACTCGTTTTTTTCGTTATTCAACAAGTTCAGACACTTCTATCTCAGACACAACATTTGAAAATTTTTATTTTTCTCTTTCTGTAATCATAAACAAATTTAGATCTTCAACCTGACGTTAATCGTTTTGTATCTCGTCAAAAATTTAGAAAGTTATAACCGATTTAGGAGACCCTATGAAATCACAGGTTTATCATCTTTTTTGTACCGTCAAAATCAAAAATTTCACACTTTTCCATTTTTATTTTGTTTAATTAATGTGTTTTATAAAAACTTGAATTTTTCAGTGAAAAATACCTGATCCTAGTTTTTTGAACTTGAATTATGTAAAAAACTGATAAATTCCCACTTCAAAATTAGTTTTGAATCTTGAAACTGTCACCAAAATTTGCGAATTTATTTTCTGATCCAAAATGACGTTGAAATCATGAAAATTGATCAAAAATGAGCTGAAATGGGCAAAAAACACGGTAGGGACCGCCCAGAAAAGAAAGTAGAGACCGAGGACAATTACTGTAGGCGCGCTCTTTCTGTTCTCACTTCTTTTTTTTCGGCTGGTTTTCTATGTTTTTTTGTCTATTTCAGCTCATTTTTGATCAATTTCCATGATTCAAAGTTATTTCGGATCAGAAAATAAATTCGCACATTTTGGTGACAGTTTCAAGATTCAAAACTAATTTTGAAGTGGGAATTTATCAGTTTTTCACATAATTCAAGTTTAAAAACCAGGAGCAGGTATTTTTTACTGAAAAATTCATGTTTTCATAAAACACATTGATTAAACAAAATAAAAATGGAAAAGTGTGAAATTTTTGATTTTGACGGTACAAAAAAGATGATAAACCTGTGATTTCATAGGGTCTCCTAAATCGGTTATAACTTTCTAAATTTTTGACGGCATACAAAACGATTAACGTCAGGTTGAAGATCTAAATTTGTTTATGATTACAGAAAGAGAAAAATAAAAATTTTCAAATGTTGTGTCTGAGATAGAAGTGTCTGAACTTGTTGAATAACGAAAAAAACGAGTACCGTATCTTGGGATCTATGATGATTTTTGTTCCGAAATTTGTTACTATACCATTTTTCGGTGAGAAAATACGTTTGGACAGTTGAAATTGTCGAAAAAGTCACTTTGAAGGGTAGAAACAGAAAATATTTTTTCGATGACCCAAAACTTATCGTATAGTTAACTGAAAATTTTATGTTTTGTGATCATTCGGAGCAAATTTATTTTCTCTATCTACTGGAAGCAAAATCAAGTACCCTATGTGATTATGAAGAAAGTTATGAGAAGAAATGTGATGCGCAAAAAATCAATCGATAATTCTCAAAAAAATCATAGAAATCGATTCAACATGATGATACGATCACGGTCATGTAATATCGTTGTGATTAAATGTCTTTGAAAAAAGTTACGACTGTCTAAAAGTTGAAAAACGCCATTTTTGGGGTAGTACTGCATGGCGCTGGTAGGACCAATCAGAACGAAACTGACATACTTGGGTTCAGCGCATCAAAAACTACCGCTACACAAAATTTGAGACCAAACGGTCCACGGGGAGCCTAGCGCACTTTCTGGTCGATTCTCTCGTAAAACGTCTTATATCAATTCCATCTCCAGTCATTGTCCGTTCAACGAAGATCGTATTCATCTTCACGAGCAAGAAGATCTTTTAAAGCCTTCTGAATGAAAGAAGGCTGGCACCTCTTTTACACATATTTTTAAAAATTTTCTTATAGGGACGTTTGCTTCTTTCCGAAAGTTGAATTTAACACACAATAGTGAAAAATGAATGTTTTTTACTGTTGAAAACGAACCGAGATGATCCGGGATGAACTTTTCGTCGATGTGCTTTCTCAGCTCCTCTTTCAAATCACTCGCACCGCTGATCATAAACTTTTTTCTAGTTCGTTCATCGATGAACGGAGATATCAGGGTCCACATGACAGGGAACACGCGCGGTGCACGTATCACAAGTACCTGAGAATTAACTATTTCCCTATCACTCTCACTCTCTATCTTACTCATTCTCTCTCACTCACTCACTCACTCTCACTCTCTCTCTCTCTCTCTCTCTCTCTCTCTCTCTCTCTCTCTCTCTCTCTTCATCAAAAACTTGAAAACCCACCTGTCCCATGGTCTCTGGATAGTTCGCTTCTACAATTTCAATAATCTTGAGCAGACACTGGACTCCTGGACGCCACACATGGCGCATGCTCAGACCTTCGAGGTCAACCAACAAACTCCAAGAACTGAAAAGGCACGGTCTGGATTCTTTTTCGAATAGAATCTTATTCATCTTTGCTTCAGAGAGATGTTTTTCGGACTTTTTGAATTTTTGAGAGATTTTTTCCAGATGCTCTGACTAACAGTGGCAACATTCAAACTGGTGGTAAGTTAATTTTTCAAAAACACAAAAAGTACCTTATCGGAACTCCGAGTTTTTTCGTCGCTTCCGCAGTTCTTTGAAGTCCTTCTTCGCAGACGCACAGTGTCAACTTGACCAGATTGTCTACTCCACACGATCTCAACAGTCCTTTGGTGTCGAGTTGACCAAAGCGGAGGACGTACAACGGTCTGCCTTCTTTGTCCGAATTGTGCCAGCAGCCGGGGAAATATTGTGTGATCACCGACGACGGCCTCCACTCCTGGAAATTCAAGATTCTCAGGGGTCGAAATACGATCGTTTTCAGAAATTTTCGAAGCAAAGTGGCAGGTTTTTTCTGAACATAACTGAAAACAATCGTGCAGCCCCCTGACTTCGAAAGCAATGGTACTTTGCACCTTGAGAAATACGACATTTTCAATTGGCATTTCGATTTTTTTAGCATGTATTCTTAGGGTCGGTTCAAACAATTTTCAATGACTATCATGAAAACTTTTTTCGAAAACTTTCGAAAATTGAGGAAAATAATCGATACTTTTTAAAAAAGTTAAAGACAACTGTCTGAAATCGTCAAAAAATTTCAAACTAACCTCAAGAATCTTGTCTACGTTGTGCTGCTTTCTCCACAGAATACTCGTATGAACCATATCTTTTGCCTTCGAAACATCGAACTCTCTGGCACGCAGAAAACGCAACAGATGAGCGTCGTTCGGTAGTTTACCCTGTGATTTGGATTTTTTGAAAAACAATTGAATTGTTCTTCATCCAGATAATCAACTTCTTGGTTATTCTATTTTTGATAAAATTTTGAAACTGCCATATAGTTGTTTGGTTGGTACGAGGTTGTAACCAACTTCATGAAATTTATTGGTTTTCTGAGACACAAAAATCACCTTGTGTTGATTCTGCAGTGTGTACTTCAGCTCACACAGTCGAGACTCTTCCAGCGGGTTGAGTTGTCCAAGAAACCTTCTGATGTATTCTGCTTCCAACTTCGAGTCGGCTGCAACGAGTGCAATTTTCTAGTTCCGAAGATCTTTTTAAAGAAAAAAAACAAGCCGAACTTTGAGTTATTTTTCACTGTGATGGAAGAAAGAAAGAAAGAGAGAGAGAGAGAGAGAGAGAGAGAGAGAGAGAGAGAGAGAGAGAGAGAGAGAGAGATGAAAAGAGAGATAGGATTTTATTTTTCTGAACTGAAAAATTAATCTACCTATGAAAAACTTCACAGAGCGCCTCTGTCTACCCGTTCTGTCATATTTCTTTTCCAACAGTGTCTGATGATGGGCTGCTGGGGTTGACGTGGCGGCCGTTGACGGTACCAAGGAGCTCGGTTTGGGCATCGCGAGCGGTAGGGAAAGTATAAGGTGGGGATTTGCTTGAGCGCGCATCCTCTCGCAGTCTCAATCAAAGTGTACAAACAAACAGAAAGAAGGGAAGAGACAGGGAGGAAAGCGGCTGTACCAGATTCAACTGTCAACCTTCAAAACTTATCACATGATATTCAAGCCGCGCATTACTCTATGCGGAAGTAGAGATTTCTCTTGATCATTAATGTCTCTTTAGACTGTGAGCCGTGCACACATTCAGTACTCTGTAGTGACTGAACTCGATCTGATTGACGTCTCCTTTTCATTAGACACAGTTAGGCGCAGCCGTGTGGTCGCGCATGAGACGTTACCTCGACATGATTTGTTACCTAACTCAACAGGAAACGACCTTCAGCGTAATTCGGATCCAGAGTTGAGACCTAGCCAGATGTGTTAAGCAGGTTGAGGGATGAAGTTTTCATATAGAAAATTTTTGCACGTTTTTTTGTTACAAGCGAGATATTTTAACTTAAAAATTCTCAACTCCAAAATGAGTGACCTCTTGCACGAGACAATTGGATCTGACAGGAAAAACAACTGGCGGGGCTCAGAGAAGGCAAATCAGATTGGATCCAAAAATCGCAGATTGGAATGGACCATCCTAAACTGGATTTTTCTGGATCTAATCTGCGTTTTTTGGATCCAGTCCGCGATTTCTGGATCAAATCTGCGATTTCTGGTTCGAATCTGCAATTCTTGGATCAAATCATACTTTTACGAATCCGGTCCTGGTTTTCCGGTTCGAAATTTTAACCATTAAAAAACAGCATGTTTAACAAATTTATTCATGAATACAATAAAAAATGATTATCATTTAAAATTTTTACGGGTCCGCTGTTATAGGCTGATTCTGCGGTTCCGCTGTTCTAGGCTGACGCTGCGGGTCCGCTGTTCTGGGCTGACGCTGTTGTCCTGGTTTGGCACTGAGCGTTGCCCAGGGTTGACGCCGTCCGATGTGGTGGGAGCTTCTGTGCATTGTCTGAAATTTGAAAATCAACACAATTGAGAAATTAAGTAACTTCTTGCCATGACATCAAGAACATTGCCAACATAATGTAACAAGATGTCACCTTGAGCCATTTTTCTCACAACCTAAATTAAATTTTCGCGCGTTTCACAAAAATTACTGTTCTGATGGCAAACTCTGGTGGAAAGATGAAATTTTCACTCTTCGTTTTATCTACGTAACACTCTCATCAAGCATATCCCTATGCGTAACACATATCCCAACTAATGTACTCTGATTACTGCCGAAAGTTTTGATGACACTCTAATACAGTTATTGTTTCAAAGTTCGGAACTACGTAGTTAGAAATTGATTGCCAAAAATTACCTGGTTAATTTGCTTTTCTGAATCCTCTGGGGGGACTCATCTTTTTCGGAAGTCGTAGGCCAGTCTTCGAAGCTAGGAACCGTCTGAATGTTGATATTAATTTCGATGGGAGCGTGTAAGAACAACTACTTTCCTCACTGGAAAACACCAGATTGTTCTTATATATCAGTTCTTTTCTTTATGGAAACTCTTCGAAAAGAACAATAAAGGTATTTTCTAGAATGTAAGTGCAAAGAAACTCACCGATCAACTGCGGTCCTGATGATAAGATGTAGTCCATAACCCGTCACGTTCGTTTTATCAGATCCTAAAAACGAAATAAATATCAGAACAAGGAAATTGGTGGATGGAGGACATCAAAATAGGAAAAACCTTCGAAAACCACAAAAATTTTTTTGGAAAAATAGTTAGCAGTCTCAAGAAGGAACGAAGATTTATTTCTACTCTTGTCTACCTCATATAACAAACCAAGGCCTAAAATTTTGTGAAAACTTGAGATTTTTGTCTAGTCAGAGTGATAAAATACTGATGGAGTTACACCAAAATTCGAACATAATATTAATATAATTTTTGAGAGAAAGTTTTCCGTTTGAAAATACAATAACGTGGAAATAGAAGAATGGGAGATGAAAAAATAAAATAAAAACAAGTTTGGGAAATGTATGCACCATTTGCAGTTTTAGCGCGCCAGTTCAAAATTTTATTATTTTTATTTTTTATTTTCTTGATAAAATCACGTTTTGATGTGATATTCGAAAATCCACAATCTAAACATACGCAGTATTCAAAAAGAAAGAAAAACCACAGTTTGTAGAACTTTTACAGTTTTTAAATGACTGTTGTATGCTCTAGTTCCGGAAATAACACTTCTTTAATGAATAGAGGTGAGTAATAAAATCATGCGTGGCTGTAATGATGAGAAATGACATAAGATTGAAGGAACCAGTACACAATTTTTCCAAAACTGCGGAAAATTGTTGTCGCCGAGGCCCTACTTGACCGTTCATGACTCTTTTAGAATTCGTGACGCTCTTTTTAAGCTTTCGAAGGGTGTGTAGATGAAATGTCTATGAGCGCTGAACGAATTATAAAAACACCTCGTATCCATATAACGCTCAAGGCAATAAAGAGACTTTGAACATCTTCTCTGTAAGCAACTATAGTTTTACATATAAAAAATTTTGCGTTCTCTGAACAAGGTGTTCCGATGGTCATTATTAACAATCCTCATACGTGGTGTGCCTATAGGCATACTATAGTGTCGAAGTAAAGAGATGAAAATATCCTTCACTTGAGTGAATGGTACCACTTTGGATCCAATCGGCGTTTTCTGGATCCAACCTGCGTTTTGTGGATCCAGTCTGCGTTTTTTGGATCTAATCTGCGTTTTCTGGATCCAATCTGCGTTTTATGAAAACGCTTCCTCTTGCTCCAGATTTCACCATAACTGATTCAAAACCACTATAAACTTCAAATTTACAGCGAAGAGTCAGAATTGAAGGATACAAAATGCGTTTCCCTCAGTTTTAAAAAAGCAGATTAGATCGAGAGCTGGATCTAATATGCGCAGTCTGGATCTAATCTGCGTTTTCTGGATCTAATCTGCTAAACCATAAAAACGTTAATAACTTCTCAAAGAACCATTTTCTCGGAATATCCGATATACTGGGTGATTATACATGTCAAGACGAATATTTTGTGATACTCTTCATCCCGATACGAGGGTACAACTCTGGATCTAATCTGCGATTTCTGGATCTAATCTGCGATTTTTGGATCCAATCTGATTTGCCTTCTCTGAGGGTGGTGGAGTGGTCAACGGTTCTGCGTTGAAACCGAGTGGTCAGGGGTTCTATTCTATCCGCTGACGACTTTTTTGTTATTTTTTTTTGCACAATGTCAAAAATGTGCCCAAAATGTGTGGAATTACTCTTTTGCATGTATTTAAACCCTTCTGTTCATGTTAATACTTTTCGAAGTAGCCGAAAGTCTATAGCCGATGTCATCTATCGCCTCCTCCATTATGAAGATGGTGAAATGATCGTTACAACTTTGATATCCATCAAAAAAAAGGTTTTTTTTGAGTTCGAGATGCATTTCTAATTGTGAAGTGAACGGCAACCGTTCGAACCGGAACTATCCTCTGGAATTTCTCAAGTCGTTAGCCAAAAGCATCTCGACAGGCAGAGAATTCTTGTCAGATCCAATAGTGTCGTGCGAGAGGTCACTCATTTTGGAGTTGAGAATTTTTAAATTAAAATATCTCGCTTGTAACAAAAATGTGCAAAAATTTTTTACATGAAAACTTCATCCCTCAACCTGCTTAACACATCTGGCTAGGTCTCAACTCTGGATCCGAATTACGCTGAAGGTCATTTCCTGTTCAGGGAAACTGTTCGGTGTCTGGATGGATTCTGGAATCCATATTGATTCAGGCGGTATCCGTATGAATCCGTACAGACACCGTTTGCAACCAGCGATAAATCGGCGCCTGTATGGATCCATACGGACACCATTTTTGAAAACGGTGTCTGTATGGATTCAATCGGTGTCTGTATGATTTCAATCGGTGTCCAAATCGGTAATTTTTGCATTCCCAGCCGAATCCATACGGACACCGAACGCTTTCCCTGAGTAATGTAGAAACGCATACGGAACAGTTGTAAAAACCGTCCATTTTCGTCAAAATAACTTCAACATCTGATACTTACTTCTACTTCAGAACATCGATTTTAGTTTAAAGGGAAACGGACAGCGGAAGAAATTGTACTGCAGCATTTGAGAAAGTGAGTGAGGCGGAATTTTACTTAATTTTCTTAACAGAACCCAAAAGATACCGTCATCAAAACTGGCAGCGCGCACAGTCTTAGGTACATCCTCATCGTGGTCTCCGGAAGTATTCGACGTCAGACCGGCCAGGGCGAGTGATGCTGTTTTGGACGCAACAATCACCACATCTCCGTCAGAAGAGTCTTCTCTGTCTGGAAATGGTCTCTTTCCTTTTCTTACCATTCAGAAAGACAACAAAAACGGATCACCTTCAAAATTTATTGTTAGATATTTTGTTGAAAAATGAAGATAAATAAATAGAGAAGACACAGGAAGAACTTTTTAAAAGTCATTTTTCGAGTACAAAAATTTTTTTCTAATTAATGTTTCTTTTCGGGATGGGAATGACAACCACTTTGGTGTTGTGGGTATGACATTATTCTGTCACTTATTCTTCAAAAATTCGATTCCATCAGCTCACTTTTGCTTTTGTATCGCTTTTGATGGTTGTCAAACCCAGGTGAGGTGCACATGAAAAACACGCCGTGCTACAAAGACGGGAGTGAGGAATTTGACACACCATAAAATGGTTAATTTCACAGTGTACTTGGGTATCCAAGAGTTGGTTCTTCAAAAAAGTTGTTCTTCCAACCTAACCTAACCAAGCCTATTATGAAAGGAAATAGCTGTTGGCTGCAGATTTAGATTGATAAATGACGTCATTAACGCACGATTTTGCAATGTGTCAAATTCCTCACTCCCGTCTTTTTAGGACTCCGTATGAAAAACCTAGCTAACGCATCCCGATAAAATAAAGCTGTCACTTTTATCGAAAAAAACTTTCATGAGCGAAAAATGTCTGGGACTTTATACCAATGAGCCCAGAGAATCTGTGAAGTCTGAGTAGTCACCTACGTTTTTTTTTTTTTCAAAAGATCCATGTTGGGCGTTGTTTTTCGGCGATAAAAGTGACTGCGAATAAAAACCGTGGATATGGCTCTCACAAATGTGAGAAAAGTAAATTGGGGGTGAGAAGAATAAACGAGAATGACTACCAGTGAACCCCAAACACCAAAATTATTTTTACAAATTCGCACCGAATTTTGAAATCTGCAAAACTTTACTTTACAACTCTAAACCAGAACTTCTCAAATTCAGAGTAAAATAATTCTGGTGTCTGGTTTAAACTGTCCAAGTGAAGAATGCACTTTAAGGCCACAAGCCAGAATCACAGAAATAAAGACCAATATTTTTACCTAATGTTTCATGAAAGGATTAAATTTTTACCTAAAAAGTTCGGAAAAAAATGTGAGAGAGAATCTGACTATCAAACTGTTGGGAAAGTCTCGAGGTCTTTTCGTTTTCGTGAAAAACGCAAGTGATTTTCTCCCGACAGCCCAATATAATAAAAACCTCTAAATTCTCTTCAGAAATCTTTCAAAAACACATTTTAGATCAAAAATGGAGAAAACGCCAAACCAAGCACTACTGGCTAAGAAAAAAAAAACAAACTAAGACTTGACGACAACCAACTCACCAGTCACTGACTCCGGAACTTCTTCTCCTTCAGGATCTTTGAATCTCTCAATGTGGGAAGTTCCTCCTTTCAAGAGTTCGTCTATGAAGAACTCGAGAATTTCTTTTCCCTGGAAGAAAAACATTGTTTATTTTCGGTATTGAATAATTTTTGTGGAGAAATTTGAAAAAAATTTAAGGGTCTCAACAGTGGTAATTATTTCATACCGAATATGAGCCAAAAGTAGCACAATCTCATGGAACATATGATTTTAGGAGACAAATGTAAATTTCAAATAATTTGATGGCTTCACTCACTAAAATTCAGATCCTATCAGAGCATTCTCACCTTGGCCAAGTTTGCCGCGTACTGTTTCACAGCCAGCTTCTCGACTGCCGCCTCAAACCCAAAGAAACTTTTAACGTCCAAGGACGCAGACTGCTCAAAGCACGTCCAGTCTTCGTTTTCCGCGTGGACCTGCAAATGACATAATAAACAACATGTACGCTGTAAAAAGGGATTCAGTTACATTGGCTGATTTTCTTTGCATGTTATACATGTACATCGGAATCATGTGGAATACCGACTTCCGTCCTTTTCAACTTTTAATTAATTTTTTTAAAATTGATACTAAGAAAAAAAGTCAATTAAATTTTCATCTACACGATTTAGTACATCTAAAAATCCGTTATTTTTTTTTACTACCGACTTCCTTCAAAAATTTAAAAATTTTCCGACAGCATAGCCACAAATGTTCAAAACGACCGGAATTGTTTATAAACAGAAGGGAAATCTTACATAGTACGTGCAGTTCTCTTGGACAACGATACGACTTGCGAAGGAGATGTTAGTCGCTTCGATGTGCAGCGTGCGCTTTCGTCGGTTCAGCGAGTTTTTCTGGTTGAAGTACACGTAGTCGACTCCTGCGATCTGTAACAGATAACTTTTAAACGTAACTGTCAAATTTATGTCATCTCGGTTAGAATTGTCTATGAGGAGTTGTTTATGGTCAATAAGAGCTCTGAGCTGAAACCGTCCTTATCACTTCAGTAAAAAATCACATGTTGAAGAAAAAATGTAACTCACCTTCTTGACGAGGTACGGTGCATCAACGTTCAACTGACACTTTCTGTCTATCACCCACTCCGCACCATCGTTGCTCTTGTATTCGTAGGTAATTTCGGATCCGACGAAGATAGGAATCTGAGGACAGGTTGGGAACCTCATCTCGTACGCCTGGAAGATGTTCCTTTTCAATATTATTATTTGTCCACTATTTTTTCAGGGTTAAAAAATATTGTAGTGCATACAGTAGTTATAAACTTCTTTCAGTTGAACAAATACTTTGTAGATTTTCTAGGTGATTCTGATCTATTACTCTGTCCGTACGGAAAATTGGATTAAAATGTTCACTGAACCAAATGTGTTTAACTAACCGCCATAACCACCTCGAAAGGGTATTTGTAGATGCGGACAGGTGACTGGTACGTCTGCACCATGGTTAGTTAGGCTGCAAGTCGCACCGTTTAATCAATTCGAGAAAAGACGACGGGAAAAGGAGGAAAGATCGACAATCATGAGTCATTCATAAACAAATCATCATTGAAGACACCAAATGGGAGGCAAAAAAGAACATCCGAAAGAAAGTGAAGGGCGAATACTGAAGTTAATATTGAACATTAGACCCGAGGGGATAGAAAGGAACAGGTGAAAAATTCGCGCAAATAATTCCAGAAATGTTATATTGGGAAAAACTCCATGGAAACGGGGAATGGGTGCACTGCAGTGACTTTAGCATATGCCGACAATGTCACAATATGAATGAGAAAAAAATGAGCGAAATGCATATAGTGTGATGATCAGTGTGTATTATGAAAGATACGAAAAACGAGATGCAAACTGAATTGTGTGAATTTAGTCTGTTCGAAATAGCAGTATAAACGCTAAAATTGATGGGTGCACCTCGTTTGGTGAGATTTTGTGCGAAGAAATAATGGACGGGGGATGCGCTAAAACGCATTTTCTCTCGCAATATTGAAGAGTACATGAGCAAGATAAGAATTGTAACATTTGGAGATAACGTGGTTCAAGCTGTAGACCAGCTGCTGAGAACACAATGAACTGACTCAGTAAAATTGTCTATAAAAAGCATCCTCTAAAGAAATTAGATTATGAATTAATAATTTACACGCTAATTCCAACAGTTTCTATCCTCATTGACACCTAATAGAGCTCATCATGTATATAGAACTACGTACTTTCTACGGAGTAATCAGAATGTGAGAAAATTTGCATCGAACACAGGGATAAAAGTAATTGATTCGAAAAGAAAAATCCAGTTTATGAAATTCGAAAAACTCATTTTTGGAAAAGTTAGGTCAGTGAAAGCCGCGAGTTCAAAAATACAATTTTTTTCATTATTTAATCACTGAAAATGATATCTTTGAGGGATTTTCGGTTTTATCATTTTATCAGTTGAAATATCAATTATCAAAATTGTTCGTGAAATTGGTGATATTTTAACTTCATACCTTATGTTTTCCACGTGGTATAAAATTGCAACCGAAAAAACAATAGCGGAAGAAGCGTGACTGGAGGCGAAACGAGAGAAGGAAATGAGACGAGCAGACTAGGCGTGATGGAAATGCAGAGTGGCGGAGACCCAGAGAAACAACTCTCATATCGATATTTCACATGTTTTCATTCACTTTTCCATTTTTTCAACCTTACTCTTCATTTTCCAGACTTTAATGAAGGTGCTGTCGAAATGTAGAAAACTTACTTACTTACTTACTTACAGAAAACTGAAAATTCATAAGACTTGGTCACGTCTATTCAAGAAACGTGTAATATCTTTTGTGTGAGATATGGTAATGAAACCTTGTAAATCCAATACAATATGTTGTAGGGGTTTGAAACTATCTGAAACTAGTGTTCAATTTATATATTATTGATCCTTCCATATTTTAATCCTCCTGAAATGCTAAGCCTAAGAACCACTGCTCGATCATCGTACCTGATGGTACATCGCGAAGAACGCGATGCATCGCGTTTAACTTCATGCAGTAGTGTGACACGCGTACGGAACCACGACTGTCAAGACAGGATTTACACAGTTACACAAAATCAAGTTCCATCTCGATCTGCAATCTGCATCCAACCATAGTTTACCTTCCATTATACACCTGGGAAATTGAACGAACAACTTCTGTGAGAGTTGATTATTAAAACCGCAAGTTAAGTGAGAAAAGTGAGTATTTTTATGGTGTGCAATGTTCCTCACTCCTGTCTTCCAAACACTTGGAAACCATTCATGGTGGTATTGGTGTATCATTTCCTTTTCACAGAATGTTGGAGCGAATGACCGGAAGCGGCAATGGCAACAAAATGAACATGAGGATCTCCATACTGGAATCAATTCTCAACAAAGAGACTGAAAACAGCAATGACGGAACTTCTGCAAGGGTATGTCTGATCAACTTGGTTTTTTTCCGCAAAAATTTCAATTTTGTTGAAACATTTAAAACAAGGTATGAGCTGGAGTTATTTAAAGCGTAGACAAAAATTAGGTTCGCAAAAACACTTACTTTTGTTTCTTGTTGCTTGATGGGGTTGACGACCAAAGTAAGTGAGAAGACACAGTTCTTCTACTTTTGTAAGGCTACTGTAACTGTACGGGACACATAGCTTTCTCTACCTGTAAAAAAGTCTGATCTCCGTAAATCGGTTACTTAGTGCTGTAGCAGTTTCGCCTTGAAATACAAGAACGTAAAATTAATGCGCCTTCAATTTCAATGGACTGAAAGTAAGAATAATAATTTAAATCCACAAAGATCTACCTGTTCGTTGTGAGAGTCCCGACTCCTACCGTACTCATTTTACAAAAATGCGACTGGCGCGCGTTTGAAATCGGTCAGACTCTTTGCTAGACATGTGCGGGATTTTATTTGAGCACTCGGAAGCTTTGAGTTGTAAAAAACGTTTAAACTTTAAAAAAACGGTTACTCGGGATTAATAATAGAGTATATGCTGCAAATAAATAAACAGAAACAATAGCATACTTTTTCACTCTCACTGATTGCATGTAATTAATTTTCTCTTCATTACAGGTGAACTCACTTCGTCAAGTCATTAAGAAGAATAAGACGGACATGGCCGAAGATGCGGTCAGTTCATTGGATCTTATGAGGAAGGCGAGTACAGAAGAGAGGAGAGAAAACAGTGTGAGAGAAAGAGAGAGAGAGAGAGAGAGAGAGAGAGAGAGAGAGAGAGAGAGAGAGAGAGAGAGAGAGAGAGAGAGAGAGAGAGAAAGAGAGAAAGAGAGAGAGAGAGAGAGAGAGAGAGAGAGAGAGAGAGAGAGAGAGAGAGAGAGAGAGAGAGTGAGAGAGAAAGAGAGAGAGAGAAAAGAGAGAGAGAGAGAGAGAGAGAGAGAGAGAGAGAGAGAGAGAGAGAGAGAGAGAGAGAGAGGAAAAGAGAGAGAAAACTTCAGATCTTCCAAGGCGAAATTTCGCGCGAAATTCATCAAATAATCGAACGCCACATCCGCACCACTTTCACGCCGGCAATCGAGAATCTGAAAAGGAATGGACACGTAGGTTCCCCATATTGAGCCTCTATTTACTGTCTTGACGATTCAGGTGGTCGATGAAGACGTCATCAACACGGTTTACGTCAACGTACTGGAAGCAGCCAAGAAACCATTTGTCAAGAATATCGCTGGAGACAACGGGAAGATGTCCAATGATGCTCTTGAGAACTGTTTGAAGGCGAGAACAGAAAGGGAGAGACGAAGAGAGAGAGAAAGAGAGAGAGAGAGAGAGAGAGAGAGAGAGAGAGAGAGAGAGAGAGAGAGAGAGAGATATCGTCAATAAAGTTTCACATGATATCGTCAATAAAGTTTCCTATAACTTCGTAACGGTACTCGCCGTTACCTTCTTCATCTGATGTGACATTTCAAGTCGAACTTCTGAACCAACAGAGAAAGAGAGAGAGAGAGAGAGAGAGAGAGAGAGAGAGAGAGAGAGAGAGAGAGACAATGAAAAAAAAAGTTTCCAGCGCGGCTATGAATCGGACGAGTCAGACGTCAGTGTCGTCAGTCACTCATCTGAAGCCAAGCGACGTCGCGGTCGTCCAAGGAAGGATGAAGAAGCTTACCGACTGGAAATGACACCCCCAACGATCAACGACGTCGTCAAGTGGAATCCGGACAGAATCACTTTTGCTTCCAGATATGTACAAGCAAGCAAGGTGGCAGCATGTTTGAGCATCCCAGTTTCCATTCTATTCAACAAGTTCCCACGACTGTACAGGGTTTGCGTTACGAGTTTGTATAGATTTCTGAGGAGTGTATAGTGAAATCGATAGAGAAAAAGAGAGAGAGAGAGAGAGAGAGAGAGAGAGAGAGAGAGAGAGAGAGACCTTTTTACAGTACTCCTGCGATGAAGACGACAAGAATCAGTTGGCAGAAGAAAAAAGAACAATCCGAGCACCGGGAAGATGTTATCTGATGAACATTGATGACGTCAAGCTGATTGTTCCGTCCATATCCTTGTGAGTTGAAGATGTCTATAAAATGTCGGGTTTCGCGAAAGATGTACGAACCTTAACTTATGGTACATATGTACATACACGCATTTGAATGTTGTGTTCATTGAGTTAATATTTTTTTTGCAAAAACATTTTCAAAATACGACCTAACCATGCCCCTCTGTCGAACAGAGCTCAAAGTTTCTTGGTTTATTCTCTTTCATCGCACCTTTCTCTCAGTCCCGTTTTATGGTTATTATCATGGTTCAGTGAAAATTGCTTCCTCAGCGACGAGGTGCGTAAGAAAGAAGGAGTGAAAGAAAAATTCAGAGTACTGCTTTTAGATCGGTTTTTTGGCTTTAGTTGTGTTTCAAAAACATTTAGAAAAATTCATTTTTTTTAACTCTTGGTATCGACAGAGAGAGAGAGAGAGAGAGAGAGAGAGAGAGAGAGAGAGAGAGAGAGAGAGAGAAAGAGACAAAAAAGTACTCATAATCATTCAGAGCTGAACTATCCGCGTCAGCCTTTCCTGTGAATGAACTACTGATGAGCAAGATGCGACAAAAGGCAGTTCCAATGTTCGAGAAACTCAAGGCCTGTCTACCGCCGACACCATTCTAGAAGCCTCAGACATCATCTCTGGTAGACGGGTATTCCCTGTATAGTCGACAAGCGCCCACGACGCCCCAAGCACCTCGTCCCCATCCTCTCATTAATCATCTCACTCGCATTACCGTATCCTAACCGAATTGTGATTCTTGATTCTAATTAATAAATTTTGAACATCAAACGTCTTGGTATTCTTGTTCAGGATGCACGATGGGAGATGAAAAGTATTAAGAAAAGATTTGAGGGACGTTTCAACCCAATGAACAGCTGATTGAGAAAAAGGAAATATTTTTTTAATCTCGAAGTTAACTCTAGATTTTATTTTCAGAAAAATCTTAACATAGTGGATAAGCGAGATGATGTCTTCACAGTATACAAGTCAAAATACCTCTGCCGTCCCTTGTCTCAAGATGACTGGCGATGAACAACAAAACTCCGACAGCCTGAGCGTAATTAGGAAGAGCTTCTGGAACATGTGTGATAAAAAGAAACCAAGACGTTCCCGAGTGCCTGAAGCAGCGCCACTGACCTGGAGCTTATTTCAGTCGGGAAGAAAAAAATGAGAGTTTTTCTGGGCGAATGCTCACCTCTCTCCTCTCTTCTCTGCCCACTGCTCAACCAGGTAATGGAGCCTTCTTTTCTACTGCTACTCAATGGATATAACAAGACTTCCGACCGACATCCTGCCATTAGAACCACCAACCGAGCAGCCATATCACAAAGGTTCTCTCGCTCGCTCTCTTCCTCCCTCTCTCCTACCTCTTCCATAGAATACAATAATATGTATCAGCATCGAATAAAAAAGTTGCAGCGCCAACAGAGAAAGTGATCGTGGGAGAATTCGACCGTCGTAACGTTCACCATACCGCTACCGTATTATTTCTGTGATGCAGTTGATTCAAACAGGTACTTGAATTGCAAATCATTTTTACTCGAATCGGTCCCAATTTTTTGTTTCGTACAAAGTGATATACATTTAATTCCTCAATAATAAAATAAACTCAATTGGAGAAAAGTTCGAAATTTGTAGAAGCCCCTGACTTTGATAGAGAGAAAGAGAGAGAGGGGAAGAGAGGGGAAGAGAGAGAGAGAGAGAGAGAGAGAGAGAGAGAGAGAGAGAGAGAGAGAGAGAAATAAAGAAGTAACCTCAGAGAATCTAACAGAGAAGAAGAAAGAGCGAGAGAGAGAGAAATACTTTTTCTGAGAAATACGAGAGAGAGAGAGAGAGAGAGAGAGAGAGAGAGAGAGAGAGAGAGAAAAATAAAGAAGTAACCTCAGAGAATCTAACAGAGAAGAAGAAAGAGCGAGAGAGAGAGAGAGAAATACTTTTTTTTTCAACTCCACTTCTGAAATTTTCAGTCTCATTGAATCCCAGGAAAATAACATTCCGGTTATATACTAACTTTCACATGATATCGTCAATAAAGTGTCCTATAACTTCGTAACGGTACTCGCCGTTATCTTTTTCATCTGATGAGACATTTCAAATCGAACTTCTGAACCAAAAATGCTCCTTCGGTCAAAGTGTAACCTCTTGAGACTAGCATGCATTAGTTACTGTTGGAAACTTCACACTCACTGAAAAGTGAAATCTTGATTCGATATTGAGAACTACTGGTTTTCTAAGAACTCTTTTGTCAGTACAAAATTATGAGTGTATACAAGCCCCATGACAGGGAATAGTTGATGTCAGGTTCACCATAGGCTCAAAGCTTGTTGATCATAGGCCCCATCTCGGACCATTTTCGGTCCAATCCTTATGTGACTTGTCTGTCGCCTGTTTATAATTCAGTGTAAATTCATTAAAAACTTGGAGCACACACATATTAAACGTGAAAAACTTTTTTCAATTTTTTTTCGTACGAATTACACAAAAATAGTAATTCAGAAGACCCAGACGACGAGGATCTCTCAGTCAACCTCCAAACGATTCCCAAGGCTCCGGAACGAGAGAAATGGTCTGGCAAGGTTTTATGAAACAGTGGGTGGAAAATAATAATGAACTTGGGTTTAGGTTGACTTTTTACTTTCCGTTGTTGGATTTGCCGTTGACCTCGGTAACATATGGAGATTCCCGTATCTTTGTTTCAAAAATGGAGGAGGTACAGTTGGGAACACTCACACGCTATCTCCCTCTCTCTCTCTCTCTCTCTCTCTCTCTCTCTCTCTCTCTCTCTCTCTCTCTTCAATCCTGATATTGCAGGAGTTTTTCTCATACCATATTCAATCATGGTCCTTGTGACGGGAGTCCCGTTGTTCTACATGGAACTGTCACTTGGTCAATACTATAGAAAAGGAGCCATCACCACATGGGGACGCATTTGTCCACTGTTCAAAGGTGAGGTCATCTACGAAGATCCGAAAAGTTACATTTTCAGGTATCGGCTATTGTGTAGTTATGACTGCTCTGTACGTTGACCTTTTCTATAACGTCATCATTGCTTGGGGATTCCATTTTCTTTACACTTCTTTCAGGTGAGAGAGAGAGAGAGAAGCAATAATCGCCACAATTAAGCTTCAACCTACCATGGGCCTCTTGTAACAACTCATACAACTCTCCAGCTTGCTACGAACCACAGTAAAAGCGAACCACCGCAAATAATTGAAATTCATGTTTCAGTTGGAACGAAGACGGCATCGCAGAATGCAAAAAGCTCAACACCTCTACTAAAAGCAACAAAATTTCGGCAGCTGAAGAGTACTTTTAGTAAGTTTCAACAACTAAGAATCAGTGCAGGCGACATATCCCGCTCTTCCCAACAAAATCTTTTTCTTTTCAGCAAAGGGTTCCTGGGACTGCACGAGGCGGGAGTTCCCAACAACCACGTGTTCAAATCGCTGTCAGAACTCGGAGAAGTTCACTGGGACATAGTGGTGAGAAATTAAGACGCAATATTCTCACGCGTCGAGACAAATCGGTCTCAGGGCTGTAACTTTTTTCAAAATATTCAATTTTGAAAAAAAATTCACCGGTACTCTTCCAGGTACCCAAGGATTGTCCTGTCCAAAAATTTTCTTGGTGCAGTACCGTATACCAATAATTGTCAGAATTTTCTCAAAACTGACCAAAACTCTCCGTTATTAGGTTCAAAATGTTCAGCTCGATGAGAGCTACATTTTATCCCGTGAGACCAATGCTCTATTGTCACCCTGAACTACTGTAACGCCCCGTCAAAAATTGACAAAATCGGAAAATTAATATTTTTAGGTGATAGAGGTCTCGGCCAGTGCAATGACCTATATGAGCGTGTGCAGCTTGTTTTTCTGCATCGAATAAGTGAATACCCGTCAGCCAAAGCGTTTCCACAAAAGGCGATAAATTCAAAAAACTGATTTCAGATCACGAAATATAGCGATAGGTCAAGAATTTATGAACGTTTTCGGCTTGTTAAACAACGTTAGTTCTGCTAGAAAATGAGGTAAATCCCTTTTTAAAGTGATTTTTTCTCTGTATATGAACACTGTAAAGCTTTCTTACTGTCACACACCTCTGCAGTACTCAGTACTTCCCGTATGACCGGATTCTTATGATTTCAACGTGTCAACAGCTTCACGAGAAGAAGAAAAACACCTTTTTATTGATTACAGACATAAAAATCATCAGAACCTTAAAATTATAACTGCAGTACTTGCCGTATGACCGAATTCTTATGATTTCAACGTCTCAACAGCTGTTCTGGTTGATAAAAACCGATTTCCATTCATGATAACTAGATTAACCCTAGTCCAAACAAAATGACCGTCTATTAGAAGAAAAAAGTCGTGAAGACAATTTTTCTACTCTCCGGCTTCTGTCAATATTTATATTCACAGACGCCATCAGAAAATACACAGCTTCAATAGAGTTGTAACTTCTTTTCATTGGTTCATCTCTTGTTCCAGAATTATAGTCCAAAGAAAGTAAACCGGAGTTAACTACGAACCCAGAGTTAGCACTACTGGTGGTCTTCAGATTTTTGTTACGTTATCATAGACGCGTGTGAATAACACATTAGCCTGGACTGTTTGAAACATGGTTTCTGGGCTGGCAATACCATAAACTTCAGTTTATCATTTAAAGCTAGGTCGACTTCAAATAAAGCAGGGATCGAATTCCGGTCATGTGCAGCGTTTAGCGAGACGATCCATCACACCACCGTTTATAATTTTAAGGTTCTGATGATTTTTATGTCTGTAATCAATAAAAAGGTGTTTTTCTTCTTCTCGTGAAGCTGTTGAGACGTTGAAATCATAAGAATCCGGTCATACGGGAAGTACTGAGTACTGCAGAGGTGTGTGACAGTAAGAAAGTTTTACAGTGTTTATATACAGAGAAAAAATCACTTTAAAAAGGGATTTACCTCATTTTCTGACAATAGAGCATTGGTCTCACGGGATAAAATGTAGCTCTCATCGAGATGAACATTTTGAACCTAATAACGGAGAGTTTTGGTCAGTATTGAAGAAATGCTGACAATTATTGGTAAACGGTAGCGAAAAAAGTTGTAACTCGGAACTGTGAATATTCAAAGTGCCTAAAGTGCACCTCCGGAATTTTTCCTAATGAAAATGAGAATGAAGCGAGTTACAGGCCTAAGACTATTTTGGGCCTTTTTGTCTCGACGCGAGAGAATATTGCGTCTTAACCACCCGCAAAATCTAAGAGTGAAAAAATAGTTTAGTCTTGCTTGGTCTTGATATCTTTGTACATTTCTGATATTTTTTGTTTAAAAAACATTTTTTTCCAAAATTCAATAAAAATTTCTAACTGGAACCGATTATCGTAACCCAGACTGAATTCAGCTGTCTCTTGCCATCGTCTATCTCATTTGCTACTTCTCCATGTGGAAAGGAATCCAGATGAGTGGAAAGGTGAGTTTTTCACGCTTCATTGTGAGTCAAACGGTTTAGGTCGTCTGGTTCACGGCTCTCTTTCCATATTTCGTTCTGGGTGGTCTTTTCATTCGAGGCGTCTCTTTGCCGGGCTGGCAACAGGGAATCGAATACTATTTGAGACCGAATTTCGAGAAACTTTTGGTTCGTGTTTTATTTGAGGAAGAGAGAGAGAGAGAGAGAGAGAGAGAGAGAGAGAGAGAGAGAGAGAGACAGACAGACAGAAACGGAGAGAACTCGGCTTCAGGAACCTTCTGTGTGGCAAGACGCGGCTACACAAGTCTTTTTCTCTCTGGGACCGGGCTTCGGTGTCTTAATGGCTTTTTCATCGTACAATGATTTCCACAACAACGTTTATGTGTGAGTCCTTGTTTTCTTCCATCTTTGTTCTATCTGGAAAACGGTTTTTCATTCACAAAGTAGTTTTGTTTTATTGTTTTACACCACATCTTTCCTGGGTTAATCTAATTCGAAATACATCATGACTCCCACAACTTTCTCGCTCAGCCACTTAATATTTCAGGGATGCTCTCTTCACCTCCTTCGTCAACTGTGCTACATCCTTTCTGTCCGGCTTCGTTATTTTCTCGGTGAGAAAATCATCTCCGAATACATGTGCCAAATTGAGCCCAGCATTGAGAGAATTGTTGGAAGTTGCTAGCCGCAGAGTTCTTCTCTTGTGTATCAACGAGTAGGAGCGAGAATGCATTTTTATAATCAGCACATGACATTGTAATGAAATTGTACAGGTTCTGGGATACATGTCGTGTAAAAGTGGCAAACCTATCGAAGAAGTCGCGCAAGAAGGCCCCGGATTGGTATTCGTCGTGTATCCGGAGGTTGGAGCTAGAGAGAGAGAGAGAGTTAGAGAGAGAGAGAGAGAGAGAGAAAGCATACTCTTGAACGACAAATTCCAGGCTCTATCAACGATGCCCTGGGCTCCTTTCTGGTCCGTACTCTTCTTTCTCATGCTCATCACTCTGGGCCTTGACAGTTCGGTAATAATTCTCACTCGAAATTCTGAAATTATCGCGTCTTTGCAGTTTGGCGGTTCCGAAGCAATAGTAACAGGGCTTTCCGACGAATTTCCGATCATCAAGCGGAACCGAGAGATTTTCATCTTTCTTTTGTTTTCCTTGTACATGTGTATAGGTGTATCAATGTGTACTGATGTATGCAAAAATTTCATGAAATGGAAGAAAAACTTTGTTCAGGGCGGAATTCTGGTCATGGAATGGTTGATCGTGTACGGAACCACATGGGCTTTGCTGATCGCCGTTTTTTGTGAAGTTATGGTCGTTGCTTATATTTATGGTGATTTTCCTAGATTTTAAAGAGCAGAAAGTCTGAAGAGATGGAAAGAAAAGAGAGAGAGAGAGATCCCAACATTTTCGAATTCCAGGTCTACACCAACTAGTGACAGATATGAAGGAGATGATGGGTTTCAGTCCCGGGGTATACTGGAAATTGTGTTGGTGCATAGGAGCACCATTCATCCTTTTTGTAAGTTCACATTTCTGATACTTTCATATTATTTCCACACACCATGGTGCCAGCGGTGTCGCGACACAATGTTTTATCGAGTTTCAAGCGTACGGATAATCCTACACCAACCTAACCCTTATTGAATGCGCCACGACACCGCTGACACCACTCGTGAAGTCATGCATGATGCGTGGTGTTTTTTCGAAGGAATCACACAAATAATTTTTCGAATTTTCCGTTTTGTTGGCATTTAGGAAAACACAGACACGCGCAGACCACGGACACCGGCAGACCACCTCTTTTTCTAAGCTTAGGTAAGGTTGGGACCCCAATTTTTTGTGGATCTTAATCAGCACTATTTTTAGGCTCAGCTTATGTTCGAACAGGGCCCAACCTTACCTAAGCTTAGAAAAAGAAGTGGTCTGCCGGTGTCCGTGGTCTGCACGTGTCCGTGTTTGCCTAAATGCCGTTTTTGTTGGAAAAACGTACTTGCAGACGATGATAGTATCCCACTTCATCAACTACCAACCACTCAACTACCAAGATTATGCGTATTCTGAAACAGCCAACCGTTTCGGTATCATTTGAATTGACAATGAAACGTATCCAATTCACTCGATTTCAGGACTTTTCTTCGCTCTTTCAGCCGCTTCATTCATTCCGACCGTCGGTATCTATAAATTGTTGACAGCTCGTGGTAAAACATTTTCCGAGGTAAATACCTCTTCATCTCTCTCTCTCTCTCTCTCTCTCTCTCTCTCTCTCTCTCTCTCTCTCTCTCTCTCTCTCTCTCTCTCTCTCTCTCTCTCTCCCTCTCTCTCTCTCTCTCTCTCTCTCTCTCTCTCTCGCTCTCTCTCTCTCTTTTCCTTTTTCTTCCTACCACTGACTCTTATTTTTCAGAAATGGAGAAGAGTCACAATGCCGTACCGAAAACGACCGGAACAAAACGAGTACATGACGATTCCGAATCGAAACGTCAATGATATAATGCTATGAAATAGAAATATTTTCAACTTGCTATTTATCATTTATACTATTGATGGAGTTTTTTTCTATTTTTATTGAAAGAATGAAGATATGTAGACCACTGCTCTTGTTTTTATGATTTCTCAGGTAAACACTGTACTCAAGATCATGAAAATCTTTCAAACGGCGTTCAGAGTATCCCCATCTCTTTCAAATGAGAAAGGTGTCTAAAAAGCGGCAAAGCCAACTTGCTACAAGATGCCATAAGCTCTAAAACTTCTGGCGGAGCAACATAGGACCGTAAGAGGGCGACAAAAGCAAAACGATTCATTCCATGTTTCAGACTCGCATTTAGATTGCTTGTGAAAGGTTTGACGATTACAGAAGTGACCTTGATTTAAGTTTTTATCTGAGAAATTATAAAAACAAGAACAGTGCAAGAGAAGACGGATGTAGACCTTCATTCTTTCAAAAAAATAGAAAAAACTCTATCAATAGTATAAATGATAAATAGCAAGTTGAAAATATTATTATTTCATAGCATTATATCATTGACGTTTCGATTTGGAATCGTCATGTACTCGTTTTGTTCCGGTCGTTTTCGGTACGGCATTGTGACTCTTCTCCATTTCTGAAAAATAAGAGTAAGTGGTAGGAAGAAAAAAGAAAGAGAGAGAGAGAGAGAGAGAGAGAGAGAGAGAGAGAGAGAGAGAGAGAGAGAGAGAGAGAGAGAGAGAGAGAGAGAGAGAGAGAATGGACCTTTCTATGGTAAAATGGTCAGAGAAACATCTTCTCTATAATCCAAATGTCACTGTACATGTAAGACATAGCGTGAAGTGGTAACAACAGGGCCGTTTATGTAAGACATAGCCATGTAAGACATGTACTGTGACCATTGACAGTGAAGAAGGTCTTTATGTCTGACATGTACTGTTACCAAAGCCATGTAAGACATGTACTGTGACCATTGACAGTGAAGAAGGTCTTTATGTCTGACATGTACTGTTACCAAAGCCATGTAAGACATGTACTGTGACCATTGACAATGAGGAAGGTCTTTATGTCTGACATGTACTGTTACCAAAGCCATGTAAGACATGTACTGTGACCATTGACAGTGAAGAAGGTCTTTATATCTGACATGTACTGTTACCAAAGCCATGTAAGACATGTACTGTGACCATTGCCCTGTAAAACATGTACTGTTACCAACTCCGGAAAAAAAATAATGTCATTTAAATGTTATGTGTTAGGCGTAGTTCATTTATGTATCGTGTGGCACCTAGAAATTTTGCGAAATATTGGAGTGACCTTAGTGGGATATAACATTTAAATGTCATTAGTCACACATTATTAGGTTTCTCTGCATAGCTCGAATAGTGGCATTATAATGTTATGTGTTAGGCGTAGTTCATTTATGTATCGTGTGGCACATTATAATGTTAAGGAAGCATTCCAGTAACAATTCGAAAACTTTCGCATTAGGTCAGTTGTTTATTTTTTTTCAATTTGTTTCTGTTCTCTTTCTTATACAATCTTCTTCTTCAGATGTATGAAATTGTTGAATTCTCTCACGAACGTTGACTTTTCGTACATAATCTTTCAGAACGTCAAACTACGGAACACCATTATAATATTATTGACATTCTACAAAAGCCGTGAACTGCCCAACCAACCGAGAGTACCAATGAACTCGCCGTACTCGAGATAGGTAAAAAAATGTTCATTTGACTCTCACTTTCAGTTTCCAGGAATGCTTCCCACGGCACCTAGAAATCAATTTTTTTCCGGACGTACGCTATAGGGAAGATTATTATTCAATGTGAGAAAGAAGTTGGTGAAGAAGTGAAGGTAAACTCGTGGTCTGTTTTCACATTTCCTTAATGTTTTACAGCGGAGCCTCGAATTAAAAATTTCTCATACAACTACAATTGACTATTCCATTGATGAAGCAACTGTTTACAGTAAGTGATAAATCGGCGTATTCCTACAAGTATATTTGAGCTTATCAAACGGGAAAACATTTTTCAATTTTCCAGTTCCCAAATCCCTAAACATAATAGAAAATCGATTCTGGCACAAACGCAGAAAACCATAACAGGTGATTTTTAGAAAGTTAATGTATTAAATAAATATCAAACGTTCATTAAACATGTTTTACTGGTGAATAATTCAGATTCACTGATCGGGAGTATCGAAGTTTTGAACAAACCAGATGATTCATCCGACGCTCGAGTTAACGCCTTTTTCACTTCAACGTTCACATCTCACTTATCAAGCTTGATGTAAGTGTTATTTTCGTAACTTCAAGACATTGAATGTTTCAGTAACACCAAACGACATGAGCAGACGGTTAACAAACGTAATGGTGATGCAGAGATCACAATTCCAGAATATGTCAAGTCAGTCAACCTCCGCCAGTATCAGTAAACTACATGTCAGCCAGTCGCCGAAGAAGTACACGAATCACCATGTGTAGTTCGATAGTTCAACATTCCTTCTATGATGTTTTAATTCAATTTTAATAAATTATTGTACTTAATTTGATTCGATATCGATAAATTGTTTGATGAAAGTAAGGTCATTTCAAGGTACCAGCAAGAAATTATTAGATGGGAGTAATGTCATTTCAAGGTACCACAAAGAAATTTTTAGGTGGGAGTAATGTTATTCCTAGGTGCCACAAAGAAATTTTTAGGTGGGAGTAATGTTATTCCTAGGTGCCACAAATACATTGACGGTACATTTCTTAATGAAATTAATGTCATTTCAAGGTGCCACCAAGAAATTTCTATGGACTAGCAATATTATTATTGGAACTTCGATAATGCTTCCCACAGCACCTAGAAATTACATTATTTTTTTTCCGGAGAAAGCCATGTACTGTTACCAGAGCCATTTAAGACATGTACTGTGACCATTGACAGTAAGGAAGGTCTTCATGTCGATCATGCACTGTGACTTTATCCATGTCTCCCCGTCTCCCCCCTCTCTCTCTCTCTCTCTCTCTCTCTCCCTCTTTCCTCCTTCTTCTCGAGTGATATATGGAAGAAGCGGCCGAGATGTGGAACTTAAATTATTATGCGCTTCAATTAAGTTATTTTCAAATCAAAAGTCACTTTATAAACAGAAAAGTCGGTTTTATAAGACTCGTTTCTCTATGAATTTGGGTTAAAAAAATGAATTTGGGTGTTTATATGTCGGGAATGAAATTGAATCTTATTCGCACCAAACGTATCTAACAAAAATCGGTTCAACCAGATACTCAGTTAACTGAATAATTATTAGGGAATTTTCTTTTAACTTGAAAAAAATAGTTTTCAATTTTTTATCGCCATGTGAGATCATACCGAACCGCCAAATTACCTGAACTGTTTCTAAAAATTATCTCAAAGTTTTAAAAAAACGAATTGCTGATTTTTCGCATCAAAACACGAAAAAATAAGCAAAATGAAAAGTTTAATAGAATAAACATTTGGGAAATTATAATGTTTGGAGTGTGCGGACGTTGCACGTAAAGCGGAGTGACGTTTTAGCCGTTTTTCTTTTCTTTTTTCTATTTTTTCATCTTTGTTTAATGTTAAGGTTGTTTTGTTTAGTCATTTGATTTCTTTCAGTGTGAATAGTTGATATTAAATTTTGGAATAAAACTTTTCGTTTAAAGTCAGCGAAACCTTTAAGATCTACGTTTTCCAAACGTGAAATTTAGGCCAAATTTATGAAATTGTTTTTTTTTACAACGTATACGTTGTAAATATATACATCCACTCCAAAGATTCGTTTTTACATCTCCACTATTTTTTTTCAGGTACTATCACTGTCTTCATGGATCTAATGGGAAAATCTGGCCTGTGAGTATTAGGTAAGATTTAATTTCATTTTTCCAAATACATTATTCCTTTTTAGATTCGCTGCAGAAATGTAGAACAGGCAATCGTGAAATTGGAGGTCTACACAGACCACTTGTCGGTATCACCATCCAGGTAATTTTTTCCTAGCTTACCCACATGACACTTAGAAAAATTGTTATTATAAACATCTGTTAGGGCAGTGTGACTTGTATGAGCGCTTGCATCAGTGAACAAGATAATCTTTTCTCGGCTGCATTATAAATTTCTGAACAAAATTCCTGAACGAAACCAGAATGTTGAGAAGTAGCAGTGGAAAAGTTTTGTAAGAAGATAAGCATAGCACACCTGGAACTGGAAAGTACATTGATAAGACAAAAGCCAGGTAGGTCCTCGGAGTCTCTGTCATAATAAGTGTCAAAATATCAGTGAAAATGAATTATTTTGAAGAAGTTTTCATGACTTGGAGAGTTGAGAAAAATGTTGATTAGAAACTTCCAGAGAAAGAATGGACTATATGGACTCCTGCTGACGTGGCTCGCGACGAATCTCGTCAACACAAATCGAGATGGCCAACCCTCAGACGAAGACGAAGACGAATCGAACGTTGATGCTTTTTTATGGAAAGGTTTGGTAAACTAAAATTTTCAACAAAAAAAAATACAATTCAGACCGCCAAGTTGGGGACTATAGTGGCAATCGATAATGGGACTGCCAACTTTATCCACATTTGTATGTGTTTGCATAGATAAATTTTCTTGAATATCACTCGATTATTTTTGGTTTTAGGTTATAGTACATGTCTGACATAAATGGTAACAGTACATGTCTTACATAAATGGTAACAGTACATGTAAGACATTATGTCTTCCCCATGTAATACATTATGTAAGACATGATGTCTTACATGTACAGTGACATCATGTCTTACATGTACAGTGACATTTGGATTATAGAGTTTGACTCCAGTGATCGTTCACATGGCTGTGAGTCTCTGGCTCGCTGAAAGACTGTTCGCACTGCTCTTTCACTCTCTCCGACATACTGAAAAACGATTGTTTGATTCTTCGATTCCAATATACAGAACCTGTGAAAAGTGAGTACGTTAGATACATTTTTTGAATATTTCGACTCGGAACTTTCGTTTGAAATTCTATGACTGTTCGGAAACTTCTGGGATCGTAAAATTATGGAAAATGAATCCAACCATTCCTGATAGTCACAAGTCGATATCTCCTAGTTGAAAATCTCATCGGTCATTTAATTTTGACCGTCATTGTGATTCCAAAAACCTACCATATTGAGCAGTTCATGTAAGGCCAAGAGGCACATTGTACGCCCAAGCCAACTCCCAAGCATACGACAACCGCGCCGACTTTAGCCTACGTGGCACGGTTCCATTAGTACCGTCAGCTCTGTTCGCTCACGTCGAAGTGCCATTAGTCACCGGCATACAGCACTCAGAATGTGCATTAGCGACAGGCGCCCCCGCCTGAGTGACATTATAATGCAACAATCACTGTGATAACACAGCGACCGCGTTGATCCACACAACGCGTCGCGGCCCTGACGGGGGCAGCTCCGTCACTTCCGGAACACCTTTAGGGCGGAGTCTCCGCACTTATCCACTTTACAGAAACACAGAAGGCGGAGCAACGCTGTATAAAAGGACGCCGGATCGTCTCAACTTGGTCGGTCATTCCCGTAGCTCAGTTCTCGTTCATTCTTAATCTTTTCCACCGCATCCTCTCTAGTAATAAAACTGTCTCTATTAAACTCTCGTCTCTTTCTCCTGCAGATAGTACAGACATAGTAGACCTTTCTAGTGTTCACGCTCGCTCTCTCTAGTCTTAGGCCGCACTGGCGGTAGTTAGCCGATTCCACATACGTCTTAAATACAGATGTATTACTGGTAGCAGCGACGTTCTTTTCCCAATCTCTGTCCCCAGCACGCTCTTCCCTTCTGTATTCAGTATAACTACTCTCCTTCAAATGTTGGCACAGTAACTGTTTTTATTTTTCGGACGCACTCTCGGTTACCAAAATATTCCCTGTTGAGGGACATCCAGGGGCGCCCCTCTCAGTCCAGTAAAAAAAAATTTCCTCGTTCGTTCTGTTCTCATTATAGGTCCTCTTTTGCTTTTCTGTGTCTGGCCAGACCGAGCGACGTGTTTTGACCCGGAGGGCCCACCAGGTCGAAACATCCAACGTCGCTCAAACAGAAAAGCCACCCGCGTAAATCCGAGTCGCTCTTGGTCGCCTCGTATGTCGACTGCATAATCCTAGGCCGCTCCTAGTTCAGTCCGCGTAATCCCCAAAAATTCCTTGGGTCGCAGTCGAGCCCTCCAAACTAGCTAGGGAGGTACCACTTTACTGTGCCCAACATCCTATCCTATCACTTTTCTGTCTCGACCGACCCGCAGCTATGTGCGTCACCCAGAACCCATCGCTCCTAACAAGCGTTGGCACACATACTAATCGCATTGACATAAATTCAGATACAAACTTGGAACCACTTGCAGTCACTTTCACAGTCTCGAATCCTCTTGAACACTCAAGAACCTCTGGTAACAACATCATCTACTAAAGGTAAAATTTCAATTTGTTCTTTCGTGGTGAACCACGCTCAATACCTTATCCGTCTATCGTCGTCAACACCGGACACTGTCTACTACATCCATCAGGACCGTCATCCGTCGCCGTACAGCAGATAACCAAAGGTAACATTTCAATTTGCTCTTTCGTGGTGAACCACGCTCAATACTTTATCCGTCTCTCGTCGTCAACACCGGGCACCGTCTAGCACATCCATCAAGACCATCACCCGTCGTCAACACCAGACACCGTACAGCAGATAACCAAAGGTAACATTTCAATTTGCTCTTTCGTGGTGAACCACGCTCAATACCTTATCCGTCTCTCGTCGTCAACACCGGACATCGTCTAGCACATCCATCAAGACCATCACCCGTCGTCAACACCAGACACCGAACAGCAGACCACCAAAGGTAACATTTCAATTTGCTCTTTCGTGGTGAACCACGCTCAATACCTTATCCGTCTCTCGTCGTCAACACCGGACACTGTCTACCACATCCATCAAGACCATCACCCGTCGTCAACACCAGACACCGTACAGCAGACCACCAAAGGTAACATTTCAATTTGCTCTTTGCTCTCATTTTTGTCATTGTGTAATAAAAATGACAAAAAATTGGTCAGCTAGTGGAACAGAACCCCTGACCACTTGATTTGAACACAGAACCTCTGACCACTCGACCACCCCACTAGTTGTTTTTTTTGTTATATTCAATTGTGTTGTGCAAGAGGTCGGTGAGAGACGGACAGCGATAAGACGACTCTATCAACTGTTAGGACTATACCAGCTGTTTTGCTGGCCGAACTCTAACACCCGGATGCGCAGGGTAGCGAAGATAGAGAAATATAAGGGAGAGGGGAGAGACGGACGGCGATCAGACGACTATACCAACTGGTAAGACTGTACCAACTGTTTCGCTGGCTAAACTCTAACACTCGGATGCGCAGGGCAGCGAAGATAGAGAAAGATAAAGTAGAGGTGAGAGACGGACGGCGATCAGACGATTGTATCAACTGTTAGGACTGTACCAACTGTTTCGCTGGCTAAACTCTAACACTCGGATGCGCAGGGCAGCGAAGATAGAGAAAGATAAAGTAGAGGTGAGAGACGGACGGCGATCAGACGATTGTATCAACTGTTAGGACTGTACCAACTGTTTCGCTGGCTAAACTCTAACACTCGGATGCGCAGGGCAGCGAAGATACAGAAAGGTAAGAAAGAGATGAGAGACGGACGGCGATCAGACGAATGTGTCAACTGCGATCAGACGATTGTGTCAATCTAGCGACATGTGGTTGAGTGTTTTGGAATCAGCGTTTGATTTTGATCAAGGAAAAGTCCTACTAAACTGAAAAACTACATTTTGAAGGACCATTGATTTTTGGCATTTAATTCGAAGAGTGTAGTCATATCGATTTTTGTGACTCAGCTCACAGACGAGCTAGCGACATTTGGTTGAGTGTTTTGGAATCAGCGTTGAATTTTGGTCAAGAAAAAGTCCTACAAAACTGAAAAACTACATTTTGAAGGACCATTGATTTTTGGCATTTAATTCGAAGAGTGTAATCATATCGATTTTTGTCTCGAGAACAACTACTCAGACATGACGAGTAGCGTCAGATCTAGCGAAAGTAGCATCAGATCTAGCGAGTGGTAACCAATTACTTTGAAAAGCATATTCCTACAATGGAAACCCCCTTGTTAGATGTTCGTCCAAATTTCACGAAAAAATTCCGTCAACTACATTGATAAAAATCAATTTTTTCGTGAAAGTGAATGTAGGTGTGTATCAGATCTGATCAGATCTGATGCCACTTCTCGAATCGTAAAAAAATGATAATATTTTTGTTGAAAATATCTGCTGAAACCAACTTTTTTTCACCGTTCATATCGATCAGTGGCTTTCAAGATATTGCAAGTAGTTACCACTTCATTTTGAATCGGTATGAAAAGAGAACGAAAATGGGCATCAGATCTAGCCAAAGTGGCGTCAGATCTGATCAGATCTGATGGGCCACTTTATCCCCTGGACTAGTTTACTTGGTGTGTACCAAAACTTTAAGAATACTTCTCACGAAATATGTCAGGAAAATAAAATGTAACTAAATAGGTTTAAGTTACTGAAGAAAAATAACATAAATAACTATGTACTGAAATCTTTCTGAACTTTTTTCAATAATAATGTCGATGAACTGTGGCCATATCTTTGCGGGTTGAGATGTGTTTGATCAGCATCGTCAGAATTCTCGAATTTTACAATTCAAGTAAAACGTACGGTGTCTGGATAAACTCACATAGACACGCTTTCTACTCATCTGTATATATTCCTATAGGAATCGTAAATCATATGGACAACTAATCTGAAATCAGTGTCTCGGTGTACTCATATGAAGATGGTTTTCACTTGTTTCAGACACCGTTAACTGTACAGACACGAAATTTCGTTTTAACGTTCTACCTGAATGTGAGAAAGACTCTTTGCTTTGCTTCCATTATATCGGGTTTTCACATGAGTTCAATGAACTCGAGACATATTGTGATGATATTCATGCTACTTAGATCAGTAATACAAAACTTCTGATCTTCAGAGATGATTTTGAAATGTTTCATAATAATACTTCAACTATAACATAATAAGCCTTGACAGTGCTTATATGTCATGAAGTCTTAACATGTCTGTGGTAACCTTTATTGTCGACAAGGTTAGGGTCTGCGAGACACCTCGCGGCGTCTGCACAGAGACATGGAATGATCAGGGCCAAGATCACAAGGGGGCGTGCACCAGGTGTTTACATCCACAAGGTCATAGTCATGAGAGGGTGTAATACGCAGGGTGATCAGATGTTATACAACCGTTGCATACATTATCGTCATGTAAGCAACTACGGAAAGGCCGAATTGATTCAACTAGTACCAGAAAATTATCTTAAAATGTTCCGTAGAAACGAATCACTGATAATCGCATCATAACACGAAGCATCAGCGAAATCAAAAAATGAATTAAAAATAAAAAACACCGTATTGAGGAGTGCGCACAAGCTTTCTGCAAGGGGTGCATGGTTCAATCATTGTTGTATTTTTCTTTTTCGAATTTTTCTATTGCCTATTTCCGTGAGGTGCTCTTATTAAATTCTAATATTTGTATTCTGAAGTATCCGTAAGATAAATTCCATTCGAAAAATCAAATAAAATCAAATTTTTTTTCACTATTTTCCGTCTGTTTTCAAGCAAAAAGTGTTCTTAAAATTTAGGCCACGCAAGTTTTCATATGTTCTACTTCGAATTTTTCGTTTATTGTTTCGTTCCGCTTGCCAACTCTGTTTTGTACTCACCAAAATTGTACACACAATTTTTGATAGCTAACTACTCATTCAGGCCACTTGAAACCGAGAGCGTGATGATGATGGTTCACATGAACATGTGCAGGGTATCGCTATGGGGTTCCACTCGGGCCAACAGCACCTGCCAATGAAGTTTAGGACAAGATGTTTCTGTTCGTATAAGGTAAGATTTCATGTTTTGAATAGTTTCTGAATTTAAAATGAAAAAAAACAATATCGGTTTGTACTTGCGGAATAAGAAACTTTTCTTAATCACTTGCAGTTAGTTGGAAAAATGGATATCACAGAGTTTCCGTTATATTGTTCAATCAGAAGTTTGTTTTCATGGTGTCAGTTTTCATTGAAAAAATATTTCAATTTTATCTTTCAAAGTATACACATCACAATAGTGCTGCGCGGTTTTCTAAAATTATAAAGTATTCACGTCCGCTACTCAGCATTAGTGAAAGTAAATTTCCAAATTAGATCGGCCTCACTTCCACTAAAAGTATGTTTTTTATTCATCGCCAATTTCATTAGTCACATAAGAAACCTCCTGTTGTCCAGGCGTAGTAAAAATAACCTCGCGTGAATTTCTATATACTAAATACATTTCTTTACAATGTCTCACAAAAAAATTACAGATGACCTAACCGGTGGAGATCAACACCATCGTCCATAAGCAGTAACTGTGACGTGTTCCTGTGTCATGTGTCGTGGCAGAAAATGTAAGCATTTAATATTGCAGAAGACCAAAAATCAAGAAATGCGGAATTTTTCCGTTTTGTGAAATTTTAGATGAATTTCGTTATTCTATTTTCTAGAACTCTCGAATTGTTCTTGAACCTAAGCGTAGTTCTTGTTTGTCAGAGTAACCAACGACGTGTCTCACTAGCCAGATCATAACTGAAAATTCTTAAAAGGCACATTAAATAAGGACTCAAAGTTATCTTATAGATTCTACAATATCACGACTACCACCACGATCACAGTAGGTGACATTGCCATCGACTCCAAGACGAGTACACCAGCCCCACCAGAGACAGCTACACCAGCACCACCCAAGACGACTACACTAGGACCGTGTGCACCCGAGACAGCTACACCAGTTTCAACAGCGTCATATTTAATTTTTTTTGTATATTTTTGAGAAGAATAAAGTTCTTATACCGATAAGTGTTATTCTGAATAGAAAAAAGTCAGAATTAGTGAAGGAATGCTGAATGTCATGTGGCCGAAATGTGCATCAGATCAAGCAAAAGTGGCATCAGATCGAGCAAAAGTGGCGTCAGATCGTGCCCCTTCTTAATTCGTTTAAAAATTTAAAACTCTAGATCTGATGCTACTTTCGCTAGATCTGATGCTACTCGTCATGTCTGAGTAGTGGGGTGGTCGAGTGGTCAGAGGTTCTGTGTTCAAACCAAGTGGTCAGGGGTTCTGTTCCACTAGCTGACCAATTTTTTGTCATTTTTATTACACAATGACAAAAATGTGCCCAAATTCTGTGGAATCGCTCTTTTGCATGTATTCAAACCCTTCTGTTCGTGTTAATACTCTTCGAAGTAACCAAAAGTCTATAGCCGATCTCTTTTATCACCTCCTCCATTACGAAGCTAGTGAAATGGTCTTAGGATTCGCCAAAATGGCTTGATTTGGGAGGTCGACCTGATAAACTACGTTGCAGTTATGCTGAAGCCAAGGAAAACCCAATCCTAACCCCTACATAGTGAAGTGGGATATGACTACACCCTTCGAATTAAATGCCAAAAATCAATGGTCCTTCAAAATGTAGTTTTTCAGTTTTGTAGGACTTTTTTCTTGACCAAAATTCAACGCTGATTCCAAAACACTCAACCAAATGTCGCTAGCTCGTCTGTGAGCTGAGTTACAGAAATTGATATGACTACACTTTTCGAATTATGTAAATGCCGAAAAATCAATGGTCCTTCAAAATGTAGTTTTTCAGTTTTGCAGGACTTTTTCTTGATCAAAATTCAATGCTGATTCCAAAACACTCAACCAAATGTCGCTAGCTCGTCTGTGAGCTGAGTTACAAAAATCGATATGACTACACTCTTCGAATTAAATGCCAAAAATCAATGGTCCTCCAAAATGTAGTTTTTCAGTTAAGTAGGACTTTTCCTTGATCAAAATTCAACGCAGATTCCAAAACACTTAACCAAATGTCGCTAGCTCGTCTGTGAGCTGAGTTACAAAAATCGATATGATTACACTCTTCGAATTAAATGCCAAAAATCAATGGTCCTCCAAAATGTAGTTTTTCAGTTTTGCAGGACTTTTTCTTGATCAAAATTCAATGCTGATTCCAAAACACTCAACCAAATGTCGCTAGCTCGTCTGTGAGCTGAGTTACAAAAATCGATATGACTACACTCTTCGAATTAAATGCCAAAAATCAATGGTCCTTCAAAATGTAGTTTTTCAGTTTTGCAGGACTTTTTCTTGACCAAAATTCAACGCTGATTCCAAAACACTTAACGACATGTCGCTAGCTCGTCTGTGAGCTGAGTTACAAGAATCGATATGACTTCACTCTTCGAATTAAATGCCAAAAATCAATGGTCCTTCAAAATGTAGTTTTTCAGTTTTGCAGGACTTTTCCTTGATCAAAATTCAACGCAGATTCCAAAACACTTAACCAAATGTCGCTAGCTCGTCTGTGAGCTGAGTTACAGAAATTGATATGACTACACTTTTCGAATTATGTAAATGCCGAAAAATCAATGGTCCTTCAAAATGTAGTTTTTCAGTTTTGCAGGACTTTTTCTTGATCAAAATTCAATGCTGATTCCAAAACACTCAACAAAATGTCGCTAGCCCGTCTGTGAGCTGAGTTACAAAAATCGATATGACTACACTCTTCGAATTAAATGCCAAAAATCAATGGTCCTCCAAAATGTAGTTTTTCAGTTAGGTAGGTTTTTTCCTTGATCAAAATTCAACGCAGATTCCAAAACACTTAAACAAATGTCGCTAGCTCGTCTGTGAGCTGAGTTACAAAAATCGATATGACTTCACTCTTCGAATTAAATGCCAAAAATCAATGGTCCTCCAAAATGTAGTTTTTCAGTTAAGTAGGACTTTTCCTTGATCAAAATTCAACGCAGATTCCAAAACACTTAACCAAATGTCGCTAGCTCGTCTGTGAGCTGAGTTACAGAAATTGATATGACTACACTTTTCGAATTATGTAAATGCCGAAAAATCAATGGTCCTTCAAAATGTAGTTTTTCAGTTTTGCAGGACTTTTTCTTGATCAAAATTCAATGCTGATTCCAAAACACTCAACCAAATGTCGCTAGCCCGTCTGTGAGCTGAGTTACAAAAATCGATATGACTACACTCTTCGAATTAAATGCCAAAAATCAATGGTCCTCCAAAATGTAGTTTTTCAGTTAGGTAGGTTTTTTCCTTGATCAAAATTCAACGCAGATTCCAAAACACTTAAACAAATGTCGCTAGCTCGTCTGTGAGCTGAGTTACAAAAACCGATATGATTACACTCTTCGAATTAAATGCCAAAAATCAATGGTCCTTCAAAATGTAGTTTTTCAGTTTTGCAGGACTTTTCTCGACCAAAATTCGACGCTGATTCCAAAACACTCAACCAAATGTCGCTAGCTCGTCTGTGAGCTGAGTTACAAAAATCGATATGACTACACTCTTCGAATTAAATGCCAAAAATCAATGGTCCTCCAAAATGTAGTTTTTCAGTTAAGTAGGACTTTTCCTTGATCAAAATTCAACGCAGATTCCAAAACACTTAACCAAATGTCGCTAGCTCGTCTGTGAGCTGAGTTACAAAAATCGATATGATTACACTCTTCGAATTAAATGCCAAAAATCAATGGTCCTCCAAAATGTAGTTTTTCAGTTTTGCAGGACTTTTTCTTGATCAAAATTCAATGCTGATTCCAAAACACTCAACCAAATGTCGCTAGCTCGTCTGTGAGCTGAGTTACAAAAATCGATATGACTACACTCTTCGAATTAAATGCCAAAAATCAATGGTCCTTCAAAATGTAGTTTTTCAGTTTTGCAGGACTTTTTCTTGACCAAAATTCAACGCTGATTCCAAAACACTTAACGACATGTCGCTAGCTCGTCTGTGAGCTGAGTTACAAGAATCGATATGACTTCACTCTTCGAATTAAATGCCAAAAATCAATGGTCCTTCAAAATGTAGTTTTTCAGTTTTGCAGGACTTTTCCTTGATCAAAATTCAACGCAGATTCCAAAACACTTAACCAAATGTCGCTAGCTCGTCTGTGAGCTGAGTTACAGAAATTGATATGACTACACTTTTCGAATTATGTAAATGCCGAAAAATCAATGGTCCTTCAAAATGTAGTTTTTCAGTTTTGCAGGACTTTTTCTTGATCAAAATTCAATGCTGATTCCAAAACACTCAACAAAATGTCGCTAGCCCGTCTGTGAGCTGAGTTACAAAAATCGATATGACTACACTCTTCGAATTAAATGCCAAAAATCAATGGTCCTCCAAAATGTAGTTTTTCAGTTAGGTAGGTTTTTTCCTTGATCAAAATTCAACGCAGATTCCAAAACACTTAAACAAATGTCGCTAGCTCGTCTGTGAGCTGAGTTACAAAAATCGATATGACTTCACTCTTCGAATTAAATGCCAAAAATCAATGGTCCTCCAAAATGTAGTTTTTCAGTTAAGTAGGACTTTTCCTTGATCAAAATTCAACGCAGATTCCAAAACACTTAACCAAATGTCGCTAGCTCGTCTGTGAGCTGAGTTACAGAAATTGATATGACTACACTTTTCGAATTATGTAAATGCCGAAAAATCAATGGTCCTTCAAAATGTAGTTTTTCAGTTTTGCAGGACTTTTTCTTGATCAAAATTCAATGCTGATTCCAAAACACTCAACCAAATGTCGCTAGCCCGTCTGTGAGCTGAGTTACAAAAATCGATATGACTACACTCTTCGAATTAAATGCCAAAAATCAATGGTCCTCCAAAATGTAGTTTTTCAGTTAGGTAGGTTTTTTCCTTGATCAAAATTCAACGCAGATTCCAAAACACTTAAACAAATGTCGCTAGCTCGTCTGTGAGCTGAGTTACAAAAATCGATATGATTACACTCTTCGAATTAAATGCCAAAAATCAATGGTCCTTCAAAATGTAGTTTTTCAGTTTTGCAGGACTTTTCTCGACCAAAATTCGACGCTGATTCCAAAACACTCAACCAAATGTCGCTAGCTCGTCTGTGAGCTGAGTTACAGAAATCGATATGACTAAACTCTTCGAATTAAATGCCAAAAATCAATGGTCCTTCAAAATGTAGTTTTTCAGTTTTGCAGGACTTTTCTCGACCAAAATTCGACGCTGATTCCAAAACACTCAACCAAATGTCGCTAGCTCGTCTGTGAGCTGAGTTACAGAAATCGATATGACTAAACTCTTTGAATTAAATGCCGAAAATCAAAGGTTCTTCAAAATATAGTTTTTCAGTTTTGCAGGACATTTTCTTGATCAAAATTCAACGCTGATTCCAAAAAACTCAACCTCATGTCGCTAGCTTATCTGTGAGCTGAGTTACGAAAAATCGATATGACTACACCCTTCGAAATCAGATGCCAAGAATCAAAGGTCCTTCAAAACGTAGTTTTTCAACTTTGCAGGACATTTTCTTGATCAAAATTCAACGCTGATTCCAAAAAACTCAACCTCATGTCGCTAGCTTATCTGTGAGCTGAGTTACAAAAAATCGATATGACTACACCCTTCGAAATCAGATGCCAAAAATCAAAGGTCCTTCAAAATGTAGTTTTCCAACTTTGCAGGACATTTTCTTGATCAAAATTCAACGCTGATTCCAAAAAACTCAACCTCATGTCGCTAGCTTATCTGTGAGCTGAGTTACGAAAAATCGATATGACTACACCCTTCGAAATCAGATGCCAAGAATCAAAGGTCCTTCAAAATGTAGTTTTTCAACTTTGCAGGACATTTTCTTGATCAAAATTCAACGCTGATTCCAAAAAACTCAACCTCATGTCGCTAGCTTATCTGTGAGCTGAGTTACAAAAATCGATATGACTACACTCTTCGAATTAAATGCCAAAAATCAATGGTCCTCCAAAATGTAGTTTTTCAGTTAGGTAGGTTTTTTCCTTGATCAAAATTCAACGCAGATTCCAAAACACTTAAACAAATGTCGCTAGCTCGTCTGTGAGCTGAGTTACAAAAATCGATATGACTTCACTCTTCGAATTAAATGCCAAAAATCAATGGTCCTCCAAAATGTAGTTTTTCAGTTAAGTAGGACTTTTCCTTGATCAAAATTCAACGCAGATTCCAAAACACTTAACCAAATGTCGCTAGCTCGTCTGTGAGCTGAGTTACAGAAATTGATATGACTACACTTTTCGAATTATGTAAATGCCGAAAAATCAATGGTCCTTCAAAATGTAGTTTTTCAGTTTTGCAGGACTTTTTCTTGATCAAAATTCAATGCTGATTCCAAAACACTCAACCAAATGTCGCTAGCCCGTCTGTGAGCTGAGTTACAAAAATCGATATGACTACACTCTTCGAATTAAATGCCAAAAATCAATGGTCCTCCAAAATGTAGTTTTTCAGTTAGGTAGGTTTTTTCCTTGATCAAAATTCAACGCAGATTCCAAAACACTTAAACAAATGTCGCTAGCTCGTCTGTGAGCTGAGTTACAAAAATCGATATGATTACACTCTTCGAATTAAATGCCAAAAATCAATGGTCCTTCAAAATGTAGTTTTTCAGTTTTGCAGGACTTTTCTCGACCAAAATTCGACGCTGATTCCAAAACACTCAACCAAATGTCGCTAGCTCGTCTGTGAGCTGAGTTACAGAAATCGATATGACTAAACTCTTCGAATTAAATGCCAAAAATCAATGGTCCTTCAAAATGTAGTTTTTCAGTTTTGCAGGACTTTTCTCGACCAAAATTTGACGCTGATTCCAAAACACTCAACCAAATGTCGCTAGCTCGTCTGTGAGCTGAGTTACAGAAATCGATATGACTAAACTCTTTGAATTAAATGCCGAAAATCAAAGGTTCTTCAAAATATAGTTTTTCAGTTTTGCAGGACATTTTCTTGATCAAAATTCAACGCTGATTCCAAAAAACTCAACCTCATGTCGCTAGCTTATCTGTGAGCTGAGTTACGAAAAATCGATATGACTACACCCTTCGAAATCAGATGCCAAGAATCAAAGGTCCTTCAAAACGTAGTTTTTCAACTTTGCAGGACATTTTCTTGATCAAAATTCAACGCTGATTCCAAAAAACTCAACCTCATGTCGCTAGCTTATCTGTGAGCTGAGTTACAAAAAATCGATATGACTACACCCTTCGAAATCAGATGCCAAAAATCAAAGGTCCTTCAAAATGTAGTTTTCCAACTTTGCAGGACATTTTCTTGATCAAAATTCAACGCTGATTCCAAAAAACTCAACCTCATGTCGCTAGCTTATCTGTGAGCTGAGTTACGAAAAATCGATATGACTACACCCTTCGAAATCAGATGCCAAGAATCAAAGGTCCTTCAAAATGTAGTTTTTCAACTTTGCAGGACATTTTCTTGATCAAAATTCAACGCTGATTCCAAAAAACTCAACCTCATGTCGCTAGCTTATCTGTGAGCTGAGTTACAAAAATCGATATGACTACACCCTTCGAAATCAGATGCCAAGAATCAAAGGTCCTTCAAAATGTAGTTTTTCAACTTTGCAGGACATTTTCTTGATCAAAATTCAACGCTGATTCCAAAAAACTCAACCTCATGTCGCTAGCTTATCTGTGAGCTGAGTTACAAAAATCGATATGACTACACCCTTCGAAATCAGATGCCAAGAATCAAAGGTCCTTCAAAATGTAGTTTTTCAACTTTGCAGGACATTTTCTTGATCAAAATTCAACGCTGATTCCAAAAAACTCAACCTCATGTCGCTAGCTTATCTGTGAGCTGAGTTACGAAAAATCGATATGACTACACCCTTCGAAATCAGATGCCAAGAATCAAAGGTCCTTCAAAATGTAGTTTTTCAGTTTTGCAGGACTTTTTCTTGATCAAAATTCAATGCTGATTCCAAAACACTCAACCAAATGTCGCTAGCTCGTCTGTGAGCTGAGTTACAAAAATCGATATGACTACACTCTTCGAATTAAATGCCAAAAATCAATGGTCCTCCAAAATGTAGTTTTTCAGTTAAGTAGGACTTTTCCTTGATCAAAATTCAACGCAGATTCCAAAACACTTAACCAAATGTCGCTAGCTCGTCTGTGAGCTGAGTTACAAAAATCGATATGATTACACTCTTCGAATTAAATGCCAAAAATCAATGGTCCTCCAAAATGTAGTTTTTCAGTTTTGCAGGACTTTTTCTTGATCAAAATTCAATGCTGATTCCAAAACACTCAACCAAATGTCGCTAGCTCGTCTGTGAGCTGAGTTACAAAAATCGATATGACTACACTCTTCGAATTAAATGCCAAAAATCAATGGTCCTTCAAAATGTAGTTTTTCAGTTTTGCAGGACTTTTTCTTGACCAAAATTCAACGCTGATTCCAAAACACTTAACGACATGTCGCTAGCTCGTCTGTGAGCTGAGTTACAAGAATCGATATGACTTCACTCTTCGAATTAAATGCCAAAAATCAATGGTCCTCCAAAATGTAGTTTTTCAGTTAAGTAGGACTTTTCCTTGATCAAAATTCAACGCAGATTCCAAAACACTTAACCAAATGTCGCTAGCTCGTCTGTGAGCTGAGTTACAGAAATTGATATGACTACACTTTTCGAATTATGTAAATGCCGAAAAATCAATGGTCCTTCAAAATGTAGTTTTTCAGTTTTGCAGGACTTTTTCTTGATCAAAATTCAATGCTGATTCCAAAACACTCAACCAAATGTCGCTAGCTCGTCTGTGAGCTGAGTTACAGAAATTGATATGACTACACTTTTCGAATTATGTAAATGCCGAAAAATCAATGGTCCTTCAAAATGTAGTTTTTCAGTTTTGCAGGACTTTTTCTTGATCAAAATTCAATGCTGATTCCAAAACACTCAACCAAATGTCGCTAGCCCGTCTGTGAGCTGAGTTACAAAAATCGATATGACTACACTCTTCGAATTAAATGCCAAAAATCAATGGTCCTCCAAAATGTAGTTTTTCAGTTAGGTAGGTTTTTTCCTTGATCAAAATTCAACGCAGATTCCAAAACACTTAAACAAATGTCGCTAGCTCGTCTGTGAGCTGAGTTACAAAAATCGATATGATTACACTCTTCGAATTAAATGCCAAAAATCAATGGTCCTTCAAAATGTAGTTTTTCAGTTTTGCAGGACTTTTCTCGACCAAAATTCGACGCTGATTCCAAAACACTCAACCAAATGTCGCTAGCTCGTCTGTGAGCTGAGTTACAGAAATCGATATGACTAAACTCTTCGAATTAAATGCCAAAAATCAATGGTCCTTCAAAATGTAGTTTTTCAGTTTTGCAGGACTTTTCTCGACCAAAATTCGACGCTGATTCCAAAACACTCAACCAAATGTCGCTAGCTCGTCTGTGAGCTGAGTTACAGAAATCGATATGACTAAACTCTTTGAATTAAATGCCGAAAATCAAAGGTTCTTCAAAATATAGTTTTTCAGTTTTGCAGGACATTTTCTTGATCAAAATTCAACGCTGATTCCAAAAAACTCAACCTCATGTCGCTAGCTTATCTGTGAGCTGAGTTACGAAAAATCGATATGACTACACCCTTCGAAATCAGATGCCAAGAATCAAAGGTCCTTCAAAACGTAGTTTTTCAACTTTGCAGGACATTTTCTTGATCAAAATTCAACGCTGATTCCAAAAAACTCAACCTCATGTCGCTAGCTTATCTGTGAGCTGAGTTACAAAAAATCGATATGACTACACCCTTCGAAATCAGATGCCAAAAATCAAAGGTCCTTCAAAATGTAGTTTTCCAACTTTGCAGGACATTTTCTTGATCAAAATTCAACGCTGATTCCAAAAAACTCAACCTCATGTCGCTAGCTTATCTGTGAGCTGAGTTACGAAAAATCGATATGACTACACCCTTCGAAATCAGATGCCAAGAATCAAAGGTCCTTCAAAATGTAGTTTTTCAACTTTGCAGGACATTTTCTTGATCAAAATTCAACGCTGATTCCAAAAAACTCAACCTCATGTCGCTAGCTTATCTGTGAGCTGAGTTACAAAAATCGATATGACTACACCCTTCGAAATCAGATGCCAAGAATCAAAGGTCCTTCAAAATGTAGTTTTTCAACTTTGCAGGACATTTTCTTGATCAAAATTCAACGCTGATTCCAAAAAACTCAACCTCATGTCGCTAGCTTATCTGTGAGCTGAGTTACAAAAATCGATATGACTACACCCTTCGAAATCAGATGCCAAGAATCAAAGGTCCTTCAAAATGTAGTTTTTCAACTTTGCAGGACATTTTCTTGATCAAAATTCAACGCTGATTCCAAAAAACTCAACCTCATGTCGCTAGCTTATCTGTGAGCTGAGTTACGAAAAATCGATATGACTACACCCTTCGAAATCAGATGCCAAGAATCAAAGGTCCTTCAAAATGTAGTTTTTCAGTTTTGCAGGACTTTTTCTTGATCAAAATTCAATGCTGATTCCAAAACACTCAACCAAATGTCGCTAGCTCGTCTGTGAGCTGAGTTACAAAAATCGATATGACTACACTCTTCGAATTAAATGCCAAAAATCAATGGTCCTCCAAAATGTAGTTTTTCAGTTAAGTAGGACTTTTCCTTGATCAAAATTCAACGCAGATTCCAAAACACTTAACCAAATGTCGCTAGCTCGTCTGTGAGCTGAGTTACAAAAATCGATATGATTACACTCTTCGAATTAAATGCCAAAAATCAATGGTCCTCCAAAATGTAGTTTTTCAGTTTTGCAGGACTTTTTCTTGATCAAAATTCAATGCTGATTCCAAAACACTCAACCAAATGTCGCTAGCTCGTCTGTGAGCTGAGTTACAAAAATCGATATGACTACACTCTTCGAATTAAATGCCAAAAATCAATGGTCCTTCAAAATGTAGTTTTTCAGTTTTGCAGGACTTTTTCTTGACCAAAATTCAACGCTGATTCCAAAACACTTAACGACATGTCGCTAGCTCGTCTGTGAGCTGAGTTACAAGAATCGATATGACTTCACTCTTCGAATTAAATGCCAAAAATCAATGGTCCTCCAAAATGTAGTTTTTCAGTTAAGTAGGACTTTTCCTTGATCAAAATTCAACGCAGATTCCAAAACACTTAACCAAATGTCGCTAGCTCGTCTGTGAGCTGAGTTACAGAAATTGATATGACTACACTTTTCGAATTATGTAAATGCCGAAAAATCAATGGTCCTTCAAAATGTAGTTTTTCAGTTTTGCAGGACTTTTTCTTGATCAAAATTCAATGCTGATTCCAAAACACTCAACCAAATGTCGCTAGCCCGTCTGTGAGCTGAGTTACAAAAATCGATATGACTACACTTTGACCGAGTGTCACTTTGACCGAGTGTCACTTTGACCGAGTGTCACTTTGACCGAGTGTCACTTTGACCGAGTGTCATCATGAGAGAAGGTGACCCTCAACTCTCTCTCAACTCCCCCTCTTTTGCTGCCATGGCCAAGAAGAATCTGCCCGACGCAAACAACTCTCACCGTTCAAAGCGACCGCCGACATCTCCCCTCTCCTCTGAAGCCAAGCGTGTTGATGTTGGTCCTAGCTGTGTTACTACCGACTACTCTACTATTCAAGATAAACTTGCCGCCGCCACCAAAGCCGTTGAGGATGTTGCCGACCCGATCGTTCTGGACTTGCTGAATCAGTTTGGTGCCGTAGTCACATTGCTAATTAACGATTTCAAAGAGATTCGTGATCAGAATGTGGCTATGCGCAACGAATTGTTAGCTGCCAAATCGATGGGGAATATAGTGAGTTCCAACGTTGAAAAGACCGTGATCGAACACCTTCGTCAACTTCCTAAAGAAACATCTTTATGTAAGGAGTTGGTCGAAGCTGCCGACAGGTCGCGTTGCCTTGTTTTCGAGGATTTTCCAATGGTGGAACCGCTAGGTTCTTCTACTGTTTCAGAAACCGATTTGAAAGCAGTGGGAGCTCTCTGCAGGAGACTTAATGTCGAAACGGGTCCAGTAACTGTATTCAGAATGGGTCGTGGCAGATCGAACCGTCCTCCTCTTCTTAAGGTAGTTTTCCCGCATTCAAAGGCCGCCGATGCCATGTACTCTGCGTCAAAAGGTAAGGGAGTCTTTGACAACACTTCTTGCCCTCGACTATTTGTACGTCGCTCGCAGACCAAAGAATTTCGTGCAAAGCTAGCAGCTGCAAAAAAGCGTAGGTTTGAGGAGGCCAGATACAACTCCTACAAGGCCCATCTCCAGGCCATTGGTAAGTGGCCTAATCCCGCCAAGCCAAAAAACAAGGGCTCAAAATCTGTATCTGGTTCTCCCATAGTCTCTGATGACGTCGAGTTGGTTCAGGGAAACTAGTAGCTTCTTTCGAACCGAAACCTTCGGAAAACGGTAAATGTTTCACCACATCTTCCATTCCGTCTACTTCTTATCTTGAAAATCTCATAACACACGACCACCAAACCTCCACCACACACGTTGATCAAAAAATTCCCAGAGGTCATCTTGCATTATTTTACAATGCAAGGTCCATCCTTTCCAACAAGCTTCCTCTAATTTACGAATTAAAATCAAATAAATTTGCCATGGTTTTCGTCACGGAGACCTGGCTAACCGATTCTTTCACCAGTAGCAACATTTTAGATGAAGTCAAAGGTTACAATTTTATTCGTCAAGACCGCACCCATAAGAAAGGTGGTGGTGTCGCCATCATACTCTCGAAAAAATTCAAGTTCCACGTTGTTTTTAGCACCTCAAACCCTGAATCTTGTGAAATTTTAGCCGTAGACATCTACAATGACAACTTTTCCACCCATCGCTATATTCTTGTTTATCGACCTCCCTCTTGTAAACTGCATGAGAACTCGAAGCTTATAGAGACCTTGAGTGATCTTGTTGCGACCAATTCCCCCTGCTGTCTACTTGGGGATCTTAACTACCCAGGTATTAGCTGGGACTCTTTGAGTTCCAATTCTTCCATGGAATCTGATTTCATCACGTTTTCTGAATCGCACTCATTCCAGCAAATCATCGAATTCCACACGCGTGCGAGCAATACTTTGGATGTAGTACTCCAGAACTCTGCATTGATCTCTAATCCCACCAAATCCGAGCCAATTGGTTCGTCTGACCACTCATCGATCATTTTCACTATTGTCAGAGACAATGATGAAGATGAGTTGGTTCTCACTCGTTCTTATCGGGACCTTGATGTTCCCTTTGTCAGATACCTCCTCTCAATGATAAACTGGACAACACTCTTTGGCAATTCTATAGATGCTAATAGTTGCTATGAAAAGTTTATTGCAATTATGAGTGATTTATTCAATAGGTTCGTACCACTGATTGCGGTACCAGCGAAAACAGGCAATCTTCCCAACTATCTCAAGAGATTGCACGATCACCGTGCATATCTATGGTCAAGATACAGCAACTCTTGCTCTGTCCATGACCACACCAAGTTCCTTGCCTACAATCGCCATTACAAAAAATCCCTTGAATCTTTCAACAAATACCTCGAGCAGAAGGCCCTAGGGCGTTGTACCTCCAGAGCTTTCTATCGTTTTGTGTCAAACAGAATCCATGGTCACAAGCCCATTCCATCCTTCACATCCCTGACAGGTAGAATTGCTGTATCTGACGTTGAAAAGGCTGAAGCTTTTGCCGAGTACTTTGCTAGTCAATTCTCATCCCCATCCTCGGAACCTCTACCTGTTTCGCCAAATAACTTGGCCTCAATGCCATGGTTCCTAGTTGAAAATGTTTCAAAAGCTCTCTCAAGAACTAAAAAATCTCGCTCGCTTACATCAGACAATGTCGAGTTCAAGTTCTGTTCCTTTTTTATTCCTGAGATCTCCTCCCCTTTGACGCACATATATAACCTTTCACTTATCCACGGAATTGTTCCAGAAAAATGGAAAAAATCTGTAGTCATCCCCATCCCGAAAAAACCATCCCCATCCGGAGTGAACGACTTCAGACCAATCAGTCTGACATCCGTCTTTTGCCGTGTCTTCGAAAGACTCTTGCTCCCATTCCTGAACTCTCATCTTACATTATATAACTTAATACCATCTGCCCAGCATGGTTTTCGTGCCAAACGTTCAACCGAGACTCTGATGATTGAGACAGTCAATGACTGGACCGTATCTCTTGACCACGGTCATCAAATAGACGTGATCTACTTTGACTTCTGCAAAGCATTCGATAAGGTTAATCACGCACTCCTCTTCAAAGTTCTAGTAAACATGAATATAAATAAAAACATTTTCCGTTGGCTAAAGAATTTTCTTACCAATCGTACGTTCGTTGTACGTGTCGGTGACTCTTTTTCCTCGGTTATGCACGCGACAAGCGGAGTTCCCCAGGGGGGCGTGCTCTCCCCCACCTTGTTTTCTATTTTTTCTTCCTCACTTGCTAGGTGTGTAGATAATACCGATGTCGTCTGCAGAATGTTTGCAGACGACATTAAGATTTATTTACCAATCCTCTCCGTCGAAGATTGTGATATAGTCCAAAATGTAGTCAACGAGGTTCGCAAATGGTCGTTGGACTGGCACCTTCCGCTCTCAGAAGCAAAGACGCAGATGATAACAATTGGTTCACCCAAATTTGATAGGCAATATTTCATAGGCCATCAAGCCATTCCGAGAACTGACGTAGTCCGTGATCTTGGTTTTTATATCACCCCCAAGCTTGACTTCTCTTTGCACTGGCGTAATTACACTAAAAAAGCCAATTATGCCGTTTTTTCAATATTTCGCTCCTTCTCTACAAATCGTCCCGAAGTACTCATGAAGTTGTACAAAACATACATTCGACCCCTTTTGGAGTACGCCACTCCCGTTTCCAACCCGCGTCTCGTTAAAGACGAAAAAGCCATTGAAGCCGTCCAAAGAAGCTTCACAAGAAAGGTTTATCTGAGGCTCCATGGTTCAACTTATTTTACAAAACGCTTTCCTTATGAGGATAGGTGTTCCAAATTATCCATTGAGCCCCTAGTACGCAGAAGAAGGTGCGCCGACCTGAAATTTCTTCGCAAAGTATTACTAAACAAGGTTGACATTACTATTGAATCCTTATTTCGAGGTCGAGAACGCGTGGTGGACAATACAAACTCTCGTGTGCAGTACCAAAGAAGAATGTGAGATCCAAGTCGTTCGTTCCACGCGTTGTGAAAGATTTTAACGCTCTCTTCAAGAACAAGTCATTGAAGAACTTCAAGCTCGTTCTGAGAGAGGCAGTCTTCAAGTAATCGTTGACCCATACACATACGAACACCAACCTGGTTGACACTCCAAATTGACCCTATATGATTATTTTTCGCCTCCAATGATTTGATCGTCGGGACTGAGGTCCGGGAGAGCCTTCGTGCCTTCGATCTCACAAAAAAAAAAAAAAAACTTCCCCTCCCCCTATATGGGGTCCTCTAATTTCTCTATGCTAAGTTACTTTCATTTATTTATTTATTTTTTTTTTAGTGTCATCCGGGAAAGTGATTCCTCTCACACCCCTTTCTTTTATCTATACATATATATTCTTTCTATTATTTTCCATTTGTTCCGCTTATCGGAATAAATTTTTTATATATATATATACACACTCTTCGAATTAAATGCCAAAAATCAATGGTCCTCCAAAATGTAGTTTTTCAGTTAGGTAGGTTTTTTCCTTGATCAAAATTCAACGCAGATTCCAAAACACTTAAACAAATGTCGCTAGCTCGTCTGTGAGCTGAGTTACAAAAATCGATATGATTACACTCTTCGAATTAAATGCCAAAAATCAATGGTCCTTCAAAATGTAGTTTTTCAGTTTTGCAGGACTTTTCTCGACCAAAATTCGACGCTGATTCCAAAACACTCAACCAAATGTCGCTAGCTCGTCTGTGAGCTGAGTTACAGAAATCGATATGACTAAACTCTTTGAATTAAATGCCGAAAATCAAAGGTTCTTCAAAATATAGTTTTTCAGTTTTGCAGGACATTTTCTTGATCAAAATTCAACGCTGATTCCAAAAAACTCAACCTCATGTCGCTAGCTTATCTGTGAGCTGAGTTACGAAAAATCGATATGACTACACCCTTCGAAATCAGATGCCAAGAATCAAAGGTCCTTCAAAACGTAGTTTTTCAACTTTGCAGGACATTTTCTTGATCAAAATTCAACGCTGATTCCAAAAAACTCAACCTCATGTCGCTAGCTTATCTGTGAGCTGAGTTACAAAAAATCGATATGACTACACCCTTCGAAATCAGATGCCAAAAATCAAAGGTCCTTCAAAATGTAGTTTTCCAACTTTGCAGGACATTTTCTTGATCAAAATTCAACGCTGATTCCAAAAAACTCAACCTCATGTCGCTAGCTTATCTGTGAGCTGAGTTACGAAAAATCGATATGACTACACCCTTCGAAATCAGATGCCAAGAATCAAAGGTCCTTCAAAATGTAGTTTTTCAACTTTGCAGGACATTTTCTTGATCAAAATTCAACGCTGATTCCAAAAAACTTAACCTCATGTCGCTAGCTTATCTGTGAGCTGAGTTACAAAAATCGATATGACTACACCCTTCGAAATCAGATGCCAAGAATCAAAGGTCCTTCAAAATGTAGTTTTTCAACTTTGCAGGACATTTTCTTGATCAAAATTCAACGCTGATTCCAAAAAACTCAACCTCATGTCGCTAGCTTATCTGTGAGCTGAGTTACAAGAAATCGATATCACTACACCCTTCGAAATCAGATGCCAAGAATCAAAGGTCCTTCAAAATGTAGTTTTTCAACTTTGCAGGACATTTTCTTGATCAAAATTTAACGCTGATTCTAAAAAACTCAACCTCATGTCGCTAGCTTATCTGTGAGCTGAGTTACAAAAAATCGATATGACTACACTCTCCGAAATCAGATGCCAAGAATCAAAGGTCCTTCAAAATGTAGTTTTTCAACTTTGCAGGACATTTTCTTGATCAAAATTCAACGCTGATTCCAAAAAACTCAACCTCATGTCGCTAGCTTATCTGTGAGCTGAGTTACGAAAAATCGATATGACTACACCCTTCGAAATCAGATGCCAAAAATCAAAGGACCTTCAAAATGTAGTTTTTCAACTTTGCAGGACATTTTCATGATTAAAATTCAACGCTGATTCCAAAAAACTCAACCACATGTTGCTAGCTTATCTGTGAGCTGAGTTACAAAAAATCGATATGACTACACCCTTTGAATTGAATGCCGAAAATCAAAGGTTCTTCAAAATATAGTTTTTCAGTTTTGCAGGACATTTTCTTGATCAAAATTCAACGCTGATTCCAAAAAACTCAACCTCATGTCGCTAGCTTATCTGTGAGCTGAGTTACGAAAAATCGATATGACTACACCCTTCGAAATCAGATGCCAAGAATCAAAGGTTCTTCAAAAAGTAGTTTTTCAACTTTGCAGGACATTTTCTTGATCAAAATTCAATGCTGATTCTAAAAAACTCAACCTCATGTCGCTAGCTTATCTCTGAGCTGAGTTACAAACAATCGATATGACTACACCCTTCGAAATCAGATGCCAAGAATCAAAGGTCCTTCAAAATGTAGTTTTCCAACTTTGTAGGACATTTTCTTGATCAAAATTCAACGCTGATTCCAAAAAACTCAACCTCATGTCGCTAGCTTATCTGTGAGCTGAGTTACGAAAAATCGATATGACTACACCCTTCGAAATCAGATGCCAAGAGTCAAAGGTTCTTCAAAATGTAGTTTTTCAACTTTGCAGGACATTTTCTTGATCAAAATTCAACGCTGATTCTAAAAAACTCAACCTCATGTCGCTAGCTTATCTGTGAGCTGAGTTACAAAAAATCGATATGACTACACCCTTCGAAATCAGATGCCAAAAATCAAAGGTTCTTCAAAATATAGTTTTTCAGTTTTGCAGGACATTTACTTGATCAAAATTCAACGCTGATTCCAAAAAACTCAACCTCATGTCGCTAGCTTATCTGTGAGCTGAGTTACAAAAAGTCGATATGACTACACCCTTCGAAATCAGATGCCAAGAATCAAAGGTCCTTCAAAATGTAGTTTTTCAACTTTGCAGGACATTTTCTTGATCAAAATTCAACGCTGATTCCAAAAAACTCAACCTCATGTCGCTAGCTTATCTGTGAGCTGAGTTACAAGAAATCGATATCACTACACCCTTCGAAATCAGATGCCAAGAATCAAAGGTCCATCAAAATGTAGTTTTTCAACTTTGCAGGACATTTTCTTGATCAAAATTCAACGCTGATTCCAAAAAACTCAACCTCATGTCGCTAGCTTATCTGTGAGCTGAGTTACGAAAAATCGATATGACTACACCCTTCGAAATCAGATGCCAAAAATCAAAGGACCTTCAAAATGTAGTTTTTCAACTTTGCAGGACATTTTCATGATTAAAATTCAACGCTGATTCCAAAAAACTCAACCACATGTTGCTAGCTTATCTGTGAGCTGAGTTACAAAAAATCGATATGACTACACCCTTTGAATTGAATGCCGAAAATCAAAGGTTCTTCAAAATATAGTTTTTCAGTTTTGCAGGACATTTTCTTGATCAAAATTCAACGCTGATTCCAAAAAACTCAACCTCATGTCGCTAGCTTATCTGTGAGCTGAGTTACGAAAAATCGATATGACTACACCCTTCGAAATCAGATGCCAAGAATCAAAGGTTCTTCAAAAAGTAGTTTTTCAACTTTGCAGGACATTTTCTTGATCAAAATTCAATGCTGATTCTAAAAAACTCAACCTCATGTCGCTAGCTTATCTCTGAGCTGAGTTACAAACAATCGATATGACTACACCCTTCGAAATCAGATGCCAAGAATCAAAGGTCCTTCAAAATGTAGTTTTCCAACTTTGTAGGACATTTTCTTGATCAAAATTCAACGCTGATTCCAAAAAACTCAACCTCATGTCGCTAGCTTATCTGTGAGCTGAGTTACGAAAAATCGATATGACTACACCCTTCGAAATCAGATGCCAAGAGTCAAAGGTTCTTCAAAATGTAGTTTTTCAACTTTGCAGGACATTTTCTTGATCAAAATTCAACGCTGATTCTAAAAAACTCAACCTCATGTCGCTAGCTTATCTGTGAGCTGAGTTACAAAAAATCGATATGACTACACCCTTCGAAATCAGATGCCAAAAATCAAAGGTTCTTCAAAATATAGTTTTTCAGTTTTGCAGGACATTTACTTGATCAAAATTCAACGCTGATTCCAAAAAACTCAACCTCATGTCGCTAGCTTATCTGTGAGCTGAGTTACAAAAAGTCGATATGACTACACCCTTCGAAATCAGATGCCAAGAATCAAAGGTCCTTCAAAATGTAGTTTTTCAACTTTGCAGGACATTTTCTTGATCAAAATTCAACGCTGATTCCAAAAAACTCAACCTCATGTCGCTAGCTTATCTGTGAGCTGAGTTACAAGAAATCGATATCACTACACCCTTCGAAATCAGATGCCAAGAATCAAAGGTCCATCAAAATGTAGTTTTTCAACTTTGCAGGACATTTTCTTGATCAAAATTCAACGCTGATTCTAAAAAACTCAACCTCATGTCGCTAGCTTATCTGTGAGCTGAGTTACAAAAAATCGATATGACTACACTCTCCGAAATCAGATGCCAAGAATCAAAGGTTCTTCAAAATGTAGTTTTTCAACTTTGCAGGACATTTTCTTGATCAAAATTCAACGCTGATTCCAAAAAACTCAACCTCATGTCGCTAGCTTATCTGTGAGCTGAGTTACGAAAAATCGATATGACTACACCCTTCGAAATCAGATGCCAAAAATCAAAGGACCTTCAAAATGTAGTTTTTCAACTTTGCAGGACATTTTCATGATTAAAATTCAACGCTGATTCCAAAAAACTCAACCACATGTTGCTAGCTTATCTGTGAGCTGAGTTACAAAAAATCGATATGACTACACCCTTTGAATTGAATGCCGAAAATCAAAGGTTCTTCAAAATATAGTTTTTCAGTTTTGCAGGACATTTTCTTGATCAAGATTCAACGCTGATTCCAAAAAACTCAACCTCATGTCGCTAGCTTATCTGTGAGCTGAGTTACGAAAAATCGATATGACTACACCCTTCGAAATCAGATGCCAAGAATCAAAGGTTCTTCAAAATGTAGTTTTTCAACTTTGCAGGACATTTTCTTGATCAAAATTCAATGCTGATTCTAAAAAACTCAACCTCATGTCGCTAGCTTATCTGTGAGCTGAGTTACAAAAAATCGATATGACTACACCCTTCGAAATCAGATGCCAAGAATCAAAGGTCCTTCAAAATGTAGTTTTCCAACTTTGTAGGACATTTTCTTGATCAAAATTCAACGCTGATTCCAAAAAACTCAACCTCATGTCGCTAGCTTATCTGTGAGCTGAGTTACGAAAAATCGATATGACTACACCCTTCGAATTAAATGCCAAAAATCAATGGTCCTTCAAAATGTAGTTTTTCAACTTTGCAGGACATTTTCTTGATCAAAATTCAACGCTGATTCCAAAAAACTCAACCTCATGTCGCTAGCTCGTCTGTGAGCTGAGTTACGAAAAATCGATATGACTACACCCTTCGAAATCAGATGCCAAGAATCAAAGGTTCTTCAAAATGTAGTTTTTCAACTTTGCAGGACATTTTCTTGATCAAAATTCAACGCTGATTCCAAAAAACTCAACCTCATGTCGCTAGCTTATCTGTGAGCTGAGTTACGAAAAATCGATATGACTACACCCTTCGAAATCAGATGCCAAAAATCAAAGGACCTTCAAAATGTAGTTTTTCAACTTTGCAGGACATTTTCATGATTAAAATTCAACGCTGATTCCAAAAAACTCAACCACATGTTGCTAGCTTATCTGTGAGCTGAGTTACAAAAAATCGATATGACTACACCCTTTGAATTGAATGCCGAAAATCAAAGGTTCTTCAAAATATAGTTTTTCAGTTTTGCAGGACATTTTCTTGATCAAAATTCAACGCTGATTCCAAAAAACTTAACCTCATGTCGCTAGCTTATCTGTGAGCTGAGTTACGAAAAATCGATATGACTACACCCTTCGAAATCAGATGCCAAGAATCAAAGGTTCTTCAAAATGTAGTTTTTCAACTTTGCAGGACATTTTCTTGATCAAAATTCAATGCTGATTCTAAAAAACTCAACCTCATGTCGCTAGCTTATCTGTGAGCTGAGTTACAAAAAATCGATATGACTACACCCTTCGAAATCAGATGCCAAGAATCAAAGGTCCTTCAAAATGTAGTTTTCCAACTTTGTAGGACATTTTCTTGATCAAAATTCAACGCTGATTCCAAAAAACTCAACCTCATGTCGCTAGCTTATCTGTGAGCTGAGTTACAAAAAATCGATATGACTACACCCTTTGAATTGAATGCCGAAAATCAAAGGTCCTTCAAAATGTAGTTTTTCAACTTTGCAGGACATTTTCTTGATCAAAATTCAACGCTGATTCCAAAAAACTCAACCTCATGTCGCTAGCTTATCTGTGAGCTGAGTTACAAAAAATCGATATGACTACACCCTTTGAATTGAATGCCGAAAATCAAAGGTTCTTCAAAATGTAGTTTTTCAACTTTGCAGGACATTTTCTTGATCAAAATTCAACGCTGATTCCAAAAAACTCAACCTCATGTCGCTAGCTTATCTGTGAGCTGAGTTACAAAAAATCGATATGACTACACCCTTCGAAATCAGATGCCAAGAATCAAAGGTTCTTCAAAATGTAGTTTTTCAACTTTGCAGGACATTTTCTTGATCAAAATTCAATGCTGATTCTAAAAAACTCAACCTCATGTCGCTAGCTTATCTGTGAGCTGAGTTACAAAAAATCGATATGACTACACCCTTCGAAATCAGATGCCAAGAATCAAAGGTCCTTCAAAATGTAGTTTTCCAACTTTGTAGGACATTTTCTTGATCAAAATTCAACGCTGATTCCAAAAAACTCAACCTCATGTCGCTAGCTTATCTGTGAGCTGAGTTACAAAAAATCGATATGACTACACCCTTTGAATTGAATGCCGAAAATCAAAGGTCCTTCAAAATGTAGTTTTTCAACTTTGCAGGACATTTTCTTGATCAAAATTCAACGCTGATTCCAAAAAACTCAACCTCATGTCGCTAGCTTATCTGTGAGCTGAGTTACAAAAAATCGATATGACTACACCCTTTGAATTGAATGCCGAAAATCAAAGGTCCTTCAAAATGTAGTTTTTCAACTTTGCAGGACATTTTCTTGATCAAAATTCAACGCTGATTCTAAAAAACTCAACCTCATGTCGCTAGCTTATCTGTGAGCTGAGTTACAAAAAATCGATATGACTACACCCTTCGAAATCAGATGCCAAGAATCAAAGGTCCTTCAAAATGTAGTTTTTCAACTTTGCAGGACATTTTCTTGATCAAAATTCAACGCTGATTCCAAAAAACTCAACCTCATGTCGCTAGCTTATCTGTGAGCTGAGTTACAAAAAATCGATATGACTACACCCTTTGAATTGAATGCCGAAAATCAAAGGTTCTTCAAAATATAGTTTTTCAACTTTGCAGGACATTTTCTTGATCAAAATTCAACGCTGATTCCAAAAAACTCAACCTCATGTCGCTAGCTTATCTGTGAGCTGAGTTACAAAAAATCGGTATGACTACACCCTTCGAAATCAGATGCCAAGAATCAAAGGTCCTTCAAAATGTAGTTTTTCAACTTTGCAGGACATTTTCTTGATCAAAATTCAACGCTGATTCCAAAAAACTGAACCTCATGTCGCTAGCTTATCTGTGAGCTGAGTTACAAAAAATCGATATGACTACACCCTTTGAATTGAATGCCGAAAATCAAAGGTTCTTCAAAATATAGTTTTTCAGTTTTGCAGGACATTTTCTTGATCAAAATTCAACGCTGATTCCAAAAAACTCAACCTCATGTCGCTAGCTTATCTGTGAGCTGAGTTACGAAAAATCGATATGACTACACCTTTCGAAATCAGACGCCAAGAATCAAAGGTCCTTCAAAATGTAGTTTTTCAACTTTGCAGGACATTTTCTTGATCAAAATTCAACGCTGATTCTAAAAAACTCATTCTCATGTCGCTAGCTTATCTGTGAGCTGAGTTACGAAAAATCGATATGACTACACCCTTCGAAATCAGATGCCAAGAATCAAAGGTCCTTCAAAATGTAGTTTTTCAACTTTGCAGGACATTTTCTTGATCAAAATTCAACGCTGATTCCAAAAAACTCAACCTCATGTCGCTAGCTTATCTGTGAGCTGAGTTACAAAAAATCGATATGACTACACCCTTCGAAATCAGATGCCAAGAATCAAAGGTTCTTCAAAATGTAGTTTTTCAACTTTGCAGGACATTTTCTTGATCAAAATTCAACGCTGATTCAAAAAAACTCAACCTCATGTCGCTAGCTTATCTGTGAGCTGAGTTACAAAAAATCGATATGACTACACCCTTTGAATTGAATGCCGAAAATCAAAGGTCCTTCAAAATGTAGTTTTTCAACTTTGCAGGACATTTTCTTGATCAAAATTCAACGCTGATTCCAAAAAACTCAACCTCATGTCGCTAGCTTATCTGTGAGCTGAGTTACAAAAAATCGATATGACTACACCCTTTGAATTGAATGCCGAAAATCAAAGGTCCTTCAAAATGTAGTTTTTCAACTTTGCAGGACATTTTCTTGATCAAAATTCAACGCTGATTCCAAAAAACTCAACCTCATGTCGCTAGCTTATCTGTGAGCTGAGTTACAAAAAATCGGTATGACTACACCCTTCGAAATCAGATGCCAAGAATCAAAGGTCCTTCAAAATGTAGTTTTTCAACTTTGCAGGACATTTTCTTGATCAAAATTCAACGCTGATTCCAAAAAAACTAAACCTCATGTCGCTAGCTTATCTGTGAGCTGAGTTACAAAAAATCGATATGACTACACCCTTTGAATTGAATGCCGAAAATCAAAGGTCCTTCAAAATGTAGTTTTTGAACTTTGCAGGACATTTTCTTGATCAAAATTCAACGCTGATTCCAAAAAACTCAACCTCATGTCGCTAGCTTATCTGTGAGCTGAGTTACAAAAAATCGGTATGACTACACCCTTCGAAATCAGATGCCAAGAATTAAAGGTCCTTCAAAATGTAGTTTTTCAACTTTGCAGGACATTTTCTCGATCAAAATTCAACGCTGATTCCAAAAAACTAAACCTCATGTCGCTAGCTTATCTGTGAACTGAGTTACAAAAAATCGATATGACTACACCCTTTGAATTGAATGCCGAAAATCAAAGGTCCTTCAAAATGTAGTTTTTCAACTTTGCAGGACATTTTCTTGATCAAAATTCAACGCTGATTCCAAAAAACTCAACCTCATGTCGCTAGCTTATCTGTGAGCTGAGTTACAAAAAATCGGTATGACTACACCCTTCGAAATCAGATGCCAAGAATCAAAGGTCCTTCAAAATGTAGTTTTTCAACTTTGCAGGACATTTTCTTGATCAAAATTCAACGCTGATTCCAAAAAACTGAACCTCATGTCGCTAGCTTATCTGTGAGCTGAGTTACAAAAAATCGATATGACTACACCCTTTGAATTGAATGCCGAAAATCAAAGGTCCTTCAAAATGTAGTTTTTCAACTTTGCAGGACATTTTCTTGATCAAAATTCAACGCTGATTCTAAAAAACTCAACCTCATGTCGCTAGCTTATCTGTGAGCTGAGTTACAAAAAATCGATATGACTACACCCTTCGAAATCAGATGCCAAGAATCAAAGGTCCTTCAAAATGTAGTTTTTCAACTTTGCAGGACATTTTCTTGATCAAAATTCAACGCTGATTCCAAAAAACTCAACCTCATGTCGCTAGCTTATCTGTGAGCTGAGTTACAAAAAATCGATATGACTACACTCTTTGAATTGAATGCCGAAAATCAAAGGTTCTTCAAAATATAGTTTTTCAACTTTGCAGGACATTTTCTTGATCAAAATTCAACGCTGATTCCAAAAAACTCAACCTCATGTCGCTAGCTTATCTGTGAGCTGAGTTACAAAAAATCGGTATGACTACACCCTTCGAAATCAGATGCCAAGAATCAAAGGTCCTTCAAAATGTAGTTTTTCAACTTTGCAGGACATTTTCTTGATCAAAATTCAACGCTGATTCCAAAAAACAGAACCTCATGTCGCTAGCTTATCTGTGAGCTGAGTTACAAAAAATCGATATGACTACACCCTTTGAATTGAATGCCGAAAATCAAAGGTTCTTCAAAATATAGTTTTTCAGTTTTGCAGGACATTTTCTTGATCAAAATTCAACGCTGATTCCAAAAAACTCAACCTCATGTCGCTAGCTTATCTGTGAGCTGAGTTACGAAAAATCGATATGACTACACCTTTCGAAATCAGACGCCAAGAATCAAAGGTCCTTCAAAATGTAGTTTTTCAACTTTGCAGGACATTTTCTTGATCAAAATTCAACGCTGATTCTAAAAAACTCATTCTCATGTCGCTAGCTTATCTGTGAGCTGAGTTACGAAAAATCGATATGACTACACCCTTCGAAATCAGATGCCAAGAATCAAAGGTCCTTCAAAATGTAGTTTTTCAACTTTGCAGGACATTTTCTTGATCAAAATTCAACGCTGATTCCAAAAAACTCAACCTCATGTCGCTAGCTTATCTGTGAGCTGAGTTACAAAAAATCGATATGACTACACCCTTCGAAATCAGATGCCAAGAATCAAAGGTCCTTCAAAATGTAGTTTTTCAACTTTGCAGGACATTTTCTTGATCAAAATTCAACGCTGATTCCAAAAAACTCAACCTCATGTCGCTAGCTTATCTGTGAGCTGAGTTACAAAAAATCGATATGACTACACCCTTCGAAATCAGATGCCAAGAATCAAAGGTTCTTCAAAATGTAGTTTTTCAACTTTGCAGGACATTTTCTTGATCAAAATTCAACGCTGATTCAAAAAAACTCAACCTCATGTCGCTAGCTTATCTGTGAGCTGAGTTACAAAAAATCGATATGACTACACCCTTTGAATTGAATGCCGAAAATCAAAGGTCCTTCAAAATGTAGTTTTTCAACTTTGCAGGACATTTTCTTGATCAAAATTCAACGCTGATTCCAAAAAACTCAACCTCATGTCGCTAGCTTATCTGTGAGCTGAGTTACAAAAAATCGGTATGACTACACCCTTCGAAATCAGATGCCAAGAATCAAAGGTCCTTCAAAATGTAGTTTTTCAACTTTGCAGGACATTTTCTTGATCAAAATTCAACGCTGATTCCAAAAAACTGAACCTCATGTCGCTAGCTTATCTGTGAGCTGAGTTACAAAAAATCGATATGACTACACCCTTTGAATTGAATGCCGAAAATCAAAGGTTCTTCAAAATATAGTTTTTCAGTTTTGCAGGACATTTTCTTGATCAAAATTCAACGCTGATTCCAAAAAACTCAACCTCATGTCGCTAGCTTATCTGTGAGCTGAGTTACGAAAAATCGATATGACTACACCTTTCGAAATCAGACGCCAAGAATCAAAGGTCCTTCAAAATGTAGTTTTTCAACTTTGCAGGACATTTTCTTGATCAAAATTCAACGCTGATTCTAAAAAACTCATTCTCATGTCGCTAGCTTATCTGTGAGCTGAGTTACGAAAAATCGATATGACTACACCCTTCGAAATCAGATGCCAAGAATCAAAGGTCCTTCAAAATGTAGTTTTTCAACTTTGCAGGACATTTTCTTGATCAAAATTCAACGCTGATTCCAAAAAACTCAACCTCATGTCGCTAGCTTATCTGTGAGCTGAGTTACAAAAAATCGATATGACTACACCCTTCGAAATCAGATGCCAAGAATCAAAGGTTCTTCAAAATGTAGTTTTTCAACTTTGCAGGACATTTTCTTGATCAAAATTCAACGCTGATTCAAAAAAACTCAACCTCATGTCGCTAGCTTATCTGTGAGCTGAGTTACAAAAAATCGATATGACTACACCCTTTGAATTGAATGCCGAAAATCAAAGGTCCTTCAAAATGTAGTTTTTCAACTTTGCAGGACATTTTCTTGATCAAAATTCAACGCTGATTCCAAAAAACTCAACCTCATGTCGCTAGCTTATCTGTGAGCTGAGTTACAAAAAATCGATATGACTACACCCTTTGAATTGAATGCCGAAAATCAAAGGTCCTTCAAAATGTAGTTTTTCAACTTTGCAGGACATTTTCTTGATCAAAATTCAACGCTGATTCCAAAAAACTCAACCTCATGTCGCTAGCTTATCTGTGAGCTGAGTTACAAAAAATCGGTATGACTACACCCTTCGAAATCAGATGCCAAGAATCAAAGGTCCTTCAAAATGTAGTTTTTCAACTTTGCAGGACATTTTCTTGATCAAAATTCAACGCTGATTCCAAAAAAACTAAACCTCATGTCGCTAGCTTATCTGTGAGCTGAGTTACAAAAAATCGATATGACTACACCCTTTGAATTGAATGCCGAAAATCAAAGGTCCTTCAAAATGTAGTTTTTGAACTTTGCAGGACATTTTCTTGATCAAAATTCAACGCTGATTCCAAAAAACTCAACCTCATGTCGCTAGCTTATCTGTGAGCTGAGTTACAAAAAATCGGTATGACTACACCCTTCGAAATCAGATGCCAAGAATCAAAGGTCCTTCAAAATGTAGTTTTTCAACTTTGCAGGACATTTTCTTGATCAAAATTCAACGCTGATTCCAAAAAACTGAACCTCATGTCGCTAGCTTATCTGTGAGCTGAGTTACATAAAATCGATATGACTACACCCTTTGAATTGAATGCCGAAAATCAAAGGTTCTTCAAAATATAGTTTTTCAGTTTTGCAGGACATTTTCTTGATCAAAATTCAACGCTGATTCCAAAAAACTCAACCTCATGTCGCTAGCTTATCTGTGAGCTGAGTTACGAAAAATCGATATGACTACACCTTTCGAAATCAGATGCCAAGAATCAAAGGTCCTTCAAAATGTAGTTTTTCAACTTTGCAGGACATTTTCTTGATCAAAATTCAACGCTGATTCAAAAAAACTCAACCTCATGTCGCTAGCTTATCTGTGAGCTGAGTTACAAAAAATCGATATGACTACACCCTTTGAATTGAATGCCGAAAATCAAAGGTCCTTCAAAATGTAGTTTTTCAACTTTGCAGGACATTTTCTTGATCAAAATTCAACGCTGATTCAAAAAAACTCAACCTCATGTCGCTAGCTTATCTGTGAGCTGAGTTACAAAAAATCGATATGACTACACCCTTTGAATTGAATGCCGAAAATCAAAGGTCCTTCAAAATGTAGTTTTTCAACTTTGCAGGACATTTTCTTGATCAAAATTCAACGCTGATTCAAAAAAACTCAACCTCATGTCGCTAGCTTATCTGTGAGCTGAGTTACAAAAAATCGATATGACTACACCCTTCGAAATCAGATGCCAAGAATCAAAGGTTCTTCAAAATGTAGTTTTTCAACTTTGCAGGACATTTTCTTGATCAAAATTCAACGCTGATTCAAAAAAACTCAACCTCATGTCGCTAGCTTATCTGTGAGCTGAGTTACAAAAAATCGATATGACTACACCCTTTGAATTGAATGCCGAAAATCAAAGGTCCTTCAAAATGTAGTTTTTCAACTTTGCAGGACATTTTCTTGATCAAAATTCAACGCTGATTCCAAAAAACTCAACCTCATGTTGCTAGCTTATCTGTGAGCTGAGTTACAAAAAATCGGTATGACTACACCCTTCGAAATCAGATGCCAAGAATCAAAGGTCCTTCAAAATGTAGTTTTTCAACTTTGCAGGACATTTTCTTGATCAAAATTCAACGCTGATTCCAAAAAACTGAACCTCATGTCGCTAGCTTATCTGTGAGCTGAGTTACAAAAAATCGATATGACTACACCCTTTGAATTGAATGCCGAAAATCAAAGGTTCTTCAAAATATAGTTTTTCAGTTTTGCAGGACATTTTCTTGATCAAAATTCAACGCTGATTCCAAAAAACTCAACCTCATGTCGCTAGCTTATCTGTGAGCTGAGTTACGAAAAATCGATATGACTACACCTTTCGAAATCAGACGCCAAGAATCAAAGGTCCTTCAAAATGTAGTTTTTCAACTTTGCAGGACATTTTCTTGATCAAAATTCAACGCTGATTCTAAAAAACTCATTCTCATGTCGCTAGCTTATCTGTGAGCTGAGTTACGAAAAATCGATATGACTACACCCTTCGAAATCAGATGCCAAGAATCAAAGGTCCTTCAAAATGTAGTTTTTCAACTTTGCAGGACATTTTCTTGATCAAAATTCAACGCTGATTCCAAAAAACTCAACCTCATGTCGCTAGCTTATCTGTGAGCTGAGTTACAAAAAATCGATATGACTACACCCTTCGAAATCAGATGCCAAGAATCAAAGGTTCTTCAAAATGTAGTTTTTCAACTTTGCAGGACATTTTCTTGATCAAAATTCAACGCTGATTCAAAAAAACTCAACCTCATGTCGCTAGCTTATCTGTGAGCTGAGTTACAAAAAATCGATATGACTACACCCTTTGAATTGAATGCCGAAAATCAAAGGTCCTTCAAAATGTAGTTTTTCAACTTTGCAGGACATTTTCTTGATCAAAATTCAACGCTGATTCCAAAAAACTCAACCTCATGTCGCTAGCTTATCTGTGAGCTGAGTTACAAAAAATCGATATGACTACACCCTTTGAATTGAATGCCGAAAATCAAAGGTCCTTCAAAATGTAGTTTTTCAACTTTGCAGGACATTTTCTTGATCAAAATTCAACGCTGATTCCAAAAAACTCAACCTCATGTCGCTAGCTTATCTGTGAGCTGAGTTACAAAAAATCGGTATGACTACACCCTTCGAAATCAGATGCCAAGAATCAAAGGTCCTTCAAAATGTAGTTTTTCAACTTTGCAGGACATTTTCTTGATCAAAATTCAACGCTGATTCCAAAAAAACTAAACCTCATGTCGCTAGCTTATCTGTGAGCTGAGTTACAAAAAATCGATATGACTACACCCTTTGAATTGAATGCCGAAAATCAAAGGTCCTTCAAAATGTAGTTTTTGAACTTTGCA
>OZ022252.1:16373089-16420102 GCA_963978915.1 Caenorhabditis parvicauda
TCTCAGCTCACAGATAAGCTAGCGACATAAGGTTGAGTTTTTTGGAATCAGCGTTGAATTTTGATCAACAGAATGTCCTGCAAAGTTGAAAAACTACATTTTGAAGGACCTTTGATTCTTGGCATCTGATTTCGAAGGGTGTAGTCATATCGATTTTTTGTAACTCAGCTCACAGATATGCTAGCGACATGAGGTTGAGTTTTTTGGAATCAGCGTTGAATTTTGATCAAGAAAATGTCCTGCAAAGTTGAAAAACTACATTTTGAAGGACCTTTGATTCTTGGCATCTGATTTCGAAGGGTGTAGTCATATCGATTTTTCGTAACTCAGCTCACAGATAAGCTAGCGACATGAGGTTGAGTTTTTTGGAATCAGCGTTGAATTTTGATCAAAAAAATGTCCTGCAAAACTGAAAAACTATATTTTGAAGAACCTTTGATTTTCGGCATTCAATTCAAAGGGTGTAGTCATATCGATTTTTTGTAACTGCTCACAGATAAGCTAGCGACATGAGGTTGAGTTTTTGGAATCAGCGTTGAATTTTGATCAAGAAAATGTCCTGCAAAGTTGAAAAACTACATTTTGAAGGACCTTTGATTCTTGGCATCTGATTTCGAAGGGTGTAGTCATATCGATTTTTCGTAACTCAGCTCACAGATAAGCTAGCGACATGAGGTTGAGTTTTTTGGAATCAGCGTTGAATTTTGATCAAGAAAATGTCCTGCAAAGTTGAAAAACTACATTTTGAAGAACCTTTGATTCTTGGCATCTGATTTCGAAGGGTGTAGTCATATCGATTTTTTGTAACTCAGCTCACAGATAAGCTAGCGACATGAGGTTGAGTTTTTTGGAATCAGCGTTGAATTTTGATCAAGAAAATGTCCTGCAAAGTTGAAAAACTACATTTTGAAGGACCTTTGATTCTTGGCATCTGATTTCGAAGGGTGTAGTCATATCGATTTTTTGTAACTCAGCTCACAGATAAGCTAGCGACATGAGGTTGAGTTTTTTGGAATCAGCGTTGAATTTTGATCAAGAAAATGTCCTGCAAAGTTGAAAAACTACATTTTGAAGGACCTTTGATTCTTGGCATCTGATTTCGAAGGGTGTAGTCATATCGATTTTTTCGTAACTCAGCTCACAGATAAGCTAGCGACATGAGGTTGAGTTTTTTAGAATCAGCGTTGAATTTTGATCAAGAAAATGTCCTGCAAAGTTGAAAAACTACATTTTGAAGGACCTTTGATTCTTGGCATCTGATTTCGAAGGGTGTAGTCATATCGATTTTTTGTAACTCAGCTCACAGATAAGCTAGCGACATGAGGTTGAGTTTTTTGGAATCAGCGTTGAATTTTGATCAAGAAAATGTCCTGCAAAGTTGAAAAACTACATTTTGAAGGACCTCTGATTTTCGGCATTCAATTCAAAGGGTGTAGTCATATCGATTTTTTGTAACTCAGCTCACAGATAAGCTAGCGACATGAGGTTGAGTTTTTTGGAATCAGCGTTGAATTTTGATCAAGAAAATGTCCTGCAAAACTGAAAAACTATATTTTGAAGAACCTTTGATTTTCGGCATTCAATTCAAAGGGTGTAGTCATATCGATTTTTTGTAACTCAGCTCACAGATAAGCTAGCGACATGAGGTTGAGTTTTTTGGAATCAGCGTTGAATTTTGATCAAGAAAATGTCCTGCAAAGTTGAAAAACTACATTTTGAAGGACCTTTGATTCTTGGCATCTGATTTCGAAGGGTGTAGTCATATCGATTTTTCGTAACTCAGCTCACAGATAAGCTAGCGACATGAGGTTGAGTTTTTTGGAATCAGCGTTGAATTTTGATCAAGAAAATGTCCTGCAAAGTTGAAAAACTACATTTTGAAGGACCTTTGATTTTCGGCATTCAATTCAAAGGGTGTAGTCATATCGATTTTTTGTAACTCAGCTCACAGATAAGCTAGCGACATGAGGTTGAGTTTTTTGGAATCAGCGTTGAATTTTGATCAAGAAAATGTCCTGCAAAACTGAAAAACTATATTTTGAAGAACCTTTGATTTTCGGCATTCAATTCAAAGGGTGTAGTCATATCGATTTTCTGTAACTCAGCTCACAGATAAGCTAGCAACATGTGGTTGAGTTTTTTTGGAATCAGCGTTGAATTTTGATCAAGAAAATGTCCTGCAAAGTTGAAAAACTACATTTTGAAGGACCTTTGATTCTTGGCATCTGATTTCGAAGGGTGTAGTCATATCGATTTTTCGTAACTCAGCTCACAGACAAACTAGCGACATGAGGTTGAGTTTTTTAGAATCAGCGTTGAATTTTGATCAAGAAAATGTCCTGCAAAGTTGAAAAACTACATTTTGAAGGACCTTTGATTCTTGGCATCTGATTTCGAAGGGTGTAGTCATATCGATTTTTTGTAACTCAGCTCACAGATAAGCTAGCGACATGAGGTTGAGTTTTTTGGAATCAGCGTTGAATTTTGATCAAGAAAATGTCCTGCAAAACTGAAAAACTATATTTTGAAGAACCTTTGATTTTCGGCATTCAATTCAAAGGGTGTAGTCATATCGATTTTTTGTAACTCAGCTCACAGATAAGCTAGCAACATGTGGTTGAGTTTTTTGGAATCAGCGTTGAATTTTGATCAAGAAAATGTCCTGCAAAGTTGAAAAACTACATTTTGAAGGACCTTTGATTCTTGGCATCTGATTTCGAAGGGTGTAGTCATATCGATTTTTCGTAACTCAGCTCACAGACAAACTAGCGACATGAGGTTGAGTTTTTTAGAATCAGCGTTGAATTTTGATCAAGAAAATGTCCTGCAAAGTTGAAAAACTACATTTTGAAGGACCTTTGATTCTTGGCATCTGATTTCGAAGGGTGTAGTCATATCGATTTTTTGTAACTCAGCTCACAGATAAGCTAGCGACATGAGGTTGAGTTTTTTGGAATCAGCGTTGAATTTTGATCAAGAAAATGTCCTGCAAAGTTGAAAAACTACATTTTGAAGGACCTTTGATTCTTGGCATCTGATTTCGAAGGGTGTAGTCATATCGATTTTTCGTAACTCAGCTCACAGATAAGCTAGCGACATGAGGTTGAGTTTTTTAGAATCAGCGTTGAATTTTGATCAAGAAAATGTCCTGCAAAGTTGAAAAACTACATTTTGAAGGACCTTTGATTCTTGGCATCTGATTTCGAAGGGTGTAGTCATATCGATTTTTCGTAACTCAGCTCACAGATAAGCTAGCGACATGAGGTTGAGTTTTTTGGAATCAGCGTTGAATTTTGATCAAGAAAATGTCCTGCAAAGTTGAAAAACTACATTTTGAAGGACCTTTGATTTTCGGCATTCAATTCAAAGGGTGTAGTCATATCGATTTTTTGTAACTCAGCTCACAGATAAGCTAGCGACATGAGGTTGAGTTTTTTGGAATCAGCGTTGAATTTTGATCAAGAAAATGTCCTGCAAAACTGAAAAACTATATTTTGAAGAACCTTTGATTTTCGGCATTCAATTCAAAGGGTGTAGTCATATCGATTTTTTGTAACTCAGCTCACAGATAAGCTAGCAACATGTGGTTGAGTTTTTTGGAATCAGCGTTGAATTTTGATCAAGAAAATGTCCTGCAAAGTTGAAAAACTACATTTTGAAGGACCTTTGATTCTTGGCATCTGATTTCGAAGGGTGTAGTCATATCGATTTTTCGTAACTCAGCTCACAGACAAACTAGCGACATGAGGTTGAGTTTTTTAGAATCAGCGTTGAATTTTGATCAAGAAAATGTCCTGCAAAGTTGAAAAACTACATTTTGAAGGACCTTTGATTCTTGGCATCTGATTTCGAAGGGTGTAGTCATATCGATTTTTTGTAACTCAGCTCACAGATAAGCTAGCGACATGAGGTTGAGTTTTTTGGAATCAGCGTTGAATTTTGATCAAGAAAATGTCCTGCAAAGTTGAAAAACTACATTTTGAAGGACCTTTGATTCTTGGCATCTGATTTCGAAAGGTGTAGTCATATCGATTTTTCGTAACTCAGCTCACAGATAAGCTAGCGACATGAGGTTGAGTTTTTTGGAATCAGCGTTGAATTTTGATCAAGAAAATGTCCTGCAAAGTTGAAAAACTACATTTTGAAGGACCTTTGATTCTTGGCATCTGATTTCGAAGGGTGTAGTCATATCGATTTTTTGTAACTCAGCTCACAGATAAGCTAGCGACATGAGGTTGAGTTTTTTGGAATCAGCGTTGAATTTTGATCAAGAAAATGTCCTGCAAAGTTGAAAAACTACATTTTGAAGGACCTTTGATTCTTGGCATCTGATTTCGAAGGGTGTAGTCATATCGATTTTTTGTAACTCAGCTCACAGATAAGCTAGCGACATGAGGTTGAGTTTTTTGGAATCAGCGTTGAATTTTGATCAAGAAAATGTCCTGCAAAGTTGAAAAACTACATTTTGAAGGACCTTTGATTCTTGGCATCTGATTTCGAAGGGTGTAGTCATATCGATTTTTCGTAACTCAGCTCACAGATAAGCTAGCGACATGAGGTTGAGTTTTTTGGAATCAGCGTTGAATTTTGATCAAGAAAATGTCCTGCAAAGTTGAAAAACTACATTTTGAAGAACCTTTGATTCTTGGCATCTGATTTCAAAGGGTGTAGTCATATCGATTTTTTGTAACTCAGCTCACAGATAAGCTAGCGACATGAGGTTGAGTTTTTTGGAATCAGCGTTGAATTTTGATCAAGAAAATGTCCTGCAAAGTTGAAAAACTACATTTTGAAGGACCTTTGATTCTTGGCATCTGATTTCGAAGGGTGTAGTCATATCGATTTTTTGTAACTCAGCTCACAGATAAGCTAGCGACATGAGGTTGAGTTTTTTGGAATCAGCGTTGAATTTTGATCAAGAAAATGTCCTGCAAAGTTGAAAAACTACATTTTGAAGGACCTTTGATTCTTGGCATCTGATTTCGAAGGGTGTAGTCATATCGATTTTTTGTAACTCAGCTCACAGATAAGCTAGCGACATGAGGTTGAGTTTTTTGGAATCAGCGTTGAATTTTGATCAAGAAAATGTCCTGCAAAGTTGAAAAACTACATTTTGAAGGACCTTTGATTCTTGGCATCTGATTTCGAAAGGTGTAGTCATATCGATTTTTCGTAACTCAGCTCACAGATAAGCTAGCGACATGAGGTTGAGTTTTTTGGAATCAGCGTTGAATTTTGATCAAGAAAATGTCCTGCAAAGTTGAAAAACTACATTTTGAAGGACCTTTGATTCTTGGCATCTGATTTCGAAAGGTGTAGTCATATCGATTTTTCGTAACTCAGCTCACAGATAAGCTAGCGACATGAGGTTGAGTTTTTTGGAATCAGCGTTGAATTTTGATCAAGAAAATGTCCTGCAAAGTTGAAAAACTACATTTTGAAGGACCTTTGATTTTCGGCATTCAATTCAAAGGGTGTAGTCATATCGATTTTTTGTAACTCAGCTCACAGATAAGCTAGCGACATGAGGTTGAGTTTTTTGGAATCAGCGTTGAATTTTGATCAAGAAAATGTCCTGCAAAACTGAAAAACTATATTTTGAAGAACCTTTGATTTTCGGCATTCAATTCAAAGGGTGTAGTCATATCGATTTTTTGTAACTCAGCTCACAGATAAGCTAGCAACATGTGGTTGAGTTTTTTGGAATCAGCGTTGAATTTTGATCAAGAAAATGTCCTGCAAAGTTGAAAAACTACATTTTGAAGGACCTTTGATTCTTGGCATCTGATTTCGAAGGGTGTAGTCATATCGATTTTTCGTAACTCAGCTCACAGACAAACTAGCGACATGAGGTTGAGTTTTTTAGAATCAGCGTTGAATTTTGATCAAGAAAATGTCCTGCAAAGTTGAAAAACTACATTTTGAAGGACCTTTGATTCTTGGCATCTGATTTCGAAGGGTGTAGTCATATCGATTTTTTGTAACTCAGCTCACAGATAAGCTAGCGACATGAGGTTGAGTTTTTTGGAATCAGCGTTGAATTTTGATCAAGAAAATGTCCTGCAAAGTTGAAAAACTACATTTTGAAGGACCTTTGATTCTTGGCATCTGATTTCGAAAGGTGTAGTCATATCGATTTTTCGTAACTCAGCTCACAGATAAGCTAGCGACATGAGGTTGAGTTTTTTGGAATCAGCGTTGAATTTTGATCAAGAAAATGTCCTGCAAAGTTGGAAAACTACATTTTGAAGGACCTTTGATTCTTGGCATCTGATTTCGAAGGGTGTAGTCATATCGATTTTTTGTAACTCAGCTCACAGATAAGCTAGCGACATGAGGTTGAGTTTTTTGGAATCAGCGTTGAATTTTGATCAAGAAAATGTCCTGCAAAGTTGAAAAACTACATTTTGAAGGACCTTTGATTCTTGGCATCTGATTTCGAAGGGTGTAGTCATATCGATTTTTTGTAACTCAGCTCACAGATAAGCTAGCGACATGAGGTTGAGTTTTTTGGAATCAGCGTTGAATTTTGATCAAGAAAATGTCCTGCAAAGTTGAAAAACTACATTTTGAAGGACCTTTGATTCTTGGCATCTGATTTCGAAGGGTGTAGTCATATCGATTTTTCGTAACTCAGCTCACAGATAAGCTAGCGACATGAGGTTGAGTTTTTTGGAATCAGCGTTGAATTTTGATCAAGAAAATGTCCTGCAAAACTGAAAAACTATATTTTGAAGAACCTTTGATTTTCGGCATTCAATTCAAAGGGTGTAGTCATATCGATTTTTTGTAACTCAGCTCACAGATAAGCTAGCGACATGAGGTTGAGTTTTTTGGAATCAGCGTTGAATTTTGATCAAGAAAATGTCCTGCAAAGTTGAAAAACTACATTTTGAAGGACCTTTGATTCTTGGCATCTGATTTCGAAGGGTGTAGTCATATCGATTTTTTGTAACTCAGCTCACAGATAAGCTAGCGACATGAGGTTGAGTTTTTTGGAATCAGCGTTGAATTTTGATCAAGAAAATGTCCTGCAAAGTTGAAAAACTACATTTTGAAGAACCTTTGATTCTTGGCATCTGATTTCGAAGGGTGTAGTCATATCGATTTTTTGTAACTCAGCTCACAGATAAGCTAGCGACATGAGGTTGAGTTTTTTGGAATCAGCGTTGAATTTTGATCAAGAAAATGTCCTGCAAAGTTGAAAAACTACATTTTGAAGGACCTTTGATTCTTGGCATCTGATTTCGAAGGGTGTAGTCATATCGATTTTTTGTAACTCAGCTCACAGATAAGCTAGCGACATGAGGTTGAGTTTTTTGGAATCAGCGTTGAATTTTGATCAAGAAAATGTCCTGCAAAGTTGAAAAACTACATTTTGAAGGACCTTTGATTCTTGGCATCTGATTTCGAAGGGTGTAGTCATATCGATTTTTCGTAACTCAGCTCACAGATAAGCTAGCGACATGAGGTTGAGTTTTTTAGAATCAGCGTTGAATTTTGATCAAGAAAATGTCCTGCAAAGTTGAAAAACTACATTTTGAAGGACCTTTGATTCTTGGCATCTGATTTCGAAGGGTGTAGTCATATCGATTTTTTGTAACTCAGCTCACAGATAAGCTAGCGACATGAGGTTGAGTTTTTTGGAATCAGCGTTGAATTTTGATCAAGAAAATGTCCTGCAAAGTTGAAAAACTACATTTTGAAGGACCTCTGATTTTCGGCATTCAATTCAAAGGGTGTAGTCATATCGATTTTTTGTAACTCAGCTCACAGATAAGCTAGCGACATGAGGTTGAGTTTTTTGGAATCAGCGTTGAATTTTGATCAAGAAAATGTCCTGCAAAACTGAAAAACTATATTTTGAAGAACCTTTGATTTTCGGCATTCAATTCAAAGGGTGTAGTCATATCGATTTTTTGTAACTCAGCTCACAGATAAGCTAGCGACATGTGGTTGAGTTTTTTGGAATCAGCGTTGAATTTTGATCAAGAAAATGTCCTGCAAAGTTGAAAAACTACATTTTGAAGGACCTTTGATTCTTGGCATCTGATTTCGAAGGGTGTAGTCATATCGATTTTTCGTAACTCAGCTCACAGACAAACTAGCGACATGAGGTTGAGTTTTTTGGAATCAGCGTTGAATTTTGATCAAGAAAATGTCCTGCAAAGTTGAAAAACTACATTTTGAAGGACCTTTGATTCTTGGCATCTGATTTCGAAAGGTGTAGTCATATCGATTTTTCGTAACTCAGCTCACAGATAAGCTAGCGACATGAGGTTGAGTTTTTTGGAATCAGCGTTGAATTTTGATCAAGAAAATGTCCTGCAAAGTTGAAAAACTACATTTTGAAGGACCTTTGATTCTTGGCATCTGATTTCGAAAGGTGTAGTCATATCGATTTTTCGTAACTCAGCTCACAGATAAGCTAGCGACCTGAGGTTGAGTTTTTTGGAATCAGCGTTGAATTTTGATCAAGAAAATGTCCTGCAAAACTGAAAAACTATATTTTGAAGAACCTTTGATTTTCGGCATTCAATTCAAAGGGTGTAGTCATATCGATTTTTTGTAACTCAGCTCACAGATAAGCTAGCGACATGAGGTTGAGTTTTTTGAAATCAGCGTTGAATTTTGATCAAGAAAATGTCCTGCAAAGTTGAAAAACTACATTTTGAAGAACCTTTGATTCTTGGCATCTGATTTCGAAGGGTGTAGTCATATCGATTTTTTGTAACTCAGCTCACAGATAAGCTAGCGACATGAGGTTGAGTTTTTTGGAATCAGCGTTGAATTTTGATCAAGAAAATGTCCTGCAAAGTTGAAAAACTACATTTTGAAGGACCTTTGATTCTTGGCATCTGATTTCGAAGGGTGTAGTCATATCGATTTTTCGTAACTCAGCTCACAGATAAGCTAGCGACATGAGGTTGAGTTTTTTAGAATCAGCGTTGAATTTTGATCAAGAAAATGTCCTGCAAAGTTGAAAAACTACATTTTGAAGGACCTTTGATTCTTGGCATCTGATTTCGAAGGGTGTAGTCATATCGATTTTTTGTAACTCAGCTCACAGATAAGCTAGCGACATGAGGTTGAGTTTTTTGGAATCAGCGTTGAATTTTGATCAAGAAAATGTCCTGCAAAACTGAAAAACTATATTTTGAAGAACCTTTGATTTTCGGCATTCAATTCAAAGGGTGTAGTCATATCGATTTTTTGTAACTCAGCTCACAGATAAGCTAGCGACATGAGGTTGAGTTTTTTGAAATCAGCGTTGAATTTTGATCAAGAAAATGTCCTGCAAAGTTGAAAAACTACATTTTGAAGAACCTTTGATTCTTGGCATCTGATTTCGAAGGGTGTAGTCATATCGATTTTTTGTAACTCAGCTCACAGATAAGCTAGCGACATGAGGTTGAGTTTTTTGGAATCAGCGTTGAATTTTGATCAAGAAAATGTCCTGCAAAGTTGAAAAACTACATTTTGAAGGACCTTTGATTCTTGGCATCTGATTTCGAAGGGTGTAGTCATATCGATTTTTCGTAACTCAGCTCACAGATAAGCTAGCGACATGAGGTTGAGTTTTTTAGAATCAGCGTTGAATTTTGATCAAGAAAATGTCCTGCAAAGTTGAAAAACTACATTTTGAAGGACCTTTGATTCTTGGCATCTGATTTCGAAGGGTGTAGTCATATCGATTTTTTGTAACTCAGCTCACAGATAAGCTAGCGACATGAGGTTGAGTTTTTTGGAATCAGCGTTGAATTTTGATCAAGAAAATGTCCTGCAAAGTTGAAAAACTACATTTTGAAGGACCTTTGATTCTTGGCATCTGATTTCGAAAGGTGTAGTCATATCGATTTTTCGTAACTCAGCTCACAGATAAGCTAGCGACATGAGGTTGAGTTTTTTGGAATCAGCGTTGAATTTTGATCAAGAAAATGTCCTGCAAAGTTGAAAAACTACATTTTGAAGGACCTTTGATTCTTGGCATCTGATTTCGAAGGGTGTAGTCATATCGATTTTTTGTAACTCAGCTCACAGATAAGCTAGCGACATGAGGTTGAGTTTTTTGGAATCAGCGTTGAATTTTGATCAAGAAAATGTCCTGCAAAGTTGAAAAACTACATTTTGAAGGACCTTTGATTCTTGGCATCTGATTTCGAAAGGTGTAGTCATATCGATTTTTCGTAACTCAGCTCACAGATAAGCTAGCGACATGAGGTTGAGTTTTTTGGAATCAGCGTTGAATTTTGATCAAGAAAATGTCCTGCAAAGTTGAAAAACTACATTTTGAAGGACCTCTGATTTTCGGCATTCAATTCAAAGGGTGTAGTCATATCGATTTTTTGTAACTCAGCTCACAGATAAGCTAGCGACATGAGGTTGAGTTTTTTGGAATCAGCGTTGAATTTTGATCAAGAAAATGTCCTGCAAAACTGAAAAACTATATTTTGAAGAACCTTTGATTTTCGGCATTCAATTCAAAGGGTGTAGTCATATCGATTTTTTGTAACTCAGCTCACAGATAAGCTAGCAACATGTGGTTGAGTTTTTTGGAATCAGCGTTAAATTTTGATCAAGAAAATGTCCTGCAAAGTTGAAAAACTACATTTTGAAGGACCTTTGATTCTTGGCATCTGATTTCGAAGGGTGTAGTCATATCGATTTTTCGTAACTCAGCTCACAGACAAACTAGCAACATGAGGTTAAGTTTTTTAGAATCAGCGTTGAATTTTGATCAAGAAAATGTCCTGCAAAGTTGAAAAACTACATTTTGAAGGACCTTTGATTCTTGGCATCTGATTTCGAAGGGTGTAGTCATATCGATTTTTTTAACTCAGCTCACAGATAAGCTAGCGACATGAGGTTGAGTTTTTTGGAATCAGCGTTGAATTTTGATCAAGAAAATGTCCTGCAAAGTTGAAAAACTACATTTTGAAGGACCTTTGATTCTTGGCATCTGATTTCGAAAGGTGTAGTCATATCGATTTTTCGTAACTCAGCTCACAGATAAGCTAGCGACATGAGGTTGAGTTTTTTAGAATCAGCGTTGAATTTTGATCAAGAAAGTGTACTGCAAAACTGAAAAACTATATTTTGAAGAACCTTTGATTTTCGGCATTCAATTCAAAGGGTGTAGTCATATCGATTTTTTGTAACTCAGCTCACAGATAAGCTAGCAACATGTGGTTGAGTTTTTTGGAATCAGCGTTGAATTTTGATCAAGAAAATGTCCTGCAAAGTTGAAAAACTACATTTTGAAGGACCTTTGATTCTTGGCATCTGATTTCGAAGGGTGTAGTCATATCGATTTTTCGTAACTCAGCTCACAGACAAACTAGCGACATGAGGTTAAGTTTTTTAGAATCAGCGTTGAATTTTGATCAAGAAAATGTCCTGCAAAGTTGAAAAACTACATTTTGAAGGACCTTTGATTCTTGGCATCTGATTTCGAAGGGTGTAGTCATATCGATTTTTTGTAACTCAGCTCACAGATAAGCTATTCCAAAAAACTCAACCTCAGGTCGCTAGCTTATCTGTGAGCTGAGTTACGAAAAATCGATATGACTACACCTTTCGAAATCAGATGCCAAGAATCAAAGGTCCTTCAAAATGTAGTTTTTCAACTTTGCAGGACATTTTCTTGATCAAAATTCAACGCTGATTCCAAAAAACTCAACCTCATGTCGCTAGCTTATCTGTGAGCTGAGTTACAAAAAATCGATATGACTACACCCTTCGAAATCAGATGCCAAGAATCAAAGGTCCTTCAAAATGTAGTTTTTCAACTTTGCAGGACATTTTCTTGATCAAAATTCAACGCTGATTCTAAAAAACTTAACCTCATGTCGCTAGTTTGTCTGTGAGCTGAGTTACGAAAAATCGATATGACTACACCCTTCGAAATCAGATGCCAAGAATCAAAGGTCCTTCAAAATGTAGTTTTTCAACTTTGCAGGACATTTTCTTGATCAAAATTCAACGCTGATTCCAAAAAACTCAACCACATGTTGCTAGCTTATCTGTGAGCTGAGTTACAAAAAATCGATATGACTACACCCTTTGAATTGAATGCCGAAAATCAAAGGTTCTTCAAAATATAGTTTTTCAGTTTTGCAGTACACTTTCTTGATCAAAATTCAACGCTGATTCTAAAAAACTCAACCTCATGTCGCTAGCTTATCTGTGAGCTGAGTTACGAAAAATCGATATGACTACACCTTTCGAAATCAGATGCCAAGAATCAAAGGTCCTTCAAAATGTAGTTTTTCAACTTTGCAGGACATTTTCTTGATCAAAATTCAACGCTGATTCCAAAAAACTCAACCTCATGTCGCTAGCTTATCTGTGAGCTGAGTTAAAAAAATCGATATGACTACACCCTTCGAAATCAGATGCCAAGAATCAAAGGTCCTTCAAAATGTAGTTTTTCAACTTTGCAGGACATTTTCTTGATCAAAATTCAACGCTGATTCTAAAAAACTTAACCTCATGTTGCTAGTTTGTCTGTGAGCTGAGTTACGAAAAATCGATATGACTACACCCTTCGAAATCAGATGCCAAGAATCAAAGGTCCTTCAAAATGTAGTTTTTCAACTTTGCAGGACATTTTCTTGATCAAAATTTAACGCTGATTCCAAAAAACTCAACCACATGTTGCTAGCTTATCTGTGAGCTGAGTTACAAAAAATCGATATGACTACACCCTTTGAATTGAATGCCGAAAATCAAAGGTTCTTCAAAATATAGTTTTTCAGTTTTGCAGGACATTTTCTTGATCAAAATTCAACGCTGATTCCAAAAAACTCAACCTCATGTCGCTAGCTTATCTGTGAGCTGAGTTACAAAAAATCGATATGACTACACCCTTTGAATTGAATGCCGAAAATCAGAGGTCCTTCAAAATGTAGTTTTTCAACTTTGCAGGACATTTTCTTGATCAAAATTCAACGCTGATTCCAAAAAACTCAACCTCATGTCGCTAGCTTATCTGTGAGCTGAGTTACGAAAAATCGATATGACTACACCTTTCGAAATCAGATGCCAAGAATCAAAGGTCCTTCAAAATGTAGTTTTTCAACTTTGCAGGACATTTTCTTGATCAAAATTCAACGCTGATTCCAAAAAACTCAACCTCATGTCGCTAGCTTATCTGTGAGCTGAGTTACAAAAAATCGATATGACTACACCCTTCGAAATCAGATGCCAAGAATCAAAGGTCCTTCAAAATGTAGTTTTTCAACTTTGCAGGACATTTTCTTGATCAAAATTCAACGCTGATTCCAAAAAACTCAACCTCATGTCGCTAGCTTATCTGTGAGCTGAGTTACGAAAAATCGATATGACTACACCTTTCGAAATCAGATGCCAAGAATCAAAGGTCCTTCAAAATGTAGTTTTTCAACTTTGCAGGACATTTTCTTGATCAAAATTCAACGCTGATTCCAAAAAACTCAACCTCATGTCGCTAGCTTATCTGTGAGCTGAGTTACAAAAAATCGATATGACTACACCCTTCGAAATCAGATGCCAAGAATCAAAGGTCCTTCAAAATGTAGTTTTTCAACTTTGCAGGACATTTTCTTGATCAAAATTCAACGCTGATTCTAAAAAACTCAACCTCATGTCGCTAGCTTATCTGTGAGCTGAGTTACGAAAAATCGATATGACTACACCCTTCGAAATCAGATGCCAAGAATCAAAGGTCCTTCAAAATGTAGTTTTTCAACTTTGCAGGACATTTTCTTGATCAAAATTCAACGCTGATTCCAAAAAACTCAACCTCATGTCGCTAGCTTATCTGTGAGCTGAGTTACAAAAAATCGATATGACTACACCCTTCGAAATCAGATGCCAAGAATCAAAGGTTCTTCAAAATGTAGTTTTTCAACTTTGCAGGACATTTTCTTGATCAAAATTCAACGCTGATTTCAAAAAACTCAACCTCATGTCGCTAGCTTATCTGTGAGCTGAGTTACAAAAAATCGATATGACTACACCCTTTGAATTGAATGCCGAAAATCAAAGGTTCTTCAAAATATAGTTTTTCAGTTTTGCAGGACATTTTCTTGATCAAAATTCAACGCTGATTCCAAAAAACTCAACCTCATGTCGCTAGCTTATCTGTGAGCTGAGTTACAAAAAATCGATATGACTACACCCTTCGAAATCAGATGCCAAGAATCAAAGGTCCTTCAAAATGTAGTTTTTCAACTTTGCAGGACATTTTCTTGATCAAAATTCAACGCTGATTCCAAAAAACTCAACCTCATGTCGCTAGCTTATCTGTGAGCTGAGTTACGAAAAATCGATATGACTACACCCTTCGAAATCAGATGCCAAGAATCAAAGGTCCTTCAAAATGTAGTTTTTCAACTTTGCAGGACATTTTCTTGATCAAAATTCAACGCTGATTCCAAAAAACTCAACCTCATGTCGCTAGCTTATCTGTGAGCTGAGTTACAAAAAATCGATATGACTACACCCTTCGAAATCAGATGCCAAGAATCAAAGGTTCTTCAAAATGTAGTTTTTCAACTTTGCAGGACATTTTCTTGATCAAAATTCAACGCTGATTCCAAAAAACTCAACCTCATGTCGCTAGCTTATCTGTGAGCTGAGTTACAAAAAATCGATATGACTACACCCTTTGAATTGAATGCCGAAAATCAAAGGTTCTTCAAAATATAGTTTTTCAGTTTTGCAGGACATTTTCTTGATCAAAATTCAACGCTGATTCCAAAAAACTCAACCTCAGGTCGCTAGCTTATCTGTGAGCTGAGTTACGAAAAATCGATATGACTACACCTTTCGAAATCAGATGCCAAGAATCAAAGGTCCTTCAAAATGTAGTTTTTCAACTTTGCAGGACATTTTCTTGATCAAAATTCAACGCTGATTCCAAAAAACTCAACCTCATGTCGCTAGCTTATCTGTGAGCTGAGTTACGAAAAATCGATATGACTACACCCTTCGAAATCAGATGCCAAGAATCAAAGGTCCTTCAAAATGTAGTTTTTCAACTTTGCAGGACATTTTCTTGATCAAAATTCAACGCTGATTCCAAAAAACTCAACCTCATGTCGCTAGTTTGTCTGTGAGCTGAGTTACGAAAAATCGATATGACTACACCCTTCGAAATCAGATGCCAAGAATCAAAGGTCCTTCAAAATGTAGTTTTTCAACTTTGCAGGACATTTTCTTGATCAAAATTCAACGCTGATTCCAAAAAACTCAACCACATGTCGCTAGCTTATCTGTGAGCTGAGTTACAAAAAATCGATATGACTACACCCTTTGAATTGAATGCCGAAAATCAAAGGTTCTTCAAAATATAGTTTTTCAGTTTTGCAGGACATTTTCTTGATCAAAATTCAACGCTGATTCCAAAAAACTCAACCTCATGTCGCTAGCTTATCTGTGAGCTGAGTTACAAAAAATCGATATGACTACACCCTTTGAATTGAATGCCGAAAATCAGAGGTCCTTCAAAATGTAGTTTTTCAACTTTGCAGGACATTTTCTTGATCAAAATTCAACGCTGATTCCAAAAAACTCAACCTCATGTCGCTAGCTTATCTGTGAGCTGAGTTACAAAAAATCGATATGACTACACCCTTCGAAATCAGATGCCAAGAATCAAAGGTCCTTCAAAATGTAGTTTTTCAACTTTGCAGGACATTTTCTTGATCAAAATTCAACGCTGATTCTAAAAAACTCAACCTCATGTCGCTAGCTTATCTGTGAGCTGAGTTACGAAAAATCGATATGACTACACCCTTCGAAATCAGATGCCAAGAATCAAAGGTCCTTCAAAATGTAGTTTTTCAACTTTGCAGGACATTTTCTTGATCAAAATTCAACGCTGATTCCAAAAAACTCAACCTCATGTCGCTAGCTTATCTGTGAGCTGAGTTACAAAAAATCGATATGACTACACCCTTCGAAATCAGATGCCAAGAATCAAAGGTCCTTCAAAATGTAGTTTTTCAACTTTGCAGGACATTTTCTTGATCAAAATTCAACGCTGATTCCAAAAAACTCAACCTCATGTCGCTAGCTTATCTGTGAGCTGAGTTACAAAAAATCGATATGACTACACCCTTCGAAATCAGATGCCAAGAATCAAAGGTTCTTCAAAATGTAGTTTTTCAACTTTGCAGGACATTTTCTTGATCAAAATTCAACGCTGATTCCAAAAAACTCAACCTCATGTCGCTAGCTTATCTGTGAGCTGAGTTACAAAAAATCGATATGACTACACCCTTCGAAATCAGATGCCAAGAATCAAAGGTCCTTCAAAATGTAGTTTTTCAACTTTGCAGGACATTTTCTTGATCAAAATTCAACGCTGATTCCAAAAAACTCAACCTCATGTCGCTAGCTTATCTGTGAGCTGAGTTACAAAAAATCGATATGACTACACCCTTTGAATTGAATGCCGAAAATCAAAGGTTCTTCAAAATATAGTTTTTCAGTTTTGCAGGACATTTTCTTGATCAAAATTCAACGCTGATTCCAAAAAACTCAACCTCATGTCGCTAGCTTATCTGTGAGCTGAGTTACGAAAAATCGATATGACTACACCCTTCGAAATCAGATGCCAAGAATCAAAGGTCCTTCAAAATGTAGTTTTTCAACTTTGCAGGACATTTTCTTGATCAAAATTCAACGCTGATTCCAAAAAACTCAACCTCATGTCGCTAGCTTATCTGTGAGCTGAGTTACAAAAAATCGATATGACTACACCCTTCGAAATCAGATGCCAAGAATCAAAGGTCCTTCAAAATGTAGTTTTTCAACTTTGCAGGACATTTTCTTGATCAAAATTCAACGCTGATTCCAAAAAACTCAACCTTCATGTCGCTAGCTTATCTGTGAGCTGAGTTACAAAAAATCGATATGACTACACCCTTCGAAATCAGATGCCAAGAATCAAAGGTCCTTCAAAATGTAGTTTTCCAACTTTGCAGGACATTTTCTTGATCAAAATTCAACGCTGATTCAAAAAACTCAACCTCATGTCGCTAGCTTATCTGTGAGCTGAGTTACGAAAAATCGATATGACTACACCTTTCGAAATCAGATGCCAAGAATCAAAGGTCCTTCAAAATGTAGTTTTTCAACTTTGCAGGACATTTTCTTGATCAAAATTCAACGCTGATTCCAAAAAACTCAACCTCATGTCGCTAGCTTATCTGTGAGCTGAGTTACAAAAAATCGATATGACTACACCCTTCGAAATCAGATGCCAAGTATCAAAGGTCCTTCAAAATGTAGTTTTTCAACTTTGCAGGACATTTTCTTGATCAAAATTCAACGCTGATTCTAAAAAACTCAACCTCATGTCGCTAGTTTGTCTGTGAGCTGAGTTACGAAAAATCGATATGACTACACCCTTCGAAATCAGATGCCAAGAATCAAAGGTCCTTCAAAATGTAGTTTTTCAACTTTGCAGGACATTTTCTTGATCAAAATTCAACGCTGATTCCAAAAAAACTCAACCACATGTTGCTAGCTTATCTGTGAGCTGAGTTACAGAAAATCGATATGACTACACCCTTTGAATTGAATGCCGAAAATCAAAGGTTCTTCAAAATATAGTTTTTCAGTTTTGCAGGACATTTTCTTGATCAAAATTCAACGCTAATTCCAAAAAACTCAACCTCATGTCGCTAGCTTATCTGTGAGCTGAGTTACAAAAAATCGATATGACTACACCCTTTGAATTGAATGCCGAAAATCAAAGGTCCTTCAAAATGTAGTTTTTCAACTTTGCAGGACATTTTCTTGATCAAAATTCAACGCTGATTCCAAAAAACTCAACCTCATGTCGCTAGCTTATCTGTGAGCTGAGTTACGAAAAATCGATATGACTACACCTTTCGAAATCAGATGCCAAGAATCAAAGGTCCTTCAAAATGTAGTTTTCCAACTTTGCAGGACATTTTCTTGATCAAAATTCAACGCTGATTTCAAAAAACTCAACCTCATGTCGCTAGCTTATCTGTGAGCTGAGTTACGAAAAATCGATATGACTACACCTTTCGAAATCAGATGCCAAGAATCAAAGGTCCTTCAAAATGTAGTTTTTCAACTTTGCAGGACATTTTCTTGATCAAAATTCAACGCTGATTCCAAAAAACTCAACCTCATGTCGCTAGCTTATCTGTGAGCTGAGTTACAAAAAATCGATATGACTACACCCTTCGAAATCAGATGCCAAGAATCAAAGGTTCTTCAAAATGTAGTTTTTCAACTTTGCAGGACATTTTCTTGATCAAAATTCAACGCTGATTCCAAAAAACTCAACCTCATGTCGCTAGCTTATCTGTGAGCTGAGTTACAAAAAATCGATATGACTACACCCTTCGAAATCAGATGCCAAGAATCAAAGGTCCTTCAAAATGTAGTTTTTCAACTTTGCAGGACATTTTCTTGATCAAAATTCAACGCTGATTCCAAAAAACTCAACCTCATGTCGCTAGCTTATCTGTGAGCTGAGTTACAAAAAATCGATATGACTACACCCTTTGAATTGAATGCCGAAAATCAAAGGTTCTTCAAAATATAGTTTTTCAGTTTTGCAGGACATTTTTTCGATCAAAATTCAACGCTGATTCCAAAAAACTCAACCTCATGTCGCTAGCTTATCTGTGAGCTGAGTTACGAAAAATCGATATGACTACACCCTTCGAAATCAGATGCCAAGAATCAAAGGTCCTTCAAAATGTAGTTTTTCAACTTTGCAGGACATTTTCTTGATCAAAATTCAACGCTGATTCCAAAAAACTCAACCTCATGTCGCTAGCATATCTGTGAGCTGAGTTACAAAAAATCGATATGACTACACCCTTCGAAATCAGATGCCAAGAATCAAAGGTCCTTCAAAATGTAGTTTTTCAACTTTGCAGGACATTCTGTTGATCAAAATTCAACGCTGATTCCAAAAAACTCAACCTTATGTCGCTAGCTTATCTGTGAGCTGAGATACAAAAAATCGATATGACTACACCCTTCGAAATCAGATGCCAAGAATCAAAGGTCCTTCAAAATGTAGTTTTCCAACTTTGCAGGACATTTTCTTGATCAAAATTCAACGCTGATTTCAAAAAACTCAACCTCATGTCGCTAGCTTATCTGTGAGCTGAGTTACGAAAAATCGATATGACTACACCTTTCGAAATCAGATGCCAAGAATCAAAGGTCCTTCAAAATGTAGTTTTTCAACTTTGCAGGACATTTTCTTGATCAAAATTCAACGCTGATTCCAAAAAACTCAACCTCATGTCGCTAGCTTATCTGTGAGCTGAGTTACAAAAAATCGATATGACTACACCCTTCGAAATCAGATGCCAAGTATCAAAGGTCCTTCAAAATGTAGTTTTTCAACTTTGCAGGACATTTTCTTGATCAAAATTCAACGCTGATTCTAAAAAACTCAACCTCATGTCGCTAGTTTGTCTGTGAGCTGAGTTACGAAAAATCGATATGACTACACCCTTCGAAATCAGATGCCAAGAATCAAAGGTCCTTCAAAATGTAGTTTTTCAACTTTGCAGGACATTTTCTTGATCAAAATTCAACGCTGATTCCAAAAAAACTCAACCACATGTTGCTAGCTTATCTGTGAGCTGAGTTACAGAAAATCGATATGACTACACCCTTTGAATTGAATGCCGAAAATCAAAGGTTCTTCAAAATATAGTTTTTCAGTTTTGCAGGACATTTTCTTGATCAAAATTCAACGCTAATTCCAAAAAACTCAACCTCATGTCGCTAGCTTATCTGTGAGCTGAGTTACAAAAAATCGATATGACTACACCCTTTGAATTGAATGCCGAAAATCAAAGGTCCTTCAAAATGTAGTTTTTCAACTTTGCAGGACATTTTCTTGATCAAAATTCAACGCTGATTCCAAAAAACTCAACCTCATGTCGCTAGCTTATCTGTGAGCTGAGTTACGAAAAATCGATATGACTACACCTTTCGAAATCAGATGCCAAGAATCAAAGGTCCTTCAAAATGTAGTTTTCCAACTTTGCAGGACATTTTCTTGATCAAAATTCAACGCTGATTTCAAAAAACTCAACCTCATGTCGCTAGCTTATCTGTGAGCTGAGTTACGAAAAATCGATATGACTACACCTTTCGAAATCAGATGCCAAGAATCAAAGGTCCTTCAAAATGTAGTTTTTCAACTTTGCAGGACATTTTCTTGATCAAAATTCAACGCTGATTCCAAAAAACTCAACCTCATGTCGCTAGCTTATCTGTGAGCTGAGTTACAAAAAATCGATATGACTACACCCTTCGAAATCAGATGCCAAGTATCAAAGGTCCTTCAAAATGTAGTTTTTCAACTTTGCAGGACATTTTCTTGATCAAAATTCAACGCTGATTCTAAAAAACTCAACCTCATGTCGCTAGTTTGTCTGTGAGCTGAGTTACGAAAAATCGATATGACTACACCCTTCGAAATCAGATGCCAAGAATCAAAGGTCCTTCAAAATGTAGTTTTTCAACTTTGCAGGACATTTTCTTGATCAAAATTCAACGCTGATTCCAAAAAAACTCAACCACATGTTGCTAGCTTATCTGTGAGCTGAGTTACAGAAAATCGATATGACTACACCCTTTGAATTGAATGCCGAAAATCAAAGGTTCTTCAAAATATAGTTTTTCAGTTTTGCAGGACATTTTCTTGATCAAAATTCAACGCTGATTCCAAAAAACTCAACCTCATGTCGCTAGCTTATCTGTGAGCTGAGTTACAAAAAATCGATATGACTACACCCTTCGAAATCAGATGCCAAGTATCAAAGGTCCTTCAAAATGTAGTTTTTCAACTTTGCAGGACATTTTCTTGATCAAAATTCAACGCTGATTCTAAAAAACTCAACCTCATGTCGCTAGTTTGTCTGTGAGCTGAGTTACGAAAAATCGATATGACTACACCCTTCGAAATCAGATGCCAAGAATCAAAGGTCCTTCAAAATGTAGTTTTTCAACTTTGCAGGACATTTTCTTGATCAAAATTCAACGCTGATTCCAAAAAAACTCAACCACATGTTGCTAGCTTATCTGTGAGCTGAGTTACAGAAAATCGATATGACTACACCCTTTGAATTGAATGCCGAAAATCAAAGGTTCTTCAAAATATAGTTTTTCAGTTTTGCAGGACATTTTCTTGATCAAAATTCAACGCTAATTCCAAAAAACTCAACCTCATGTCGCTAGCTTATCTGTGAGCTGAGTTACAAAAAATCGATATGACTACACCCTTTGAATTGAATGCCGAAAATCAAAGGTCCTTCAAAATGTAGTTTTTCAACTTTGCAGGACATTTTCTTGATCAAAATTCAACGCTGATTCCAAAAAACTCAACCTCATGTCGCTAGCTTATCTGTGAGCTGAGTTACGAAAAATCGATATGACTACACCCTTCGAAATCAGATGCCAAGAATCAAAGGTTCTTCAAAATGTAGTTTTTCAACTTTGCAGGACATTTTCTTGATCAAAATTCAACGATGATTCCAAAAAACTCAACCACATGTCGCTAGCTTATCTGTGAGCTGAGTTACAAAAAATCGATATGACTACACCCTTTGAATTGAATGCCGAAAATCAAAGGTTCTTCAAAATATAGTTTTTCAGTTTTGCAGGACATTTTCTTGATCAAAATTCAACGCTGATTCCAAAAAACTCAACCTCATGTCGCTAGCTTATCTGTGAGCTGAGTTACAAAAAATCGATATGACTACACCCTTTGAATTGAATGCCGAAAATCAGAGGTCCTTCAAAATGTAGTTTTTCAACTTTGCAGGACATTTTCTTGATCAAAATTCAACGCTGATTCCAAAAAACTCAACCTCATGTCGCTAGCTTATCTGTGAGCTGAGTTACAAAAAATCGATATGACTACACCCTTCGAAATCAGATGCCAAGAATCAAAGGTCCTTCAAAATGTAGTTTTTCAACTTTGCAGGACATTTTCTTGATCAAAATTCAACGCTGATTCTAAAAAACTCAACCTCATGTCGCTAGCTTATCTGTGAGCTGAGTTACGAAAAATCGATATGACTACACCCTTCGAAATCAGATGCCAAGAATCAAAGGTCCTTCAAAATGTAGTTTTTCAACTTTGCAGGACATTTTCTTGATCAAAATTCAACGCTGATTCCAAAAAACTCAACCTCATGTCGCTAGCTTATCTGTGAGCTGAGTTACAAAAAATCGATATGACTACACCCTTCGAAATCAGATGCCAAGAATCAAAGGTCCTTCAAAATGTAGTTTTTCAACTTTGCAGGACATTTTCTTGATCAAAATTCAACGCTGATTCCAAAAAACTCAACCTCATGTCGCTAGCTTATCTGTGAGCTGAGTTACAAAAAATCGATATGACTACACCCTTCGAAATCAGATGCCAAGAATCAAAGGTTCTTCAAAATGTAGTTTTTCAACTTTGCAGGACATTTTCTTGATCAAAATTCAACGCTGATTCCAAAAAACTCAACCTCATGTCGCTAGCTTATCTGTGAGCTGAGTTACAAAAAATCGATATGACTACACCCTTCGAAATCAGATGCCAAGAATCAAAGGTCCTTCAAAATGTAGTTTTTCAACTTTGCAGGACATTTTCTTGATCAAAATTCAACGCTGATTCCAAAAAACTCAACCTCATGTCGCTAGCTTATCTGTGAGCTGAGTTACAAAAAATCGATATGACTACACCCTTTGAATTGAATGCCGAAAATCAAAGGTTCTTCAAAATATAGTTTTTCAGTTTTGCAGGACATTTTTTTGATCAAAATTCAACGCTGATTCCAAAAAACTCAACCTCATGTCGCTAGCTTATCTGTGAGCTGAGTTACGAAAAATCGATATGACTACACCCTTCGAAATCAGATGCCAAGAATCAAAGGTCCTTCAAAATGTAGTTTTTCAACTTTGCAGGACATTTTCTTGATCAAAATTCAACGCTGATTCCAAAAAACTCAACCTCATGTCGCTAGCATATCTGTGAGCTGAGTTACAAAAAATCGATATGACTACACCCTTCGAAATCAGATGCCAAGAATCAAAGGTCCTTCAAAATGTAGTTTTTCAACTTTGCAGGACATTCTGTTGATCAAAATTCAACGCTGATTCCAAAAAACTCAACCTTATGTCGCTAGCTTATCTGTGAGCTGAGATACAAAAAATCGATATGACTACACCCTTCGAAATCAGATGCCAAGAATCAAAGGTCCTTCAAAATGTAGTTTTCCAACTTTGCAGGACATTTTCTTGATCAAAATTCAACGCTGATTTCAAAAAACTCAACCTCATGTCGCTAGCTTATCTGTGAGCTGAGTTACGAAAAATCGATATGACTACACCTTTCGAAATCAGATGCCAAGAATCAAAGGTCCTTCAAAATGTAGTTTTTCAACTTTGCAGGACATTTTCTTGATCAAAATTCAACGCTGATTCCAAAAAACTCAACCTCATGTCGCTAGCTTATCTGTGAGCTGAGTTACAAAAAATCGATATGACTACACCCTTCGAAATCAGATGCCAAGTATCAAAGGTCCTTCAAAATGTAGTTTTTCAACTTTGCAGGACATTTTCTTGATCAAAATTCAACGCTGATTCTAAAAAACTCAACCTCATGTCGCTAGTTTGTCTGTGAGCTGAGTTACGAAAAATCGATATGACTACACCCTTCGAAATCAGATGCCAAGAATCAAAGGTCCTTCAAAATGTAGTTTTTCAACTTTGCAGGACATTTTCTTGATCAAAATTCAACGCTGATTCCAAAAAAACTCAACCACATGTTGCTAGCTTATCTGTGAGCTGAGTTACAGAAAATCGATATGACTACACCCTTTGAATTGAATGCCGAAAATCAAAGGTTCTTCAAAATATAGTTTTTCAGTTTTGCAGGACATTTTCTTGATCAAAATTCAACGCTAATTCCAAAAAACTCAACCTCATGTCGCTAGCTTATCTGTGAGCTGAGTTACAAAAAATCGATATGACTACACCCTTTGAATTGAATGCCGAAAATCAAAGGTCCTTCAAAATGTAGTTTTTCAACTTTGCAGGACATTTTCTTGATCAAAATTCAACGCTGATTCCAAAAAACTCAACCTCATGTCGCTAGCTTATCTGTGAGCTGAGTTACGAAAAATCGATATGACTACACCTTTCGAAATCAGATGCCAAGAATCAAAGGTCCTTCAAAATGTAGTTTTCCAACTTTGCAGGACATTTTCTTGATCAAAATTCAACGCTGATTTCAAAAAACTCAACCTCATGTCGCTAGCTTATCTGTGAGCTGAGTTACGAAAAATCGATATGACTACACCTTTCGAAATCAGATGCCAAGAATCAAAGGTCCTTCAAAATGTAGTTTTTCAACTTTGCAGGACATTTTCTTGATCAAAATTCAACGCTGATTCCAAAAAACTCAACCTCATGTCGCTAGCTTATCTGTGAGCTGAGTTACAAAAAATCGATATGACTACACCCTTCGAAATCAGATGCCAAGTATCAAAGGTCCTTCAAAATGTAGTTTTTCAACTTTGCAGGACATTTTCTTGATCAAAATTCAACGCTGATTCTAAAAAACTCAACCTCATGTCGCTAGTTTGTCTGTGAGCTGAGTTACGAAAAATCGATATGACTACACCCTTCGAAATCAGATGCCAAGAATCAAAGGTCCTTCAAAATGTAGTTTTTCAACTTTGCAGGACATTTTCTTGATCAAAATTCAACGCTGATTCCAAAAAAACTCAACCACATGTTGCTAGCTTATCTGTGAGCTGAGTTACAGAAAATCGATATGACTACACCCTTTGAATTGAATGCCGAAAATCAAAGGTTCTTCAAAATATAGTTTTTCAGTTTTGCAGGACATTTTCTTGATCAAAATTCAACGCTGATTCCAAAAAACTCAACCTCATGTCGCTAGCTTATCTGTGAGCTGAGTTACAAAAAATCGATATGACTACACCCTTCGAAATCAGATGCCAAGTATCAAAGGTCCTTCAAAATGTAGTTTTTCAACTTTGCAGGACATTTTCTTGATCAAAATTCAACGCTGATTCTAAAAAACTCAACCTCATGTCGCTAGTTTGTCTGTGAGCTGAGTTACGAAAAATCGATATGACTACACCCTTCGAAATCAGATGCCAAGAATCAAAGGTCCTTCAAAATGTAGTTTTTCAACTTTGCAGGACATTTTCTTGATCAAAATTCAACGCTGATTCCAAAAAAACTCAACCACATGTTGCTAGCTTATCTGTGAGCTGAGTTACAGAAAATCGATATGACTACACCCTTTGAATTGAATGCCGAAAATCAAAGGTTCTTCAAAATATAGTTTTTCAGTTTTGCAGGACATTTTCTTGATCAAAATTCAACGCTAATTCCAAAAAACTCAACCTCATGTCGCTAGCTTATCTGTGAGCTGAGTTACAAAAAATCGATATGACTACACCCTTTGAATTGAATGCCGAAAATCAAAGGTCCTTCAAAATGTAGTTTTTCAACTTTGCAGGACATTTTCTTGATCAAAATTCAACGCTGATTCCAAAAAACTCAACCTCATGTCGCTAGCTTATCTGTGAGCTGAGTTACGAAAAATCGATATGACTACACCCTTCGAAATCAGATGCCAAGAATCAAAGGTTCTTCAAAATGTAGTTTTTCAACTTTGCAGGACATTTTCTTGATCAAAATTCAACGATGATTCTAAAAAACTCAACCTCATGTCGCTAGCTTATCTGTGAGCTGAGTTACGAAAAATCGATATGACTACACCCTTCGAAATCAGATGCCAAGAATCAAAGGTCCTTCAAAATGTAGTTTTTCAACTTTGCAGGACATTTTCTTGATCAAAATTCAACGCTGATTCTAAAAAACTCAACCTCATGTCGCTAGCTTATCTGTGAGCTGAGTTACGAAAAATCGATATGACTACACCCTTCGAAATCAGATGCCAAGAATCAAAGGTCCTTCAAAATGTAGTTTTTCAACTTTGCAGGACATTTTCTTGACCAAAATTCAACGCTGATTCCAAAAAACTCAACCTCATGTCGCTAGCTTATCTGTGAGCTGAGTTACGAAAAATCGATATGACTACACCCTTCGAAATCAGATGCCAAGAATCAAAGGTCCTTCAAAATGTAGTTTTTCAACTTTGCAGGACATTTTCTTGATCAAAATTCAACGATGATTCTAAAAAACTCAACCTCATGTCGCTAGCTTATCTGTGAGCTGAGTTACGAAAAATCGATATGACTACACCCTTCGAAATCAGATGCCAAGAATCAAAGGTCCTTCAAAATGTAGTTTTTCAACTTTGCAGGACATTTTCTTGATCAAAATTCAACGCTGATTCTAAAAAACTCAACCTCATGTCGCTAGCTTATCTGTGAGCTGAGTTACGAAAAATCGATATGACTACACCCTTCGAAATCAGATGCCAAGAATCAAAGGTCCTTCAAAATGTAGTTTTTCAACTTTGCAGGACATTTTCTTGATCAAAATTCAACGATGATTCTAAAAAACTCAACCTCATGTCGCTAGCTTATCTGTGAGCTGAGTTACGAAAAATCGATATGACTACACCCTTCGAAATCAGATGCCAAGAATCAAAGGTCCTTCAAAATGTAGTTTTTCAACTTTGCAGGACATTTTCTTGATCAAAATTCAACGCTGATTCTAAAAAACTCAACCTCATGTCGCTAGCTTATCTGTGAGCTGAGTTACGAAAAATCGATATGACTACACCCTTCGAAATCAGATGCCAAGAATCAAAGGTCCTTCAAAATGTAGTTTTTCAACTTTGCAGGACATTTTCTTGATCAAAATTCAACGCTGATTCCAAAAAACTCAACCTCATGTCGCTAGCTCATCTGTGAGCTGAGTTACAAAAAATCGATATGACTACACCCTTCGAAATCAGATGCCAAGAATCAAAGGTTCTTCAAAATGTAGTTTTTCAACTTTGCAGGACATTTTCTTGATCAAAATTTAACGCTGATTCCAAAAAACTCAACCTCATGTCGCTAGCTTATCTGTGAGCTGAGTTACAAAAAATCGATATGACTACACCCTTTGAATTGAATGCCGAAAATCAAAGGTTCTTCAAAATATAGTTTTTCAGTTTTGCAGGACATTTTCTTGATCAAAATTCAACGCTGATTCCAAAAAACTCAACCTCATGTCGCTAGCTTATCTGTGAGCTGAGTTACGAAAAATCGATATGACTACACCCTTCGAAATCAGATGCCAAGAATCAAAGGTCCTTCAAAATGTAGTTTTTCAACTTTGCAGGACATTTTCTTGATCAAAATTCAACGCTGATTCCAAAAAACTAAACCTCATGTCGCTAGCATATCTGTGAGCTGAGTTACAAAAAATCGATATGACTACACCCTTCGAAATCAGATGCCAAGAATCAAAGGTCCTTCAAAATGTAGTTTTTCAACTTTGCAGGACATTCTCTTGATCAAAATTCAACGCTGATTCCAAAAAACTCAACCTTATGTCGCTAGCTTATCTGTGAGCTGAGTTACAAAAAATCGATATGACTACACCCTTCGAAATCAGATGCCAAAAATCAAAGGTCCTTCAAAATGTAGTTTTCCAACTTTGCAGGACATTTTCTTGATCAAAATTCAACGCTGATTCCAAAAAACTCAACCTCATGTCGCTAGCTTATCTGTGAGCTGAGTTACGAAAAATCGATATGACTACACCTTTCGAAATCAGATGCCAAGAATCAAAGGTCCTTCAAAATGTAGTTTTTCAACTTTGCAGGACATTTTCTTGATCAAAATTCAACGCTGATTCCAAAAAACTCAACCTCATGTCGCTAGCTTATCTGTGAGCTGAGTTACAAAAAATCGATATGACTACACCCTTCGAAATCAGATGCCAAGAATCAAAGGTCCTTCAAAATGTAGTTTTTCAACTTTGCAGGACATTTTCTTGATCAAAATTCAACGCTGATTCTAAAAAAACTCAACCTCATGTCGCTAGTTTGTCTGTGAGCTGAGTTACGAAAAATCGATATGACTACACCCTTCGAAATCAGATGCCAAGAATCAAAGGTCCTTCAAAATGTAGTTTTTCAACTTTGCAGGACATTTTCTTGATCAAAATTCAACGCTGATTCCAAAAAACTCAACCACATGTTGCTAGCTTATCTGTGAGCTGAGTTACAAAAAATCGATATGACTACACCCTTTGAATTGAATGCCGAAAATCAAAGGTTCTTCAAAATATAGTTTTTCAGTTTTGCAGGACATTTTCTTGATCAAAATTCAACGCTGATTCCAAAAAACTCAACCTCATGTCGCTAGCTTATCTGTGAGCTGAGTTACAAAAAATCGATATGACTACACCCTTCGAAATCAGATGCCAAGAATCAAAGGTCCTTCAAAATGTAGTTTTTCAACTTTGCAGGACATTCTCTTGATCAAAATTCAACGCTGATTCTAAAAAAACTCAACCTCATGTCGCTAGTTTGTCTGTGAGCTGAGTTACGAAAAATCGATATGACTACACCCTTCGAAATCAGATGCCAAGAATCAAAGGTCCTTCAAAATGTAGTTTTTCAGTTTTGCAGGACATTTTCTTGATCAAAATTCAACGCTGATTCCAAAAAACTCAACCTCATGTCGCTAGCTTATCTGTGAGCTGAGTTACAAAAAATCGATATGACTACACCCTTTGAATTGAATGCCGAAAATCAGAGGTCCTTCAAAATGTAGTTTTTCAACTTTGCAGGACATTTTCTTGATCAAAATTCAACGCTGATTCCAAAAAACTCAACCTCATGTCGCTAGCTTATCTGTGAGCTGAGTTACGAAAAATCGATATGACTACACCCTTCGAAATCAGATGCCAAGAATCAAAGGTTCTTCAAAATGTAGTTTTTCAACTTTGCAGGACATTTTCTTGATCAAAATTCAACGATGATTCTAAAAAACTCAACCTCATGTCGCTAGCTTATCTGTGAGCTGAGTTACGAAAAATCGATATGACTACACCCTTCGAAATCAGATGCCAAGAATCAAAGGTCCTTCAAAATGTAGTTTTTCAACTTTGCAGGACATTTTCTTGATCAAAATTCAACGCTGATTCTAAAAAACTCAACCTCATGTCGCTAGCTTATCTGTGAGCTGAGTTACGAAAAATCGATATGACTACACCCTTCGAAATCAGATGCCAAGAATCAAAGGTCCTTCAAAATGTAGTTTTTCAACTTTGCAGGACATTTTCTTGATCAAAATTCAACGCTGATTCCAAAAAACTCAACCTCATGTCGCTAGCTTATCTGTGAGCTGAGTTACGAAAAATCGATATGACTACACCCTTCGAAATCAGATGCCAAGAATCAAAGGTCCTTCAAAATGTAGTTTTTCAACTTTGCAGGACATTTTCTTGATCAAAATTCAACGCTGATTCCAAAAAACTAAACCTCATGTCGCTAGCATATCTGTGAGCTGAGTTACAAAAAATCGATATGACTACACCCTTCGAAATCAGATGCCAAGAATCAAAGGTCCTTCAAAATGTAGTTTTTCAACTTTGCAGGACATTCTCTTGATCAAAATTCAACGCTGATTCCAAAAAACTCAACCTTATGTCGCTAGCTTATCTGTGAGCTGAGTTACAAAAAATCGATATGACTACACCCTTCGAAATCAGATGCCAAAAATCAAAGGTCCTTCAAAATGTAGTTTTCCAATTTTGCAGGACATTTTCTTGATCAAAATTCAACGCTGATTCCAAAAAACTCAACCTCATGTCGCTAGCTTATCTGTGAGCTGAGTTACGAAAAATCGATATGACTACACCTTTCGAAATCAGATGCCAAGAATCAAAGGTCCTTCAAAATGTAGTTTTTCAACTTTGCAGGACATTTTCTTGATCAAAATTCAACGCTGATTCCAAAAAACTCAACCTCATGTCGCTAGCTTATCTGTGAGCTGAGTTACAAAAAATCGATATGACTACACCCTTCGAAATCAGATGCCAAGAATCAAAGGTCCTTCAAAATGTAGTTTTTCAACTTTGCAGGACATTTTCTTGATCAAAATTCAACGCTGATTCTAAAAAAACTCAACCTCATGTCGCTAGTTTGTCTGTGAGCTGAGTTACGAAAAATCGATATGACTACACCCTTCGAAATCAGATGCCAAGAATGAAAGGTCCTTCAAAATGTAGTTTTTCAACTTTGCAGGACATTTTCTTGATCAAAATTCAACGCTGATTCCAAAAAACTCAACCACATGTTGCTAGCTTATCTGTGAGCTGAGTTACAAAAAATCGATATGACTACACCCTTTGAATTGAATGCCGAAAATCAAAGGTTCTTCAAAATATAGTTTTTCAGTTTTGCAGGACATTTTCTTGATCAAAATTCAACGCTGATTCCAAAAAACTCAACCTCATGTCGCTAGCTTATCTGTGAGCTGAGTTACAAAAAATCGATATGACTACACCCTTCGAAATCAGATGCCAAGAATCAAAGGTCCTTCAAAATGTAGTTTTTCAACTTTGCAGGACATTCTCTTGATCAAAATTCAACGCTGATTCTAAAAAAACTCAACCTCATGTCGCTAGTTTGTCTGTGAGCTGAGTTACGAAAAATCGATATGACTACACCCTTCGAAATCAGATGCCAAGAATCAAAGGTCCTTCAAAATGTAGTTTTTCAGTTTTGCAGGACATTTTCTTGATCAAAATTCAACGCTGATTCCAAAAAACTCAACCTCATGTCGCTAGCTTATCTGTGAGCTGAGTTACAAAAAATCGATATGACTACACCCTTTGAATTGAATGCCGAAAATCAGAGGTCCTTCAAAATGTAGTTTTTCAACTTTGCAGGACATTTTCTTGATCAAAATTCAACGCTGATTCCAAAAAACTCAACCTCATGTCGCTAGCTTATCTGTGAGCTGAGTTACGAAAAATCGATATGACTACACCCTTCGAAATCAGATGCCAAGAATCAAAGGTTCTTCAAAATGTAGTTTTTCAACTTTGCAGGACATTTTCTTGATCAAAATTCAACGATGATTCTAAAAAACTCAACCTCATGTCGCTAGCTTATCTGTGAGCTGAGTTACGAAAAATCGATATGACTACACCCTTCGAAATCAGATGCCAAGAATCAAAGGTCCTTCAAAATGTAGTTTTTCAACTTTGCAGGACATTTTCTTGATCAAAATTCAACGCTGATTCTAAAAAACTCAACCTCATGTCGCTAGCTTATCTGTGAGCTGAGTTACGAAAAATCGATATGACTACACCCTTCGAAATCAGATGCCAAGAATCAAAGGTCCTTCAAAATGTAGTTTTTCAACTTTGCAGGACATTTTCTTGATCAAAATTCAACGCTGATTCCAAAAAACTCAACCTCATGTCGCTAGCTTATCTGTGAGCTGAGTTAGAAAAAATCGATATGACTACACCCTTCGAAATCAGATGCCAAGAATCAAAGGTTCTTCAAAATGTAGTTTTTCAACTTTGCAGGACATTTTCTTGATCAAAATTTAACGCTAATTCCAAAAAACTCAACCTCATGTCGCTAGCTTATCTGTGAGCTGAGTTACAAAAAATCGATATGACTACACCCTTTGAATTGAATGCCGAAAATCAAAGGTTCTTCAAAATATAGTTTTTCAGTTTTGCAGGACATTTTCTTGATCAAAATTCAACGCTGATTCTAAAAAACTCAACCTCATGTCGCTAGTTTGTCTGTGAGCTGAGTTACGAAAAATCGATATGACTACACCCTTCGAAATCAGATGCCAAGAATCAAAGGTCCTTCAAAATGTAGTTTTTCAACTTTGCAGGACATTTTCTTGATCAAAATTCAACGCTGATTCCAAAAAACTCAACCACATGTTGCTAGCTTATCTGTGAGCTGAGTTACAAAAAATCGATATGACTACACCCTTTGAATTGAATGCCGAAAATCAAAGGTTCTTCAAAATATAGTTTTTCAGTTTTGCAGGACATTTTCTTGATCAAAATTCAACGCTGATTCCAAAAAACTTAACCTCATGTCGCTAGCTTATCTGTGAGCTGAGTTACAAAAAATCGATATGACTACACCCTTTGAATTGAATGCCGAAAATCAGAGGTCCTTCAAAATGTAGTTTTTCAACTTTGCAGGACATTTTCTTGATCAAAATTCAACGCTGACTCCAAAAAACTCAACCTCATGTCGCTAGCTTATCTGTGAGCTGAGTTACAAAAAATCGATATGACTACACCCTTCGAAATCAGATGCCAAGAATCAAAGGTCCTTCAAAATGTAGTTTTTCAACTTTGCAGGACATTTTCTTGATCAAAATTCAACGCTGATTCTAAAAAACTCAACCTCATGTCGCTAGCTTATCTGTGAGCTGAGTTACGAAAAATCGATATGACTACACCCTTCGAAATCAGATGCCAAGAATCAAAGGTCCTTCAAAATGTAGTTTTTCAACTTTGCAGGACATTTTCTTGATCAAAATTCAACGCTGATTCCAAAAAACTCAACCTCATGTCGCTAGCTTATCTGTGAGCTGAGTTACAAAAAATCGATATGACTACACCCTTTGAATTGAATGCCGAAAATCAAAGGTCCTTCAAAATGTAGTTTTTCAACTTTGCAGGACATTTTCTTGATCAAAATTCAACGCTGATTCCAAAAAACTCAACCTCATGTCGCTAGCTTATCTGTGAGCTGAGTTACGAAAAATCGATATGACTACACCCTTCGAAATCAGATGCCAAGAATCAAAGGTCCTTCAAAATGTAGTTTTTCAACTTTGCAGGACATTTTTTTGATCAAAATTCAACGCTGATTCCAAAAAACTCAACCTCATGTCGCTAGCTTGTCTGTGAGCTGAGTTACAAAAAATCGATATGACTACACCCTTCGAAATCAGATGCCAAGAATCAAAGGTTCTTCAAAATGTAGTTTTTCAACTTTGCAGGACATTTTCTTGATCAAAATTCAACGCTGATTCCAAAAAACTCAACCTCATGTCGCTAGCTTATCTGTGAGCTGAGTTACAAAAAATCGATATGACTACACCCTTCGAAATCAGATGCCAAGAATCAAAGGTTCTTCAAAATGTAGTTTTTCAACTTTGCAGGACATTTTCTTGATCAAAATTCAACGCTGATTCCAAAAAACTCAACCTCATGTCGCTAGCTTATCTGTGAGCTGAGTTACGAAAAATCGATATGACTACACCCTTCGAAATCAGATGCCAAGAATCAAAGGTCCTTCAAAATGTAGTTTTTCAACTTTGCAGGACATTTTCTTGATCAAAATTCAACGCTGATTCCAAAAAACTCAACCTCATATCGCTAGCTTATCTGTGAGCTGAGTTACAAAAAATCGATATGACTACACCCTTTGAATTGAATGCCGAAAATCAAAGGTCCTTCAAAATGTAGTTTTTCAACTTTGCAGGACATTTTCTTGATCAAAATTCAACGCTGATTCCAAAAAACTCAACCTCATGTCGCTAGCTTATCTGTGAGCTGAGTTACGAAAAATCGATATGACTACACCTTTCGAAATCAGATGCCAAGAATCAAAGGTCCTTCAAAATGTAGTTTTTCAACTTTGCAGGACATTTTCTTGATCAAAATTCAACGCTGATTCTAAAAAACTCAACCTCATGTCGCTAGCTTATCTGTGAGCTGAGTTACAAAAAATCGATATGACTACACCCTTTGAATTGAATGCCGAAAATCAAAGGTCCTTCAAAATGTAGTTTTTCAACTTTGCAGGACATTTTCTTGATCAAAATTCAACGCTGATTCCAAAAAACTCAACCTCATGTCGCTAGCTTATCTGTGAGCTGAGTTACGAAAAATCGATATGACTACACCCTTCGAAATCAGATGCCAAGAATCAAAGGTCCTTCAAAATGTAGTTTTTCAACTTTGCAGGACATTTTCTTGATCAAAATTCAACGCTGATTCCAAAAAACTCAACCTCATGTCGCTAGCTTATCTGTGAGCTGAGTTACAAAAAATCGATATGACTACACCCTTCGAAATCAGATGCCAAGAATCAAAGGTTCTTCAAAATGTAGTTTTTCAACTTTGCAGGACATTTTCTTGATCAAAATTCAACGCTGATTCCAAAAAACTCAACCTCATGTCGCTAGCTTATCTGTGAGCTGAGTTACAAAAAATCGATATGACTACACCCTTCGAAATCAGATGCCAAGAATCAAAGGTTCTTCAAAATGTAGTTTTTCAACTTTGCAGGACATTTTCTTGATCAAAATTCAACGCTGATTCCAAAAAACTTAACCTCAGGTCGCTAGCTTATCTGTGAGCTGAGTTACGAAAAATCGATATGACTACACCTTTCGAAATCAGATGCCAAGAATCAAAGGTCCTTCAAAATGTAGTTTTTCAACTTTGCAGGACATTTTCTTGATCAAAATTCAACGCTGATTCCAAAAAACTCAACCTCATGTCGCTAGCTTATCTGTGAGCTGAGTTACAAAAAATCGATATGACTACACCCTTCGAAATCAGATGCCAAGAATCAAAGGTCCTTCAAAATGTAGTTTTTCAACTTTGCACGACATTTTCTTGATCAAAATTCAACGCTGATTCTAAAAAACTCAACCTCATGTCGCTAGCTTATCTGTGAGCTGAGTTACGAAAAATCGATATGACTACACCCTTCGAAATCAGATGCCAAGAATCAAAGGTCCTTCAAAATGTAGTTTTTCAACTTTGCAGGACATTTTCTTGATCAAAATTCAACGCTGATTCCAAAAAACTCAACCTCATGTCGCTAGCTTATCTGTGAGCTGAGTTACAAAAAATCGATATGACTACACCCTTCGAAATCAGATGCCAAGAATCAAAGGTTCTTCAAAATGTAGTTTTTCAACTTTGCAGGACATTTTCTTGATCAAAATTCAACGCTGATTCCAAAAAACTCAACCTCAGGTCGCTAGCTTATCTGTGAGCTGAGTTACGAAAAATCGATATGACTACACCTTTCGAAATCAGATGCCAAGAATCAAAGGTCCTTCAAAATGTAGTTTTTCAACTTTGCAGGACATTTTCTTGATCAAAATTCAACGCTGATTCCAAAAAACTCAACCTCATGTCGCTAGCTTATCTGTGAGCTGAGTTACAAAAAATCGATATGACTACACCCTTTGAATTGAATGCCGAAAAAGAGCTGAGTTACAAAAAATGAGCTGAGTTACAAAAAATCGATATGACTCATTCTTTGACTGATTTCTCATTCTTTGACTGATTTCTCATTCTTTGACTGATTTCTCATTCTTTGACTGATTTCACATTCTTTGACTGTTTTCATTCTTTGACTGATTTCTCATTCTTTGACTGATTTCTCATTCTTTGACTGATTTCTCATTCTTTGACTGATTTCTCATTCTTTGACTGATTTCTTTCTTTGACTGATTTCTCATTCTTTGACTGATTTCTTTCTTTGACTGATTTCTCATTCTTTGACTGATTTCTTCATTCTTTGACTGATTTCTCATTCTTTGACTGATTTCTCATTCTTTGACTGATTTCTCATTCTTTGACTGATTTCTCATTCTTTGACTGATTTCATTCTTTGACTGATTTCATTCTTTGACTGATTTCTCATTCTTTGACTGATTTCTCATTCTTTGACTGATTTCATTCTTTGACTGATTTCTCATTCTTTGACTGATTTCTCATTCTTTGACTGATTTCTCATTCTTTGACTGATTTCTCATTCTTTGACTGATTTCTCATTCTTTGACTTTTTCATTCTTTGACTGATTTCTCATTCTTTGACTGATTTCTCATTCTTTGACTGATTTCTCATTCTTTGACTGATTTCTCATTCTTTGACTGATTTCACATTCTTTGACTGATTTCTCATTCTTTGACTGATTTCTCATTCTTTGACTGATTTCTCATTCTTTGACTGATTTCTCATTCTTTGACTGATTTCTCATTCTTTGACTGATTTCTCATTCTTTGACTGATTTCTCATTCTTTGACTGATTTCTCATTCTTTGACTGATTTCTCATTCTTTGACTGATTTCATTCTTTGACTGATTTCTCATTCTTTGACTGATTTCTCATTCTTTGACTGATTTCTCATTCTTTGACTGATTTCTCATTCTTTGACTGATTTCTCATTCTTTGACTGATTTCTCATTCTTTGACTGATTTCTCATTCTTTGACTGATTTCTCATTCTTTGACTGATTTCTCATTCTTTGACTGATTTCTATTCTTTGACTGATTTCTCATTCTTTGACTGATTTCTCATTCTTTGACTGATTTCCATTCTTTGACTGATTTCTGATTCTTTGACTGATTTCTCATTCTTTGACTGATTTCTGATTCTTTGACTGATTTCTCATTCTTTGACTGATTTCTCATTCTTTGACTGATTTCTCATTCTTTGACTGATTTTTCATTCTTTGACTGATTTCTCATTCTTTGACTGATTTCTCATTCTTTGACTGATTTCTCATTCTTTGACTGATTTCTCATTCTTTGACTGATTTCTCATTCTTTGACTGATTTCTCATTCTTTGACTGATTTCTCATCATTCTTTGACTGATTTCTCTTTCTTTGACTGATTTCTCACATTCTTTGACTGATTTCTCATTCTTTGACTGATTTCTCATTCTTTGACTGATTTCTCATTCTTTGACTGATTTCTCATTCTTTGACTGATTTCTCATTCTTTGACTGATTTCTCATTCTTTGACTGATTTCTCATTCTTTGACTGATTTCTCACATTCTTTGACTGATTTCTCATTCTTTGACTGATTTCTCATTCTTTGACTGATTTCTCATTCTTTGACTGATTTCTCATTCATTCTTTGACTGATTTCTCATTCTTTGTCTGATTTCTCATTCTTTGACTATTTTCTCATTCTTTGACTGATCTCATCATTATCTTTTACTTATCGCGTTTTTTTTTTACTCATTATGCCTGCTGTTTTACGTTCCCGCAACAAGCGCTTTGCCTCAAACTCGGAAGATTCTGCTCCAATTCTTGACGAAATTGACATCCCTACTGATCTCAAGGGACTTCATGCACTGGTCATCACACTTGACCGTCAACTCGCTAATGTCAGACGTGATCTTTCTTCAACCAGCGACAATCTTCGCCAATCTGTCAACCAAATAACGTCTCTCACTCAAGTTGTCAGCACACTCACTAACGAAAACGCTGCTCTCAGAGCTGAAAATTCTGACCTCAAGGCATCGCGTCTTCAATCACCGTCTCCGGCCGCACTCCATAACTCTACTTCAAACAACACCATGGAAGTAGATGGGCACGATCCGAATATTCCCTACAGTCAGAAAATACTCGATCTTCAAGCAGTTGTTCGTCACGAGTCCTCTGAATCCATCCGTAAACACGAGGCTGAATTGATGTCTGTTAAACGTAACTTCGCTGTCGTCGAACGTCTTTTCGATTCCAAAGACAAACAAGGGGATGACGCCGATGTCGATTTCATCAGCAAGCTCTGCTCGAAGATGGACATCTCATTCGTAAGGGTATTCCGTCACAAGTGTCAAGCCCTCACCCGTCCTCTCAAAATAGAATTCGCTAACTCGTCTGACCGCAACCTCTTCCTTCGCAACGCGGTCAAGTCCTTCCGCCCACTCCTACCATCTCACTTCAAGAAGTCTTCACCTTTCTTCAGAAGGGACATGGTTATCTCGGAGTTACGTCTTCTTGCTGAGATTCGTCAGCTACAACTCAAGCTGAACACTGATGCAGGTGCAATCATTTGGGGTATTAAAGACCTCAGACTCCACAAGCTCAAGAATCCTCGTACATTTGACCCTCCAAGAGTCAAGCTTGTCTCTACTGCTGTTGCCGCTCAATCCATGGAGTCTTCAACTGGCGTTGTTATGGAGACTAACAGTTCCCCAAACGCTTAAATATTCGTCCGCATTTCAATACGAGTGTTGCGGTCAACCTTCCTTCTTCTCCTCTTCCTTCTCTTCTCGAACCTCTTTCTCCCTTTCCTCTTCCTTCTTACAGCTCTTCTCATTTACCATCCGCAAATCCTTCTCCTCTTTCATCATCATCATCCTCAACTTCGTCCTCTACTCTTAAACCTTCCAAACTGCTTCTCTTGAATGCCAGGAGTATCTCAAATTATCAAAAGTTCCGCTCCTGCCTCATGCTTATCATTACTCATGACCTCGATATCCTAGTCGTAACCGAAACCTTCTTAGATCCTACCTTCACTGATGCTTCTATCCACCTCTTACTTGATTCTCTTGATTTGAGCTCTTACTCCTTTCTCAGATCCGATCGCCCCCCTAATGATCTTAAGAAAATGGGTGGCGGCATCATTGTTTTCCACCGTTCTTCTCTAGAATTCATCCTAATCGAAAATAGCATCTCTTATGATCTTCACTATTGCGACTTCATTTCTGCTACCATTGGTGATCAATTTTGGATATTCATTTATAGACCGCCATTTTCCACCTCTTCCATGACTGATCATATCTTCAATACTTTCACTGATTCTATCAACAACGTCTCCTCTAGTCGGAATCTTAAATTTACTGTCACTCTCTTAGGGGACTTGAATCTACCTAACATTTCTTGGGCTGACCCTTCTTTATTTCATTGCAACTTGACTGGCCTTCAACAATTCATCCAATCTTTTGATTTGTTCCAAATTGTGAACTTTTTTACTAGACCCTTAGCCTATGGTGATGGAAACATTCTAGATGTTATTCTTACTGCCCAACCTTCACTCTTCACTTCTATTACTAATTGCGGTCATCTGCTTGGATCCGATCATTTTGGAATATCTTCAATCGTCTCTCTTCCTCTTTCTCCAGTCCCTAAATGTTCTATAAAGTCTACACCCAAACGTACTTTTTTTAATGTCCGTAAATGTGATTTCGAAGCTGTCAACCGAGCACTTGTTAACGTTAACTGGACGTCCTTCTTCCTTGGCTTCGATAGTCTCCAACTTAAATACGATGGATTCATATCATATTTCAATTCTCTTATCGAGTGTTATTCACCTACCACTCTCGTACCTGCATTAACTAATCGTAACATCAAACGTCGCATTTACCGTATCACCCGTCGATTAAAAAGGATCCATTCCGAACCTACCCTTGCCCGTCTACGTCTCAAACTCTGTAAGTTACGTAAATCAATGCTGCGCGATGAAATTTCGACCAACTCCGCCCTATTTCATAGACTTTCTAATCCGAATTTCAGTAAATTCCTCTCCCAAAACCTCAAGCTCAAAAAAACTTCCCCTCCACTTATCAAGTCTAGTGATGGTTCTATAACCGGTGACGTTGCTTGCATTTCTGATATTTTCCTCAATCAGTTTTCGTCTAATTTCTCCAACTCTCTTTATGATCTACCATGTGGGCCTTTCAATCGTCCATACAGTACTGAGCCTGACTTTTCTCCTAACATAGTCTACCTTACTCTCATGAAACTCCCACCTAAGCGTAATTTTTCCACCAATCTTGTAACCCAATTTACTCTTAAAGAATCTGCCCTTGGTTTGGCTGAGCCATTATCTTTCTTGTTCCGTTCTTCTTATCTATCTTCATATATCTATACTAGCTGGTCTACTTCTGTGATTATTCCTGTTTTCAAGAAAGGTGATCCTGCCATTGCTTCTAACTATCGTCCCATTTCTCTGACCGATTCTATATCTCGGGTTATGGAGAAAATTTTAGCATTTAACATCAGGACTCAAATTGGCCCATTACTCAATCCACACCAATTCGGATTCATTCCTAAACGTTCCTGCAAAGGCCAGCTTCTCACTTTCAATGATACCATTAATTCTTTACTATCTCATAATGATAGAGTCGATGTTGCTTATCTGGACTTTGCTAAAGCGTTCGACAGAGTTCCTCACAATTTGCTCATGTATAAGTTAAGATCTTTTGGATTACCTGACTTACTAGTTAAATGGTTCGAGTCCTTTCTCTCTGATCGCACTAATCGTGTCAAACTTGAAAATAGTATCTCTGACTCTTTATTTCCTAGTCATAGTGGTGTCTTACAGGGTACAGTCACTGGCCCTTTACTGTTTCTGATTTATATTAATGATCTAATACCTTTTATTCAACCCTCCAATAGTGTTTATTCGTATCTTTTTGCTGATGATGTTAAGCTTCTTTCCTCTTGTCCTATTCAACTTCAATTTGCTCTCGATGAAATTTTTAATTGGTGCTGTCTCTGGGGCATGGAGGTGGCTCCAAACAAATCTCATGTTTTATCCTTTGGTAGGCCGTCTTATAATCATGTTTTTATGTATAATGGCCAACCCCTTCTGAACGTCTCTAAAGCCAGGGATCTTGGAGTCATTTTCGACTCTCGACTTAACTTCCATGCTCACATCACCCAAATTAGTAATCTTTCCCTCTTAAGAGCGCGTCAAATCATCAAATCTCTCAGGTTCTCTTCCATTGAACCCTATTTCAAAGCATTTGATCTCTTTGTTCGTCCTTTGCTGACTTACTCCTGCGAACTATTTCATCTGCCACTTTCATCCAAACTCGTAAAGAAAATCGAAGCTCCTCTCAAAATTTTTAGTAGAGCTGTCTTCATGAGACTGAATGTTAAGTTTTCCTCTTACTCCCACCGTCTTAAAATTTGCAACTCCACCTATCTTTTCAGGGAGCGCACTAACTTATGCCTTTTTTCTCTTTTCTCCATGATCACCGGTCGTTCTCATTTTCCGCGTCTTCTTCTCAATATTTCTTGCTCCTCTTCTGCTCGTAATCCATGGAGAATTCATCTTCTCAAAGATTGTTCTCTTGAATTTTTTCTTAATACAGTTCCAATTTGGAACAGAATATCTCATCTTTTTCCACCTATTATGTCTCTTGACACATGTAAAAAGACAATTAAAGCTATCCCGAACTCTCTTATTTACGACAACATTCCATCCTCATTAATTTAGAATTTCAGTACTTCATCTATCTCTTTTCCATCCTTTCTTTTTTCTTTTCTTTTTTGTTCCAATTGTACTACTATTATTATTTTGTTTTTACTATTGAGTTATAGTACCTCAGTGAAAAATGAAATTAAATTCATATATTTTTTCTCTTTGATTTAACAAAAACAGTCCCACTAGCAAACTTATTATGGGATAATCGGTTAAACACAATCGATTCTTTCTTCACTAGTTAAATTCTCCGTTTTTCCTCCTATATTTTACAATCAGGTATGACTAAACCTTTTTTACTTAACGTTTGCTTTTTTTTTTTTTTTTTTTTTTTTTTTTACTTTTACACTATTTATATTATTTATTTTATAATTCAACCTACCCTGTATTCCTGTATTTTTCCCTACCTAATTATTTGAATTTTTCCCACTATTGAATGTGCAAGAACCTATGTCAACCCCTCTTTACCTATGTGTACCTCTGTATAACTTTACTTATTTTAAGTGGAATTTACCCCTCCTGTAACTTTATATATTTTACTTCCTTCACCTGAAATTAATTCCCTTTCCAACTTATGTATTTATTCCTCCCCATGTTATGCTTTATGCTTACCCCACACTTTAACTATCCTCTCTATCTATCTCTCTCTCTCTCTCTCTCTCTCTCTCTCTCTCTCTCTCTCTCTCTCTCTCTCTCTCTCTCTCTCTCTCTCTCTCTCTCTCTCTCTCTCTCTCTCTCTCTCTCTCTCTCTCTCTCTCTCTCTCTCTCTCTCCTTTCTTTCACTTTATAGTTTATATCACTTGTTGGTCTCGTTTATTCCAGCGTTCCCTTAACACAATCCGTGATTGACATGCGCAGGATATACTTACTGGTATTTTCCTGGAGGCTTGTTAGGATTCGTGTTAAATTTCATCCCAGCGCACATCATAATAATCAGCCACAAGTTGTTATATTAACTATATTTTTCTTCTCTCTCTCATCTCTCTCTCTCTCACTCTCTCTCTCTCCTCTCTCTCGCTCACTTTCTCTCTCTCTCTCTCTCTCTCTCTCTCTCTCTCTCTCTCTCTCTCTTTTTTTTTTCTTTTGCTCTTACCCACATAAGCCTGTAGTATCTCTAGCATGACGTATGAGTTCAAATTTTTCTTCCCATTACCCTAATCTTCTACTACGTTTTTTATTCTTTCTTTATCTATAATTCAATCCCTAACCTTCTTACCCGATCCCGTGTTGCCTATACATTTCACTGATCGTACTTTTTGCGAGGGTATCGATCTTTTAAATTTATTTCTGATCTTGTACTGAAATAAATTATTATTACTACACCCTTTGAATTGAATGCCGAAAATCAAAGGTCCTTCAAAATGTAGTTTTTCAACTTTGCAGGACATTTTCTTGATCAAAATCCAACGCTGATTCCAAAAAACTCAACCTCATGTCGCTAGCTTATCTGTGAGCTGAGTTACAAAAAATCGATATGACTACACCCTTCGAAATCAGATGCCAAGAATCAAAGGTCCTTCAAAATGTAGTTTTTCAACTTTGCAGGACATTTTCTTGATCAAAATTCAACGCTGATTCCAAAAAACTCAACCTCATGTCGCTAGCTTATCTGTGAGCTGAGTTACAAAAAATCGATATGACTACACCCTTTGAATTGAATGCCGAAAATCAAAGATTCTTCAAAATATAGTTTTTCAGTTTTGCAGGACATTTTCTTGATCAAAATTCAACGCTGATTCCAAAAAACTCAACCTCATGTCGCTAGCTTATCTGTGAGCTGAGTTACAAAAAATCGATATGACTACACCCTTTGAATTGAATGCCGAAAATCAAAGGTCCTTCAAAATGTAGTTTTTCAACTTTGCAGGACATTTTCTTGATCAAAATTCAACGCTGATTCCAAAAAACTCAACCTCATGTCGCTAGCTTATCTGTGAGCTGAGTTACGAAAAATCGATATGACTACACCTTTCGAAATCAGATGCCAAGAATCAAAGGTCCTTCAAAATGTAGTTTTTCAACTTTGCAGGACATTTTCTTGATCAAAATTCAACGCTGATTCCAAAAAACTCAACCTCATGTCGCTAGCTTATCTGTGAGCTGAGTTACAAAAAATCGATATGACTACACCCTTCGAAATCAGATGCCAAGAATCAAAGGTCCTTCAAAATGTAGTTTTTCAACTTTGCAGGACATTTTCTTGATCAAAATTCAACGCTGATTCTAAAAAACTCAACCGCATGTCGCTAGTTTGTCTGTGAGCTGAGTTACGAAAAATCGATATGACTACACTCTTCGAAATCAGATGCCAAGAATTAAAGGTCCTTCAAAATGTAGTTTTTCAACTTTGCAGGACATTTTCTTGATCAAAATTCAACGCTGATTCCAAAAAACTCAACCTCATGTCGCTAGCTTATCTGTGAGCTGAGTTAAAAAAAATCGATATGACTACACCCTTCGAAATCAGATGCCAAGAATCAAAGGTCCTTCAAAATGTAGTTTTTCAACTTTGCAGGACATTTTCTTGATCAAAATTCAACGCTGATTCCAAAAAACTCAACCTCATGTCGCTAGCTTATCTGTGAGCTGAGTTACGAAAAATCGATATGACTACACCCTTCGAAATCAGATGCCAAGAATCAAAGGTCCTTCAAAATGTAGTTTTTCAACTTTGCAGGACATTTTCTTGATCAAAATTCAACGCTGATTCTAAAAAACTCAACCTCATGTCGCTAGCTTATCTGTGAGCTGAGTTACAAAAAATCGATATGACTACACCCTTTGAATTGAATGCCGAAAATCAAAGGTCCTTCAAAATGTAGTTTTTCAACTTTGCAGGACATTTTCTTGATCAAAATTCAACGCTGATTCCAAAAAACTCAACCTCATGTCGCTAGCTTATCTGTGAGCTGAGTTACGAAAAATCGATATGACTACACCTTTCGAAATCAGATGCCAAGAATCAAAGGTCCTTCAAAATGTAGTTTTTCAACTTTGCAGGACATTTTCTTGATCAAAATTCAACGCTGATTCTAAAAAACTCAACCTCATGTCGCTAGCTTATCTGTGAGCTGAGTTACAAAAAATCGATATGACTACACCCTTTGAATTGAATGCCGAAAATCAAAGGTCCTTCAAAATGTAGTTTTTCAACTTTGCAGGACATTTTCTTGATCAAAATTCAACGCTGATTCCAAAAAACTCAACCTCATGTCGCTAGCTTATCTGTGAGCTGAGTTACGAAAAATCGATATGACTACACCCTTCGAAATCAGATGCCAAGAATCAAAGGTCCTTCAAAATGTAGTTTTTCAACTGTGCAGGACATTTTCTTGATCAAAATTCAACGCTGATTCCAAAAAACTCAACCTCATGTCGCTAGCTTATCTGTGAGCTGAGTTACAAAAAATCGATATGACTACACCCTTCGAAATCAGATGCCAAGAATCAAAGGTTCTTCAAAATGTAGTTTTTCAACTTTGCAGGACATTTTCTTGATCAAAATTCAACGCTGATTCCAAAAAACTCAACCTCATGTCGCTAGCTTATCTGTGAGCTGAGTTACAAAAAATCGATATGACTACACCCTTCGAAATCAGATGCCAAGAATCAAAGGTTCTTCAAAATGTAGTTTTTCAACTTTGCAGGACATTTTCTTGATCAAAATTCAACGCTGATTCCAAAAAACTTAACCTCAGGTCGCTAGCTTATCTGTGAGCTGAGTTACGAAAAATCGATATGACTACACCTTTCGAAATCAGATGCCAAGAATCAAAGGTCCTTCAAAATGTAGTTTTTCAACTTTGCAGGACATTTTCTTGATCAAAATTCAACGCTGATTCCAAAAAACTCAACCTCATGTCGCTAGCTTATCTGTGAGCTGAGTTACAAAAAATCGATATGACTACACCCTTCGAAATCAGATGCCAAGAATCAAAGGTCCTTCAAAATGTAGTTTTTCAACTTTGCACGACATTTTCTTGATCAAAATTCAACGCTGATTCTAAAAAACTCAACCTCATGTCGCTAGCTTATCTGTGAGCTGAGTTACGAAAAATCGATATGACTACACCCTTCGAAATCAGATGCCAAGAATCAAAGGTCCTTCAAAATGTAGTTTTTCAACTTTGCAGGACATTTTCTTGATCAAAATTCAACGCTGATTCCAAAAAACTCAACCTCATGTCGCTAGCTTATCTGTGAGCTGAGTTACAAAAAATCGATATGACTACACCCTTCGAAATCAGATGCCAAGAATCAAAGGTTCTTCAAAATGTAGTTTTTCAACTTTGCAGGACATTTTCTTGATCAAAATTCAACGCTGATTCCAAAAAACTCAACCTCAGGTCGCTAGCTTATCTGTGAGCTGAGTTACGAAAAATCGATATGACTACACCTTTCGAAATCAGATGCCAAGAATCAAAGGTCCTTCAAAATGTAGTTTTTCAACTTTGCAGGACATTTTCTTGATCAAAATTCAACGCTGATTCCAAAAAACTCAACCTCATGTCGCTAGCTTATCTGTGAGCTGAGTTACAAAAAATCGATATGACTACACCCTTCGAAATCAGATGCCAAGAATCAAAGGTCCTTCAAAATGTAGTTTTTCAACTTTGCACGACATTTTCTTGATCAAAATTCAACGCTGATTCTAAAAAACTCAACCTCATGTCGCTAGCTTATCTGTGAGCTGAGTTACGAAAAATCGATATGACTACACCCTTCGAAATCAGATGCCAAGAATCAAAGGTCCTTCAAAATGTAGTTTTTCAACTTTGCAGGACATTTTCTTGATCAAAATTCAACGCTGATTCCAAAAAACTCAACCTCATGTCGCTAGCTTATCTGTGAGCTGAGTTACAAAAAATCGATATGACTACACCCTTCGAAATCAGATGCCAAGAATCAAAGGTTCTTCAAAATGTAGTTTTTCAACTTTGCAGGACATTCTCTTGATCAAAATTCAACGCTGATTCCAAAAAACTCAACCTTATGTCGCTAGCTTATCTGTGAGCTGAGTTACAAAAAATCGATATGACTACACCCTTCGAAATCAGATGCCAAAAATCAAAGGTCCTTCAAAATGTAGTTTTCCAACTTTGCAGGACATTTTCTTGATCAAAATTCAACGCTGATTCCAAAAAACTCAACTTCATGTCGCTAGCTTATCTGTGAGCTGAGTTACGAAAAATCGATATGACTACACCTTTCGAAATCAGATGCCAAGAATCAAAGGTCCTTCAAAATGTAGTTTTTCAACTTTGCAGGACATTTTCTTGATCAAAATTCAACGCTGATTCCAAAAAACTTAACCTCATGTCGCTAGCTTATCTGTGAGCTGAGTTACAAAAAATCGATATGACTACACCCTTCGAAATCAGATGCCAAGAATCAAAGGTCCTTCAAAATGTAGTTTTTCAACTTTGCAGGACATTTTCTTGATCAAAATTCAACGCTGATTCTAAAAAACTCAACCTCATGTCGCTAGTTTGTCTGTGAGCTGAGTTACGAAAAATCGATATGACTACACCCTTCGAAATCAGATGCCAAGAATCAAAGGTCCTTCAAAATGTAGTTTTTCAACTTTGCAGGACATTTTCTTGATCAAAATTCAACGCTGATTCCAAAAAACTCAACCACATGTTGCTAGCTTATCTGTGAGCTGAGTTACAAAAAATCGATATGACTACACCCTTTGAATTGAATGCCGAAAATCAAAGGTTCTTCAAAATATAGTTTTTCAGTTTTGCAGGACATTTTCTTGATCAAAATTCAACGCTGATTCCAAAAAACTCAACCTCATGTCGCTAGCTTATCTGTGAGCTGAGTTACAAAAAATCGATATGACTACACCCTTTGAATTGAATGCCGAAAATCAGAGGTCCTTCAAAATGTAGTTTTTCAACTTTGCAGGACATTTTCTTGATCAAAATTCAACGCTGATTCCAAAAAACTCAACCTCATGTCGCTAGCTTATCTGTGAGCTGAGTTACAAAAAATCGATATGACTACACCCTTCGAAATCAGATGCCAAGAATCAAACGTCC
>OZ022252.1:16420302-16440689 GCA_963978915.1 Caenorhabditis parvicauda
GGGAAGTATGTGAAAGCCCGGAGAATCTATGAGTTCTGAGTGGTCTCTTAGGTTTTCAAATATGGTGAAGACGATGGAACTGCTTTCAGAAGTTGCTTCACCGACCTCGTTTAGGAGTTATGACCAAAAATAGAACTCACACGCAATTTTCAAAAAAGGGGGATCTGTGATGTTGGGTAGGAAAAACTGTTGAGATTTTGCATTTTATTGAATTTTAAAGGTTCGTGATGCACGGAAAATTTAGTTTGCCTGAATTCTGAGGCTCGATTCAGAAGTTACATGCATCTGAAGTGGACGTAAAAAATCGTCCAACTTTCACCTTCTGTAACTCGACTCCTAGCAGATTTCCAGAGGCGAGACCTATTCCAAACGATTCAGAATGATTGAATCTATCCATTCCTACGTTTTCAGTCGATTCTAAGACAAAAATTTTTGGGTCCAAAATCGGAAAGAGTTACACAAGTGTTCATAATATGAGCCTTGATCACAAGTGATGAATCGTTGTAGTATTTCTCGGGCAAAAAACGTGTATCAAGTGAGAATCGAACTTTGCCGTGAAAAATGAAAGGCGTGAGCTTTGACCACTCTACCACGGAAGACACAAATTTTTGCGTCAACTCCATGTTCACTCATTCGCTCCTTTTCACGACAGAATTCTTCAACATTACAGATCCCACTTTTTTGAAAATTGCGTGTGAATTCTATTTTTGGTCATAACTCCTAAACGAGGTCGGTGAAGCAACTTCTGAGAGCAGTTCCATCGTCTTCACCATATTTGAAAACCTAAGAGACCACTCAGACCTCATAGATTCTCCGGGCTTTCATATACTTCCCATGTGAGTTACAAAAAATCGATATGACTACACCCTTTGAATTGAATGCCGAAAATCAAAGGTTCTTCAAAATATAGTTTTTCAGTTTTGCAGGACATTTTCTTGATCAAAATTCAACGCTGATTCCAAAAAACTCAACCTCATGTAGCTAGCTTATCTGTGAGCTGAGTTACGAAAAATCGATATGACTACACCCTTCGAAATCAGATGCCAAGAATCAAAGGTCCTTCAAAATGTAGTTTTTCAACTTTGCAGGACATTTTCTTGATCAAAATTCAACGCTGATTCTAAAAAACTCAACCTCATGTCGCTAGCTTATCTGTGAGCTGAGTTACGAAAAATCGATATGACTACACCCTTCGAAATCAGATGCCAAGAATCAAAGGTCCTTCAAAATGTAGTTTTTCAACTTTGCAGGACATTTTCTTGATCAAAATTCAACGCTGATTCCAAAAAACTCAACCTCATGTCGCTAGCTTATCTGTGAGCTGAGTTACGAAAAATCGATATGACTACACCCTTCGAAATCAGATGCCAAGAATCAAAGGTCCTTCAAAATGTAGTTTTTCAACTTTGCAGGACATTTTCTTGATCAAAATTCAACGCTGATTCCAAAAAACTCAACCTCATGTCGCTAGCTTATCTGTGAGCTGAGTTACAAAAAATCGATATGACTACACCCTTCGAAATCAGATGCCAAGAATCAAAGGTCCTTCAAAATGTAGTTTTTCAACTTTGCAGGACATTTTCTTGATTAAAATTCAACGCTGATTCTAAAAAACTCAACCTTATGTCGCTAGCTTATCTGTGAGCTGAGTTACGAAAAATCGATATGACTACACCCTTCGAAATCAGATTCCAAGAATCAAAGGTCCTTCAAAATGTAGTTTTTCAACTTTGCAGGACATTTTCTTGATCAAAGTGCAACGCTGATTCCAAAAAACTCAACCTCATGTCGCTAGCTTATCTGTGAGCTGAGTTACAAAAAATCGATATGACTACACCCTTCGAAATCAGATGCCAAGAATCAAAGGTCCTTCAAAATGTAGTTTTTCAACTTTGCAGAACATTTTCTTGATCAAAATTCAACGCTGATTCTAAAAAACTCAACTTCATGTCGCTAGCTTATCTGTGAGCTGAGTTAAGAAAAATCGATATGACTACACCCTTCGAAATCAGATGCCAAGAATCAAAGGTCCTTCAAAATGTAGTTTTTCAACTTTGCAGGACATTTTCTTGATCAAAATTCAACGCTGATTCCAAAAAACTCAACCTCATGTCGCTAGCTTATCTGTGAGCTGAGTTACAAAAAATCGATATGACTACACCCTTTGAATTGAATGCCGAAAATCAAAGGTCCTTCAAAATGTAGTTTTTCAACTTTGCAGGACATTTTCTTGATCAAAATTCAACGCTGATTCCAAAAAACTTAACCTCATGTCGCTAGCTTATCTGTGAGCTGAGTTACAAAAAATCGATATGATTACACCCTTCGAAATCAGATGCCAAAAATCAAAGGTCCTTCAAAATGTAGTTTTTCAACTTTGCAGGACATTTTCTTGATCAAAATTCAACGCTGATTCCAAAAAACTCAACCTCATGTCGCTAGCTTATCTGTGAGCTGAGTTACAAAAAATCGATATGACTACACCCTTTGAATTGAATGCCGAAAATCAAAGGTCCTTCAAAATGTAGTTTTTCAACTTTGCAGGACATTTTCTTGATCAAAATTCAACGCTGATTCCAAAAAACTTAACCTCATGTCGCTAGCTTATCTGTGAGCTGAGTTACAAAAAATCGATATGACTACACCCTTTGAATTGAATGCCGAAAATCAAAGGTTCTTCAAAATATAGTTTTTCAGTTTTGCAGGACATTTTCTTGATCAAAATTCAACGCTGATTCCAAAAAACTCAACCTCATGTCGCTAGCTTATCTGTGAGCTGAGTTACGAAAAATCGATATGACTACACCCTTCGAAATCAGATGCCAAGAATCAAAGGTCCTTCAAAATGTAGTTTTTCAACTTTGCAGGACATTTTCTTGATCAAAATTCAACGCTGATTCCAAAAAACTCAACCTCATGTCGCTAGCTTATCTGTGAGCTGAGTTACAAAAAATCGATATGACTACACCCTTTGAATTGAATGCCGAAAATCAAAGGTTCTTCAAAATATAGTTTTTCAGTTTTGCAGGACATTTTCTTGATCAAAATTCAACGCTGATTCCAAAAAACTCAACCTCATGTAGCTAGCTTATCTGTGAGCTGAGTTACGAAAAATCGATATGACTACACCCTTCGAAATCAGATGCCAAGAATCAAAGGTCCTTCAAAATGTAGTTTTTCAACTTTGCAGGACATTTTCTTGATCAAAATTCAACGCTGATTCTAAAAAACTCAACCTCATGTCGCTAGCTTATCTGTGAGCTGAGTTACGAAAAATCGATATGACTACACCCTTCGAAATCAGATGCCAAGAATCAAAGGTCCTTCAAAATGTAGTTTTTCAACTTTGCAGGACATTTTCTTGATCAAAATTCAACGCTGATTCCAAAAAACTCAACCTCATGTCGCTAGCTTATCTGTGAGCTGAGTTACGAAAAATCGATATGACTACACCCTTCGAAATCAGATGCCAAGAATCAAAGGTCCTTCAAAATGTAGTTTTTCAACTTTGCAGGACATTTTCTTGATCAAAATTCAACGCTGATTCCAAAAAACTCAACCTCATGTCGCTAGCTTATCTGTGAGCTGAGTTACAAAAAATCGATATGACTACACCCTTCGAAATCAGATGCCAAGAATCAAAGGTCCTTCAAAATGTAGTTTTTCAACTTTGCAGGACATTTTCTTGATTAAAATTCAACGCTGATTCTAAAAAACTCAACCTTATGTCGCTAGCTTATCTGTGAGCTGAGTTACGAAAAATCGATATGACTACACCCTTCGAAATCAGATTCCAAGAATCAAAGGTCCTTCAAAATGTAGTTTTTCAACTTTGCAGGACATTTTCTTGATCAAAGTGCAACGCTGATTCCAAAAAACTCAACCTCATGTCGCTAGCTTATCTGTGAGCTGAGTTACAAAAAATCGATATGACTACACCCTTCGAAATCAGATGCCAAGAATCAAAGGTCCTTCAAAATGTAGTTTTTCAACTTTGCAGAACATTTTCTTGATCAAAATTCAACGCTGATTCTAAAAAACTCAACTTCATGTCGCTAGCTTATCTGTGAGCTGAGTTAAGAAAAATCGATATGACTACACCCTTCGAAATCAGATGCCAAGAATCAAAGGTCCTTCAAAATGTAGTTTTTCAACTTTGCAGGACATTTTCTTGATCAAAATTCAACGCTGATTCCAAAAAACTCAACCTCATGTCGCTAGCTTATCTGTGAGCTGAGTTACAAAAAATCGATATGACTACACCCTTTGAATTGAATGCCGAAAATCAAAGGTCCTTCAAAATGTAGTTTTTCAACTTTGCAGGACATTTTCTTGATCAAAATTCAACGCTGATTCCAAAAAACTTAACCTCATGTCGCTAGCTTATCTGTGAGCTGAGTTACAAAAAATCGATATGATTACACCCTTCGAAATCAGATGCCAAAAATCAAAGGTCCTTCAAAATGTAGTTTTTCAACTTTGCAGGACATTTTCTTGATCAAAATTCAACGCTGATTCCAAAAAACTCAACCTCATGTCGCTAGCTTATCTGTGAGCTGAGTTACAAAAAATCGATATGACTACACCCTTTGAATTGAATGCCGAAAATCAAAGGTCCTTCAAAATGTAGTTTTTCAACTTTGCAGGACATTTTCTTGATCAAAATTCAACGCTGATTCCAAAAAACTTAACCTCATGTCGCTAGCTTATCTGTGAGCTGAGTTACAAAAAATCGATATGACTACACCCTTTGAATTGAATGCCGAAAATCAAAGGTTCTTCAAAATATAGTTTTTCAGTTTTGCAGGACATTTTCTTGATCAAAATTCAACGCTGATTCCAAAAAACTCAACCTCATGTCGCTAGCTTATCTGTGAGCTGAGTTACGAAAAATCGATATGACTACACCCTTCGAAATCAGATGCCAAGAATCAAAGGTCCTTCAAAATGTAGTTTTTCAACTTTGCAGGACATTTTCTTGATCAAAATTCAACGCTGATTCCAAAAAACTCAACCTCATGTCGCTAGCTTATCTGTGAGCTGAGTTACAAAAAATCGATATGACTACACCCTTTGAATTGAATGCCGAAAATCAAAGGTTCTTCAAAATATAGTTTTTCAGTTTTGCAGGACATTTTCTTGATCAAAATTCAACGCTGATTCCAAAAAACTCAACCTCATGTCGCTAGCTTATCTGTGAGCTGAGTTACAAAAAATCGATATGACTACACCCTTTGAATTGAATGCCGAAAATCAAAGGTTCTTCAAAATATAGTTTTTCAGTTTTGCAGGACATTTTCTTGATCAAAATTCAACGCTGATTCCAAAAAACTCAACCTCATGTCGCTAGCTTATCTGTGAGCTGAGTTACGAAAAATCGATATGACTACACCCTTCGAAATCAGATGCCAAGAATCAAAGGTCCTTCAAAATGTAGTTTTTCAACTTTGCAGGACATTTTCTTGATCAAAATTCAACGCTGATTCCAAAAAACTCAACCTCATGTCGCTAGCTTATCTGTGAGCTGAGTTACAAAAAATCGATATGACTACACCCTTTGAATTGAATGCCGAAAATCAAAGGTTCTTCAAAATATAGTTTTTCAGTTTTGCAGGACATTTTCTTGATCAAAATTCAACGCTGATTCCAAAAAACTCAACCTCATGTAGCTAGCTTATCTGTGAGCTGAGTTACGAAAAATCGATATGACTACACCCTTCGAAATCAGATGCCAAGAATCAAAGGTCCTTCAAAATGTAGTTTTTCAACTTTGCAGGACATTTTCTTGATCAAAATTCAACGCTGATTCTAAAAAACTCAACCTCATGTCGCTAGCTTATCTGTGAGCTGAGTTACGAAAAATCGATATGACTACACCCTTCGAAATCAGATGCCAAGAATCAAAGGTCCTTCAAAATGTAGTTTTTCAACTTTGCAGGACATTTTCTTGATCAAAATTCAACGCTGATTCCAAAAAACTCAACCTCATGTCGCTAGCTTATCTGTGAGCTGAGTTACGAAAAATCGATATGACTACACCCTTCGAAATCAGATGCCAAGAATCAAAGGTCCTTCAAAATGTAGTTTTTCAACTTTGCAGGACATTTTCTTGATCAAAATTCAACGCTGATTCCAAAAAACTCAACCTCATGTCGCTAGCTTATCTGTGAGCTGAGTTACAAAAAATCGATATGACTACACCCTTCGAAATCAGATGCCAAGAATCAAAGGTCCTTCAAAATGTAGTTTTTCAACTTTGCAGGACATTTTCTTGATTAAAATTCAACGCTGATTCTAAAAAACTCAACCTTATGTCGCTAGCTTATCTGTGAGCTGAGTTACGAAAAATCGATATGACTACACCCTTCGAAATCAGATTCCAAGAATCAAAGGTCCTTCAAAATGTAGTTTTTCAACTTTGCAGGACATTTTCTTGATCAAAGTGCAACGCTGATTCCAAAAAACTCAACCTCATGTCGCTAGCTTATCTGTGAGCTGAGTTACAAAAAATCGATATGACTACACCCTTCGAAATCAGATGCCAAGAATCAAAGGTCCTTCAAAATGTAGTTTTTCAACTTTGCAGAACATTTTCTTGATCAAAATTCAACGCTGATTCTAAAAAACTCAACTTCATGTCGCTAGCTTATCTGTGAGCTGAGTTAAGAAAAATCGATATGACTACACCCTTCGAAATCAGATGCCAAGAATCAAAGGTCCTTCAAAATGTAGTTTTTCAACTTTGCAGGACATTTTCTTGATCAAAATTCAACGCTGATTCCAAAAAACTCAACCTCATGTCGCTAGCTTATCTGTGAGCTGAGTTACAAAAAATCGATATGACTACACCCTTTGAATTGAATGCCGAAAATCAAAGGTCCTTCAAAATGTAGTTTTTCAACTTTGCAGGACATTTTCTTGATCAAAATTCAACGCTGATTCCAAAAAACTTAACCTCATGTCGCTAGCTTATCTGTGAGCTGAGTTACAAAAAATCGATATGATTACACCCTTCGAAATCAGATGCCAAAAATCAAAGGTCCTTCAAAATGTAGTTTTTCAACTTTGCAGGACATTTTCTTGATCAAAATTCAACGCTGATTCCAAAAAACTCAACCTCATGTCGCTAGCTTATCTGTGAGCTGAGTTACAAAAAATCGATATGACTACACCCTTTGAATTGAATGCCGAAAATCAAAGGTCCTTCAAAATGTAGTTTTTCAACTTTGCAGGACATTTTCTTGATCAAAATTCAACGCTGATTCCAAAAAACTTAACCTCATGTCGCTAGCTTATCTGTGAGCTGAGTTACAAAAAATCGATATGACTACACCCTTTGAATTGAATGCCGAAAATCAAAGGTTCTTCAAAATATAGTTTTTCAGTTTTGCAGGACATTTTCTTGATCAAAATTCAACGCTGATTCCAAAAAACTCAACCTCATGTCGCTAGCTTATCTGTGAGCTGAGTTACGAAAAATCGATATGACTACACCCTTCGAAATCAGATGCCAAGAATCAAAGGTCCTTCAAAATGTAGTTTTTCAACTTTGCAGGACATTTTCTTGATCAAAATTCAACGCTGATTCCAAAAAACTCAACCTCATGTCGCTAGCTTATCTGTGAGCTGAGTTACAAAAAATCGATATGACTACACCCTTTGAATTGAATGCCGAAAATCAAAGGTTCTTCAAAATATAGTTTTTCAGTTTTGCAGGACATTTTCTTGATCAAAATTCAACGCTGATTCCAAAAAACTCAACCTCATGTAGCTAGCTTATCTGTGAGCTGAGTTACGAAAAATCGATATGACTACACCCTTCGAAATCAGATGCCAAGAATCAAAGGTCCTTCAAAATGTAGTTTTTCAACTTTGCAGGACATTTTCTTGATCAAAATTCAACGCTGATTCTAAAAAACTCAACCTCATGTCGCTAGCTTATCTGTGAGCTGAGTTACGAAAAATCGATATGACTACACCCTTCGAAATCAGATGCCAAGAATCAAAGGTCCTTCAAAATGTAGTTTTTCAACTTTGCAGGACATTTTCTTGATCAAAATTCAACGCTGATTCCAAAAAACTCAACCTCATGTCGCTAGCTTATCTGTGAGCTGAGTTACGAAAAATCGATATGACTACACCCTTCGAAATCAGATGCCAAGAATCAAAGGTCCTTCAAAATGTAGTTTTTCAACTTTGCAGGACATTTTCTTGATCAAAATTCAACGCTGATTCCAAAAAACTCAACCTCATGTCGCTAGCTTATCTGTGAGCTGAGTTACAAAAAATCGATATGACTACACCCTTCGAAATCAGATGCCAAGAATCAAAGGTCCTTCAAAATGTAGTTTTTCAACTTTGCAGGACATTTTCTTGATTAAAATTCAACGCTGATTCTAAAAAACTCAACCTTATGTCGCTAGCTTATCTGTGAGCTGAGTTACGAAAAATCGATATGACTACACCCTTCGAAATCAGATTCCAAGAATCAAAGGTCCTTCAAAATGTAGTTTTTCAACTTTGCAGGACATTTTCTTGATCAAAGTGCAACGCTGATTCCAAAAAACTCAACCTCATGTCGCTAGCTTATCTGTGAGCTGAGTTACAAAAAATCGATATGACTACACCCTTCGAAATCAGATGCCAAGAATCAAAGGTCCTTCAAAATGTAGTTTTTCAACTTTGCAGAACATTTTCTTGATCAAAATTCAACGCTGATTCTAAAAAACTCAACTTCATGTCGCTAGCTTATCTGTGAGCTGAGTTAAGAAAAATCGATATGACTACACCCTTCGAAATCAGATGCCAAGAATCAAAGGTCCTTCAAAATGTAGTTTTTCAACTTTGCAGGACATTTTCTTGATCAAAATTCAACGCTGATTCCAAAAAACTCAACCTCATGTCGCTAGCTTATCTGTGAGCTGAGTTACAAAAAATCGATATGACTACACCCTTTGAATTGAATGCCGAAAATCAAAGGTCCTTCAAAATGTAGTTTTTCAACTTTGCAGGACATTTTCTTGATCAAAATTCAACGCTGATTCCAAAAAACTTAACCTCATGTCGCTAGCTTATCTGTGAGCTGAGTTACAAAAAATCGATATGATTACACCCTTCGAAATCAGATGCCAAAAATCAAAGGTCCTTCAAAATGTAGTTTTTCAACTTTGCAGGACATTTTCTTGATCAAAATTCAACGCTGATTCCAAAAAACTCAACCTCATGTCGCTAGCTTATCTGTGAGCTGAGTTACAAAAAATCGATATGACTACACCCTTTGAATTGAATGCCGAAAATCAAAGGTCCTTCAAAATGTAGTTTTTCAACTTTGCAGGACATTTTCTTGATCAAAATTCAACGCTGATTCCAAAAAACTTAACCTCATGTCGCTAGCTTATCTGTGAGCTGAGTTACAAAAAATCGATATGATTACACCCTTCGAAATCAGATGCCAAAAATCAAAGGTCCTTCAAAATGTAGTTTTTCAACTTTGCAGGACATTTTCTTGATCAAAATTCAACGCTGATTCCAAAAAACTCAACCTCATGTCGCTAGCTTATCTGTGAGCTGAGTTACAAAAAATCGATATGACTACACCCTTTGAATTGAATGCCGAAAATCAAAGGTCCTTCAAAATGTAGTTTTTCAACTTTGCAGGACATTTTCTTGATCAAAATTCAACGCTGATTCCAAAAAACTTAACCTCATGTCGCTAGCTTATCTGTGAGCTGAGTTACAAAAAATCGATATGACTACACCCTTTGAATTGAATGCCGAAAATCAAAGGTTCTTCAAAATATAGTTTTTCAGTTTTGCAGGACATTTTCTTGATCAAAATTCAACGCTGATTCCAAAAAACTCAACCTCATGTCGCTAGCTTATCTGTGAGCTGAGTTACGAAAAATCGATATGACTACACCCTTCGAAATCAGATGCCAAGAATCAAAGGTCCTTCAAAATGTAGTTTTTCAACTTTGCAGGACATTTTCTTGATCAAAATTCAACGCTGATTCCAAAAAACTCAACCTCATGTCGCTAGCTTATCTGTGAGCTGAGTTACAAAAAATCGATATGACTACACCCTTTGAATTGAATGCCGAAAATCAAAGGTTCTTCAAAATATAGTTTTTCAGTTTTGCAGGACATTTTCTTGATCAAAATTCAACGCTGATTCCAAAAAACTCAACCTCATGTAGCTAGCTTATCTGTGAGCTGAGTTACGAAAAATCGATATGACTACACCCTTCGAAATCAGATGCCAAGAATCAAAGGTCCTTCAAAATGTAGTTTTTCAACTTTGCAGGACATTTTCTTGATCAAAATTCAACGCTGATTCTAAAAAACTCAACCTCATGTCGCTAGCTTATCTGTGAGCTGAGTTACGAAAAATCGATATGACTACACCCTTCGAAATCAGATGCCAAGAATCAAAGGTCCTTCAAAATGTAGTTTTTCAACTTTGCAGGACATTTTCTTGATCAAAATTCAACGCTGATTCCAAAAAACTCAACCTCATGTCGCTAGCTTATCTGTGAGCTGAGTTACGAAAAATCGATATGACTACACCCTTCGAAATCAGATGCCAAGAATCAAAGGTCCTTCAAAATGTAGTTTTTCAACTTTGCAGGACATTTTCTTGATCAAAATTCAACGCTGATTCCAAAAAACTCAACCTCATGTCGCTAGCTTATCTGTGAGCTGAGTTACAAAAAATCGATATGACTACACCCTTCGAAATCAGATGCCAAGAATCAAAGGTCCTTCAAAATGTAGTTTTTCAACTTTGCAGGACATTTTCTTGATTAAAATTCAACGCTGATTCTAAAAAACTCAACCTTATGTCGCTAGCTTATCTGTGAGCTGAGTTACGAAAAATCGATATGACTACACCCTTCGAAATCAGATTCCAAGAATCAAAGGTCCTTCAAAATGTAGTTTTTCAACTTTGCAGGACATTTTCTTGATCAAAGTGCAACGCTGATTCCAAAAAACTCAACCTCATGTCGCTAGCTTATCTGTGAGCTGAGTTACAAAAAATCGATATGACTACACCCTTCGAAATCAGATGCCAAGAATCAAAGGTCCTTCAAAATGTAGTTTTTCAACTTTGCAGAACATTTTCTTGATCAAAATTCAACGCTGATTCTAAAAAACTCAACTTCATGTCGCTAGCTTATCTGTGAGCTGAGTTAAGAAAAATCGATATGACTACACCCTTCGAAATCAGATGCCAAGAATCAAAGGTCCTTCAAAATGTAGTTTTTCAACTTTGCAGGACATTTTCTTGATCAAAATTCAACGCTGATTCCAAAAAACTCAACCTCATGTCGCTAGCTTATCTGTGAGCTGAGTTACAAAAAATCGATATGACTACACCCTTTGAATTGAATGCCGAAAATCAAAGGTCCTTCAAAATGTAGTTTTTCAACTTTGCAGGACATTTTCTTGATCAAAATTCAACGCTGATTCCAAAAAACTTAACCTCATGTCGCTAGCTTATCTGTGAGCTGAGTTACAAAAAATCGATATGATTACACCCTTCGAAATCAGATGCCAAAAATCAAAGGTCCTTCAAAATGTAGTTTTTCAACTTTGCAGGACATTTTCTTGATCAAAATTCAACGCTGATTCCAAAAAACTCAACCTCATGTCGCTAGCTTATCTGTGAGCTGAGTTACAAAAAATCGATATGACTACACCCTTTGAATTGAATGCCGAAAATCAAAGGTCCTTCAAAATGTAGTTTTTCAACTTTGCAGGACATTTTCTTGATCAAAATTCAACGCTGATTCCAAAAAACTTAACCTCATGTCGCTAGCTTATCTGTGAGCTGAGTTACAAAAAATCGATATGACTACACCCTTTGAATTGAATGCCGAAAATCAAAGGTTCTTCAAAATATAGTTTTTCAGTTTTGCAGGACATTTTCTTGATCAAAATTCAACGCTGATTCCAAAAAACTCAACCTCATGTCGCTAGCTTATCTGTGAGCTGAGTTACGAAAAATCGATATGACTACACCCTTCGAAATCAGATGCCAAGAATCAAAGGTCCTTCAAAATGTAGTTTTTCAACTTTGCAGGACATTTTCTTGATCAAAATTCAACGCTGATTCCAAAAAACTCAACCTCATGTCGCTAGCTTATCTGTGAGCTGAGTTACAAAAAATCGATATGACTACACCCTTTGAATTGAATGCCGAAAATCAAAGGTTCTTCAAAATATAGTTTTTCAGTTTTGCAGGACATTTTCTTGATCAAAATTCAACGCTGATTCCAAAAAACTCAACCTCATGTCGCTAGCTTATCTGTGAGCTGAGTTACAAAAAATCGATATGACTACACCCTTTGAATTGAATGCCGAAAATCAAAGGTTCTTCAAAATATAGTTTTTCAGTTTTGCAGGACATTTTCTTGATCAAAATTCAACGCTGATTCCAAAAAACTCAACCTCATGTCGCTAGCTTATCTGTGAGCTGAGTTACGAAAAATCGATATGACTACACCCTTCGAAATCAGATGCCAAGAATCAAAGGTCCTTCAAAATGTAGTTTTTCAACTTTGCAGGACATTTTCTTGATCAAAATTCAACGCTGATTCCAAAAAACTCAACCTCATGTCGCTAGCTTATCTGTGAGCTGAGTTACAAAAAATCGATATGACTACACCCTTTGAATTGAATGCCGAAAATCAAAGGTCCTTCAAAATGTAGTTTTTCAACTTTGCAGGACATTTTCTTGATCAAAATTCAACGCTGATTCCAAAAAACTCAACCTCATGTCGCTAGCTTATCTGTGAGCTGAGTTACAAAAAATCGATATGACTACACCCTTTGAATTGAATGCCGAAAATCAAAGGTTCTTCAAAATATAGTTTTTCAGTTTTGCAGGACATTTTCTTGATCAAAATTCAACGCTGATTCCAAAAAACTCAACCTCATGTCGCTAGCTTATCTGTGAGCTGAGTTACAAAAAATCGATATGACTACACCCTTTGAATTGAATGCCGAAAATCAAAGGTTCTTCAAAATATAGTTTTTCAGTTTTGCAGGACATTTTCTTGATCAAAATTCAACGCTGATTCCAAAAAACTCAACCTCATGTCGCTAGCTTATCTGTGAGCTGAGTTACGAAAAATCGATATGACTACACCCTTCGAAATCAGATGCCAAGAATCAAAGGTCCTTCAAAATGTAGTTTTTCAACTTTGCAGGACATTTTCTTGATCAAAATTCAACGCTGATTCCAAAAAACTCAACCTCATGTCGCTAGCTTATCTGTGAGCTGAGTTACAAAAAATCGATATGACTACACCCTTTGAATTGAATGCCGAAAATCAAAGGTTCTTCAAAATATAGTTTTTCAGTTTTGCAGGACATTTTCTTGATCAAAATTCAACGCTGATTCCAAAAAACTCAACCTCATGTAGCTAGCTTATCTGTGAGCTGAGTTACGAAAAATCGATATGACTACACCCTTCGAAATCAGATGCCAAGAATCAAAGGTCCTTCAAAATGTAGTTTTTCAACTTTGCAGGACATTTTCTTGATCAAAATTCAACGCTGATTCTAAAAAACTCAACCTCATGTCGCTAGCTTATCTGTGAGCTGAGTTACGAAAAATCGATATGACTACACCCTTCGAAATCAGATGCCAAGAATCAAAGGTCCTTCAAAATGTAGTTTTTCAACTTTGCAGGACATTTTCTTGATCAAAATTCAACGCTGATTCCAAAAAACTCAACCTCATGTCGCTAGCTTATCTGTGAGCTGAGTTACGAAAAATCGATATGACTACACCCTTCGAAATCAGATGCCAAGAATCAAAGGTCCTTCAAAATGTAGTTTTTCAACTTTGCAGGACATTTTCTTGATCAAAATTCAACGCTGATTCCAAAAAACTCAACCTCATGTCGCTAGCTTATCTGTGAGCTGAGTTACAAAAAATCGATATGACTACACCCTTCGAAATCAGATGCCAAGAATCAAAGGTCCTTCAAAATGTAGTTTTTCAACTTTGCAGGACATTTTCTTGATTAAAATTCAACGCTGATTCTAAAAAACTCAACCTTATGTCGCTAGCTTATCTGTGAGCTGAGTTACGAAAAATCGATATGACTACACCCTTCGAAATCAGATTCCAAGAATCAAAGGTCCTTCAAAATGTAGTTTTTCAACTTTGCAGGACATTTTCTTGATCAAAGTGCAACGCTGATTCCAAAAAACTCAACCTCATGTCGCTAGCTTATCTGTGAGCTGAGTTACAAAAAATCGATATGACTACACCCTTCGAAATCAGATGCCAAGAATCAAAGGTCCTTCAAAATGTAGTTTTTCAACTTTGCAGAACATTTTCTTGATCAAAATTCAACGCTGATTCTAAAAAACTCAACTTCATGTCGCTAGCTTATCTGTGAGCTGAGTTACAAAAAATCGTATTGACTACACCCTTCGAAATCAGATGCCAAAAATCAAAGGTCCTTCAAAATGTAGTTTTCCAACTTTGCAGGACATTTTCTTGATCAAAATTCAACGCTGATTCTAAAAAACTCAACCTCATGTCGCTAGCTTATCTGTGAGCTGAGTTACAAAAAATCGATATGAATACACCCTTCGAAATCAGATGCCAAGAATCAAAGGTCCTTCTAAATGTAGTTTTTCAACTTTGCAGGACATTTTCTTGATCAAAATTCAACGCTGATTTCAAAAAACTCAACCTCATGTCGCTAGCTTATCTGTGAGCTGAGTTACAAAAAATCGATATGACTACACCCTTTGAATTGAATGCCGAAAATCAAAGGTCCTTCAAAATGTAGTTTTTCAACTTTGCAGGACATTTTCTTGATCAAAATTCAACGCTGATTCCAAAAAACTTAACCTCATGTCGCTAGCTTATCTGTGAGCTGAGTTACAAAAAATCGATATGACTACACCCTTTGAATTGAATGCCGAAAATCAAAGGTTCTTCAAAATATAGTTTTTCAGTTTTGCAGGACATTTTCTTGATCAAAATTCAACGCTGATTCCAAAAAACTCAACCTCATGTCGCTAGCTTATCTGTGAGCTGAGTTACGAAAAATCGATATGACTACACCCTTCGAAATCAGATGCCAAGAATCAAAGGTCCTTCAAAATGTAGTTTTTCAACTTTGCAGGACATTTTCTTGATCAAAATTCAACGCTGATTCCAAAAAACTCAACCTCATGTCGCTAGCTTATCTGTGAGCTGAGTTACAAAAAATCGATATGACTACACCCTTTGAATTGAATGCCGAAAATCAAAGGTTCTTCAAAATATAGTTTTTCAGTTTTGCAGGACATTTTCTTGATCAAAATTCAACGCTGATTCCAAAAAACTCAACCTCATGTCGCTAGCTTATCTGTGAGCTGAGTTACAAAAAATCGATATGACTACACCCTTTGAATTGAATGCCGAAAATCAAAGGTTCTTCAAAATATAGTTTTTCAGTTTTGCAGGACATTTTCTTGATCAAAATTCAACGCTGATTCCAAAAAACTCAACCTCATGTCGCTAGCTTATCTGTGAGCTGAGTTACGAAAAATCGATATGACTACACCCTTCGAAATCAGATGCCAAGAATCAAAGGTCCTTCAAAATGTAGTTTTTCAACTTTGCAGGACATTTTCTTGATCAAAATTCAACGCTGATTCCAAAAAACTCAACCTCATGTCGCTAGCTTATCTGTGAGCTGAGTTACAAAAAATCGATATGACTACACCCTTTGAATTGAATGCCGAAAATCAAAGGTTCTTCAAAATATAGTTTTTCAGTTTTGCAGGACATTTTCTTGATCAAAATTCAACGCTGATTCCAAAAAACTCAACCTCATGTAGCTAGCTTATCTGTGAGCTGAGTTACGAAAAATCGATATGACTACACCCTTCGAAATCAGATGCCAAGAATCAAAGGTCCTTCAAAATGTAGTTTTTCAACTTTGCAGGACATTTTCTTGATCAAAATTCAACGCTGATTCTAAAAAACTCAACCTCATGTCGCTAGCTTATCTGTGAGCTGAGTTACGAAAAATCGATATGACTACACCCTTCGAAATCAGATGCCAAGAATCAAAGGTCCTTCAAAATGTAGTTTTTCAACTTTGCAGGACATTTTCTTGATCAAAATTCAACGCTGATTCCAAAAAACTCAACCTCATGTCGCTAGCTTATCTGTGAGCTGAGTTACGAAAAATCGATATGACTACACCCTTCGAAATCAGATGCCAAGAATCAAAGGTCCTTCAAAATGTAGTTTTTCAACTTTGCAGGACATTTTCTTGATCAAAATTCAACGCTGATTCCAAAAAACTCAACCTCATGTCGCTAGCTTATCTGTGAGCTGAGTTACAAAAAATCGATATGACTACACCCTTCGAAATCAGATGCCAAGAATCAAAGGTCCTTCAAAATGTAGTTTTTCAACTTTGCAGGACATTTTCTTGATTAAAATTCAACGCTGATTCTAAAAAACTCAACCTTATGTCGCTAGCTTATCTGTGAGCTGAGTTACGAAAAATCGATATGACTACACCCTTCGAAATCAGATTCCAAGAATCAAAGGTCCTTCAAAATGTAGTTTTTCAACTTTGCAGGACATTTTCTTGATCAAAGTGCAACGCTGATTCCAAAAAACTCAACCTCATGTCGCTAGCTTATCTGTGAGCTGAGTTACAAAAAATCGATATGACTACACCCTTCGAAATCAGATGCCAAGAATCAAAGGTCCTTCAAAATGTAGTTTTTCAACTTTGCAGAACATTTTCTTGATCAAAATTCAACGCTGATTCTAAAAAACTCAACTTCATGTCGCTAGCTTATCTGTGAGCTGAGTTAAGAAAAATCGATATGACTACACCCTTCGAAATCAGATGCCAAGAATCAAAGGTCCTTCAAAATGTAGTTTTTCAACTTTGCAGGACATTTTCTTGATCAAAATTCAACGCTGATTCCAAAAAACTCAACCTCATGTCGCTAGCTTATCTGTGAGCTGAGTTACAAAAAATCGATATGACTACACCCTTTGAATTGAATGCCGAAAATCAAAGGTCCTTCAAAATGTAGTTTTTCAACTTTGCAGGACATTTTCTTGATCAAAATTCAACGCTGATTCCAAAAAACTTAACCTCATGTCGCTAGCTTATCTGTGAGCTGAGTTACAAAAAATCGATATGATTACACCCTTCGAAATCAGATGCCAAAAATCAAAGGTCCTTCAAAATGTAGTTTTTCAACTTTGCAGGACATTTTCTTGATCAAAATTCAACGCTGATTCCAAAAAACTCAACCTCATGTCGCTAGCTTATCTGTGAGCTGAGTTACAAAAAATCGATATGACTACACCCTTTGAATTGAATGCCGAAAATCAAAGGTCCTTCAAAATGTAGTTTTTCAACTTTGCAGGACATTTTCTTGATCAAAATTCAACGCTGATTCCAAAAAACTTAACCTCATGTCGCTAGCTTATCTGTGAGCTGAGTTACAAAAAATCGATATGACTACACCCTTTGAATTGAATGCCGAAAATCAAAGGTTCTTCAAAATATAGTTTTTCAGTTTTGCAGGACATTTTCTTGATCAAAATTCAACGCTGATTCCAAAAAACTCAACCTCATGTCGCTAGCTTATCTGTGAGCTGAGTTACGAAAAATCGATATGACTACACCCTTCGAAATCAGATGCCAAGAATCAAAGGTCCTTCAAAATGTAGTTTTTCAACTTTGCAGGACATTTTCTTGATCAAAATTCAACGCTGATTCCAAAAAACTCAACCTCATGTCGCTAGCTTATCTGTGAGCTGAGTTACAAAAAATCGATATGACTACACCCTTTGAATTGAATGCCGAAAATCAAAGGTTCTTCAAAATATAGTTTTTCAGTTTTGCAGGACATTTTCTTGATCAAAATTCAACGCTGATTCCAAAAAACTCAACCTCATGTAGCTAGCTTATCTGTGAGCTGAGTTACAAAAAATCGATATGACTACACCCTTTGAATTGAATGCCGAAAATCAAAGGTTCTTCAAAATATAGTTTTTCAGTTTTGCAGGACATTTTCTTGATCAAAATTCAACGCTGATTCCAAAAAACTCAACCTCATGTCGCTAGCTTATCTGTGAGCTGAGTTACGAAAAATCGATATGACTACACCCTTCGAAATCAGATGCCAAGAATCAAAGGTCCTTCAAAATGTAGTTTTTCAACTTTGCAGGACATTTTCTTGATTAAAATTCAACGCTGATTCTAAAAAACTCAACCTTATGTCGCTAGCTTATCTGTGAGCTGAGTTACGAAAAATCGATATGACTACACCCTTCGAAATCAGATTCCAAGAATCAAAGGTCCTTCAAAATGTAGTTTTTCAACTTTGCAGGACATTTTCTTGATCAAAGTGCAACGCTGATTCCAAAAAACTCAACCTCATGTCGCTAGCTTATCTGTGAGCTGAGTTACAAAAAATCGATATGACTACACCCTTCGAAATCAGATGCCAAGAATCAAAGGTCCTTCAAAATGTAGTTTTTCAACTTTGCAGAACATTTTCTTGATCAAAATTCAACGCTGATTCTAAAAAACTCAACTTCATGTCGCTAGCTTATCTGTGAGCTGAGTTAAGAAAAATCGATATGACTACACCCTTCGAAATCAGATGCCAAGAATCAAAGGTCCTTCAAAATGTAGTTTTTCAACTTTGCAGGACATTTTCTTGATCAAAATTCAACGCTGATTCCAAAAAACTCAACCTCATGTCGCTAGCTTATCTGTGAGCTGAGTTACAAAAAATCGATATGACTACACCCTTTGAATTGAATGCCGAAAATCAAAGGTCCTTCAAAATGTAGTTTTTCAACTTTGCAGGACATTTTCTTGATCAAAATTCAACGCTGATTCCAAAAAACTTAACCTCATGTCGCTAGCTTATCTGTGAGCTGAGTTACAAAAAATCGATATGATTACACCCTTCGAAATCAGATGCCAAAAATCAAAGGTCCTTCAAAATGTAGTTTTTCAACTTTGCAGGACATTTTCTTGATCAAAATTCAACGCTGATTCCAAAAAACTCAACCTCATGTCGCTAGCTTATCTGTGAGCTGAGTTACAAAAAATCGATATGACTACACCCTTTGAATTGAATGCCGAAAATCAAAGGTCCTTCAAAATGTAGTTTTTCAACTTTGCAGGACATTTTCTTGATCAAAATTCAACGCTGATTCCAAAAAACTTAACCTCATGTCGCTAGCTTATCTGTGAGCTGAGTTACAAAAAATCGATATGACTACACCCTTTGAATTGAATGCCGAAAATCAAAGGTTCTTCAAAATATAGTTTTTCAGTTTTGCAGGACATTTTCTTGATCAAAATTCAACGCTGATTCCAAAAAACTCAACCTCATGTCGCTAGCTTATCTGTGAGCTGAGTTACGAAAAATCGATATGACTACACCCTTCGAAATCAGATGCCAAGAATCAAAGGTCCTTCAAAATGTAGTTTTTCAACTTTGCAGGACATTTTCTTGATCAAAATTCAACGCTGATTCCAAAAAACTCAACCTCATGTCGCTAGCTTATCTGTGAGCTGAGTTACAAAAAATCGATATGACTACACCCTTTGAATTGAATGCCGAAAATCAAAGGTTCTTCAAAATATAGTTTTTCAGTTTTGCAGGACATTTTCTTGATCAAAATTCAACGCTGATTCCAAAAAACTCAACCTCATGTAGCTAGCTTATCTGTGAGCTGAGTTACGAAAAATCGATATGACTACACCCTTCGAAATCAGATGCCAAGAATCAAAGGTCCTTCAAAATGTAGTTTTTCAACTTTGCAGGACATTTTCTTGATCAAAATTCAACGCTGATTCTAAAAAACTCAACCTCATGTCGCTAGCTTATCTGTGAGCTGAGTTACGAAAAATCGATATGACTACACCCTTCGAAATCAGATGCCAAGAATCAAAGGTCCTTCAAAATGTAGTTTTTCAACTTTGCAGGACATTTTCTTGATCAAAATTCAACGCTGATTCCAAAAAACTCAACCTCATGTCGCTAGCTTATCTGTGAGCTGAGTTACGAAAAATCGATATGACTACACCCTTCGAAATCAGATGCCAAGAATCAAAGGTCCTTCAAAATGTAGTTTTTCAACTTTGCAGGACATTTTCTTGATCAAAATTCAACGCTGATTCCAAAAAACTCAACCTCATGTCGCTAGCTTATCTGTGAGCTGAGTTACAAAAAATCGATATGACTACACCCTTCGAAATCAGATGCCAAGAATCAAAGGTCCTTCAAAATGTAGTTTTTCAACTTTGCAGGACATTTTCTTGATTAAAATTCAACGCTGATTCTAAAAAACTCAACCTTATGTCGCTAGCTTA
>CAXBUI010000007.1:0-2500 GCA_963978915.1 Caenorhabditis parvicauda
CTCGCGAGGCCGCGTTTCTTGCAAGTTGCAGAAAAATCTGGACTCTCACAAAATGGAGAGCTTATGAAAGAAATTCTGCTTCTGCTTCTTCTCCTTCTAATTATTATTTCCATATATGTATTCAATTCGCACTCTCTTCCACTTCCACTTTTACTACATTTATAACAAAACAGTCGTCTGAATCATGAATCATTATTCATTTATTGAATTTTAGGCTTAGGTAAGGTTTAAAACACTAGGTAGGTAGATAACAAGAATCGACTACAGTTTGGACCAGGTTATTACAAAAAATTTCGCACCTTGTAAGCTTAACATGTGAATGATTTATGATTCAGATGACTGTTTTGTTACAAATAACATCTGTTTTATTGTGGAGTTGAGTTGATTCGCACTCTCCTCCACTTCCACTTTTACTACACAAAAACATCGAGAAACAGGCAATCCAGTACCTTCTTGACTCGCGCGCTCAGCAAAAGGAATAAATTAGGTTAGAGGCCAATATCCGGGCCATTTTTTGCTTTCTTTTCACCGAAGGAAATATGCGCAAGTTCTGCTCGACCTCCCTCCGACCGACCTCTCACATGACTCTTATGTGCTCTTTTTGTGCCCCTTCGGTGGCCCAGAGTTAGCCTAGTAGGGCGCTTTGCTATGTGCTATTCTCTTTCAGAGACACGGCCATTCTGTTCGTGATCTACTGTTTTTATTCTTTCCTATCTGACATGAATTTTATTTACTGTGTGCTCAGAATGTGCTCTTCAAAATCAAATTTCCTAATGACAGGAAATTTTCGATCTACCTGCTCGACCGACATAGCTTTACTTCAGTTTGTGCTCTTTTCTTGGCCTTTTGGTGTCATAGAACTGGCTTTATTGAAAAAAGGACCATCTTTTGTTGCCTGTTGTCCTTTTTCGCACTCTCTTCTTTGCGTTTGTCAACTTTCTCAGAGCTAACATGGCTTTTATTTATTTTGTGCTCTTCTCGTGGCATATTAGAGGATGTATTTGAAATACGAATGGTTTTTTTGCCATTTTCCAGGTGATGATTTTTACCTACACAATATAACAACTGATTCAAGACTGATTTTAAATAATGTTCGAAACATGAAAATAAGTTTTGCTCAGATTTTCTTCCTGTGTGATCTTGAGTCTTGCATTCTATCGTTTCAGTTAACGTTTCCCAACTTCGAAATACCACTCGAAAATCAGATTTCTCGATGGCATGAAGTCTTTTGATCTATCTACAATAACCATATTTCTGTGTCTTCAGTCTATCGCCAAACTGATGCGAAACATTTCAGTGAAAAAAGTTTTGACCTACCCAATATCAATGAAAGCCACAGTAAGCTTGCTCACTCCAACTTTACCCAGTCAATCACACAACTGACCATGATCAGTCATAATGATGACTTGACGAAAAACACGCTAAATCTTCTCTCTCTCTCTCTCTCTCTCTCTCTCTCTCTCTCTCTCTCTCCTGTCTCGTCCATGACTTTACTTTACTACAAATGTTGCTGGACACCCTCCCCCCCCCCTCCGTCGCATCGAAAACCCATCTGCTCGTCACCATAGTTAAGCCCTCACTGGTACTATGTAGCATGATGTATTATATAAGACCACGGCCCAGCTTTACTAACCCTTTTTTATAAACCCACAGACCGCTATGCGTATTTGAAAAATGACATCATCATCATCATTTCTCTTTAGGGTTGACCAGGTGGGCGGAGCTTTGGTCACGCCCATCTTTTGCCTATTTTTTTCTAAACCTCTCTTGTCTATCACTTTGCCAATTTAATCCATGATCTGGCAGTTCACCAGGTGGGCGGAGCTCTGGCCACGCCCACTTTTTTCCGTTTGAATCAGAATTTTCCCTTGATTATCACTTTTCCTTTTGTTTCCATGATATCTGGGAGTTCACCAGGTGGGCGGATCCTGATTTGCCCACTTCTCACTTTCCAACTTGTAACGAGATAGCCAAAACAACAAGAATATTGCGTTTCTATGATCAGTTTTCAGTACTTTTCAACTTTTGTTCAGTGATGATTTGGGAACTAGGGTTTTCTTCGTGGGTGGTCCAACGTAGTCAGTTTGAAAGAAGGTTTTCATTGTGGGTGGTCAGAGTTTCTTTATGCTCAAAGATACCTTCTGTCAAGTTGGAATGTTTTACCTCGAAGTTATGATTTATTCGAAATCTGTATTTTCTTCCAGGGTGTTCTGATATATTTTCAATCGTGGGTGGTCCCCATTTTGTTTAAATAAAAGTTAATGAATCAATAGACTACTTATCTGATCTATCTTATTTCTCCTCTTTTCCTTGCTAAACACATAATTTTCTCTGTTCGCTACCGTCAACTGAGAATGTTTCGACTGTCATTTATTCGAAATCAGTGTTTTCTTCGTGGGTGGTCTTCATTTCGTTCAGGTGAAAAGTTAAAGAATTGTTAGACGATCCATCTTATTGATCCTTTTTCCTTGCTAAAAATATGATTTTCTCTGTTCCCTTC
>CAXBUI010000007.1:7500-48647 GCA_963978915.1 Caenorhabditis parvicauda
ACCTCCGACTCCTCCCACCTTTCTCCACCCCGCAACACCATCCCAACCCACTTCATAAATCTCAGCAAGATACGTCATTCGAAATCGTGTTTCCAGAGAAAGAGGGGACGCGTCGTCTTTCAAACAGTTGGAGCTCCCAACAAGCCCCCGCCCAGAGAGAGAGAGAGAGAGAGAGAGAGAGAGAGGGAGAGAGACAGAGGGAGAGAGCAAGAGAGAGAGAGAGAGAGAGAGAGAGAGAGACAGAGGGAGAGAGACAGAGGGAGAGACGGTTCATAAGTTTTTGAGCGAAAAAATCATTTTATTTGAGTTCCTGGTTTTTGTGAATTTTTCACTGCAACATGAACGTCCAAAATTATAGCACTGCTTCAACAGATTTAATTTTTTTCTCAAGGTTATCATTAGATTTATATGTTTTAGGCCAAAATTATATTTTTTGAATTTTTAACAATAAATTTGAAGTTCAGACTGGTTTTTTTTTCTTCACCATAAGCATAAAAATTTCAATTATATCAACAAAAAACTATGATTTGGATGAATTTCATCTTCTGAAAGGATTTTTACAAATCATGGAAATGAATTTCAGATGCCTTCGATGGTGAAATGTCATCGATTGGTGATCGTCATGATCTACTTTCGACTTCACATGCTCAAGATGCGGATGGAGCGTCGTCGGTGATCTCCTCAGTATCAATGCCTGTCGAATACCATGTAAGCCGGTCGAAGAACCTAAGAATCCAATGTCAACATCATATCGACTTAAAGGTGACTTTGCTGTGTGTCAAAGTGCATTTCTCCGTTTTCCAGGTCCAGCAAGATTTTGTGACAGCTGTAGGAGAGCTGAATGATGACGTGGATGGTGGATCTCTAAGGACCCCTCGACATACTCATAGCAATGGCCTGTAAAATGATCCTGTACATTCCCTAAATGATTGTGATATTTTGCTTTATTTCATATAAATTTGATTGTATTTTAGGTCCCCACACATGTCACTAATAGAAAGATGTTTACAAAGTGCGATTAAGCCAAGTGTTCACACTCGATTGCGTTCAGAACAATGAGGCTCTCGGTCCATTTATGGTGCCTTCTCCCTACCGTAAGATATGTTTTCTCTTCTCACCATTGGCGTGTAAGTTGGCGCTGGCGCTAAGAAGGAGGATAATCCACACCTTGTTTGGTCACCCCCCCCCCCCCACCCGATTGACTCCTCTAATTGCCATTTCTGAACTACCAGAGTTACGGTAATTCTAACGACCTCTAAGCGTCCTAAAACCGTCTTTGCGCCGCCAATTATCGCCCAAAGCGGCGATGATTTTGACAGGAGACGGGGGTGTCTGCAGATGAGCAATTAACGGATCGTACTGTAATTGCCTGATTTTCGAATCGTCGCAAAGGTTTGCGAAACCCGCGAAAGGTCGGCGAAGAGTTTAGAAATGATCAGAACTTTTGAAACGTATCCCCGGCTGATGTATACAGCTCCTATCAACCAACATGTGTTAGTACAAGCGAGTAAATATGCTTACATGGATTGTTTGATCAGTATACTGTAGCCGGAGCACAGTATCCATCAACTGAATTCAGAGGGATCAAGAAGAAAGAAGATCACTGGGATGACACCGATTGAACACTCAAGAACCGCGGCCGTGCCGACCGGTCCCCTGAAACTTGCAATTGTGGCAGAGTCAACAATCTCCACTGGGAGTAGTATAGTGTTTGTCCCTCTGATAGTACATAATCAGCTACCATATTTGCTTAGATGCGACGGCACCGACAGAGGTCAACTCTACAAGGTTCCGGCACAAAATGGTACGGTAACTATAGAACGGAAGCTCAGAATCACGTGAGACTATGATTTTTGTGCATCCCAAGTGTCTTACTATCGATAACAACTAAAATCTCAACAATTTTTTCCGACCCAAAAATCGAAAATTTTCGTGGGCTATAGCCCATGGATTTTTTCGATGTTCGCCCAAAAATTTTTTGTCTCCAAATCGTCTGAAAACAACTGAGCTGATAGAATCAATCATTTTGAATCTAATGAGCATGGTCTCGCCGCTTGGAAAGTCCTGTGAGTCGAGTTAGAGAGTGTCGAAGTTGGGCCATTTTTGACGTCGACTTTGAACGCCTGTAACTCCGGAACGGAAGCTCAGAATCTCGTGAGACTATGATTTTTGTGCATCCCAAGTGTCTTACTATCGATAACAACTAAAATCTCAACAATTTTTTCCGACCCAAAAATCGAAAATTTTCGTGGGCTATAGCCCATGGATTTTTTCGATTTTCGGCCAAAAATGTTTTGTCTCCAAATCGTCTGAAAACAACGGAGCTGATAGAATCAATCATTTTGAATCTAATGAGCATGGTCTCGCCGCTTGGAAAGTCCTGTGAGTCGAGTTAGAGAGTGTCGAAGTTGGGCCATTTTTGACGTCGACTTTGAACGCCTGTAACTCCGGAACGGAAGCTCAGAATCTCATGAGACTATGATTTTTGTGCATCTCAAGTGTTCTACTATCGATACCAATTGAAATCTCAATATTTTTTTCCGACCCCAAAATCGAAAATTTTCGTGTGCTATAGCCCATGGATTTTTTCGATTTTCGGCCAAAAATGTTTTGTCTCCAAATCGTCTGAAAATAACGGAGCTGATAGAATCAATCATTTCGAATCTAATGAGCATGGTCTCGCCGCTTGGAAAGTCCTGTGAGTCGAGTTAGAGAGTGTTGAAGTTGGGCCATTTTTGACGTCGACTTTGAACGCCTGTAACTCCGGAACGGAAGCTCAGAATCTCATGAGACTATGATTTTTGTGCATCTCAAGTGTCCTACTATCGATACCAATTGAAATCTCAATATTTTTTTCCGACCCCAAAATCGAAAATTTTCGTGGGCTATAGCCCATGGATTTTTTCGATTTTCGGCCAAAAATTTTTTGTCTCCAAATCGTCTGAAAACAACGGAGCTGATAGAATTAATCATTTTGAATCTAATGAGCATGGTCTCGCCGCTTGGAAAGTCCTGTGAGTCGAGTTAGAGAGTGTCGAAGTTGGGCCATTTTTGACGTCGACTTTGAACGCCTGTAACTCCGGAACGGAAGCTCAGAATCTCGTGAGACTATGATTTTTGTGCATCTCAAGTGTCCTACTATCGATACCAATTGAAATCTCAATATTTTTTTCCGACCCCAAAATCGAAAATTTTCGTGGGCTATAGCCCATGGATTTTTTCGATTTTTGCCCAAAAATTTTTTGTCTCCAAATCGTCTGAAAACAACGGAGCTGATAGAATCAATCATTTTGAATCTAATGAGCATGGTCTCGCCGCTTGGAAAGTCCTGTGAGTCGAGTTAGAGAGTGTCGAAGTTGGGCCATTTTTGACGTCGACTTTGAACGCCTGTAACTCCGGAACGGAAGCTCAGAATCTCATGAGACTATGATTTTTGTGCATCTCAAGTGTCCTACTATCGATACCAATTGAAATCTCAATATTTTTTTCCGACCCCAAAATCGAAAATTTTCGTGGGCTATAGCCCATGGATTTTTTCGATTTTCGGCCAAAAATTTTTTGTCTCCAAATCGTCTGAAAACAACGGAGCTGATAGAATTAATCATTTTGAATCTAATGAGCATGGTCTCGCCGCTTGGAAAGTCCTGTGAGTCGAGTTAGAGAGTGTCGAAGTTGGGCCATTTTTGACGTCGACTTTGAACGCCTGTAACTCCGGAACGGAAGCTCAGAATCTCATGAGACTATGATTTTTGTGCATCTCAAGTGTCCTACTATCGATACCAATTGAAATCTCAATATTTTTTTCCGACCCCAAAATCGAAAATTTTCGTGGGCTATAGCCCATGGATTTTTTCGATTTTTGCCCAAAAATTTTTTGTCTCCAAATCGTCTGAAAACAACGGAGCTGATAGAATCAATCATTTTGAATCTAATGAGCATGGTCTCGCCGCTTGAAAAGTCCTGTGAGTCGAGTTAGAGAGTGTTGAAGTTGGGCCATTTTTGACGTCGACTTTGAACGCCTGTAACTCCGGAATGGAAGCTCAGAATCTCATGAGACTATGATTTTTGTGCATCTCAAGTGTCCTACTATCGATACCAATTGAAATCTCAATAATTTTTTCCGACCCCAAAATCGAAAATTTTCGTGGGCTATAGCCCATGGATTTTTTCGATTTTTGCCCAAAAATTTTTTGTCTCCAAATCGTCTGAAAACAACGGAGCTGATAGAATCAATCATTTTGAATCTAATGAGCATGGTCTCGCCGCTTGGAAAGTCCTGTGAGTCGAGTTAGAGAGTGTCGAAGTTGGGCCATTTTTGACGTCGACTTTGAACGCCTGTAACTCCGGAACGGAAGCTCAGAATCTCATGAGACTATGATTTTTGTGCATCTCAAGTGTCCTACTATCGATACCAATTGAAATCTCAATATTTTTTTCCGACCCCAAAATCGAAAATTTTCGTGGGCTATAGCCCATGGATTTTTTCGATTTTCGGCCAAAAATTTTTTGTCTCCAAATCGTCTGAAAACAACGGAGCTGATAGAATTAATCATTTTGAATCTAATGAGCATGGTCTCGCCGCTTGGAAAGTCCTGTGAGTCGAGTTAGAGAGTGTCGAAGTTGGGCCATTTTTGACGTCGACTTTGAACGCCTGTAACTCCGGAACGGAAGCTCAGAATCTCATGAGACTATGATTTTTGTGCATCTCAAGTGTCCTACTATCGATACCAATTGAAATCTCAATATTTTTTTCCGACCCCAAAATCGAAAATTTTCGTGGGCTATAGCCCATGGATTTTTTCGATTTTTGCCCAAAAATTTTTTGTCTCCAAATCGTCTGAAAACAACGGAGCTGATAGAATCAATCATTTTGAATCTAATGAGCATGGTCTCGCCGCTTGAAAAGTCCTGTGAGTCGAGTTAGAGAGTGTTGAAGTTGGGCCATTTTTGACGTCGACTTTGAACGCCTGTAACTCCGGAATGGAAGCTCAGAATCTCATGAGACTATGATTTTTGTGCATCTCAAGTGTCCTACTATCGATACCAATTGAAATCTCAATAATTTTTTCCGACCCCAAAATCGAAAATTTTCGTGGGCTATAGCCCATGGATTTTTTCGATTTTTGCCCAAAAATTTTTTGTCTCCAAATCGTCTGAAAACAACGGAGCTGATAGAATCAATCATTTTGAATCTAATGAGCATGGTCTCGCCGCTTGGAAAGTCCTGTGAGTCGAGTTAGAGAGTGTCGAAGTTGGGCCATTTTTGACGTCGACTTTGAACGCCTGTAACTCCGGAACGGAAGCTCAGAATCTCATGAGACTATGATTTTTGTGCATCTCAAGTGTCCTACTATCGATACCAATTGAAATCTCAATATTTTTTTCCGACCCCAAAATCGAAAATTTTCGTGGGCTATAGCCCATGGATTTTTTCGATTTTCGGCCAAAAATTTTTTGTCTCCAAATCGTCTGAAAACAACGGAGCTGATAGAATTAATCATTTTGAATCTAATGAGCATGGTCTCGCCGCTTGGAAAGTCCTGTGAGTCGAGTTAGAGAGTGTCGAAGTTGGGCCATTTTTGACGTCGACTTTGAACGCCTGTAACTCCGGAACGGAAGCTCAGAATCTCATGAGACTATGATTTTTGTGCATCTCAAGTGTCCTACTATCGATACCAATTGAAATCTCAATATTTTTTTCCGACCCCAAAATCGAAAATTTTCGTGGGCTATAGCCCATGGATTTTTTCGATTTTTGCCCAAAAATTTTTTGTCTCCAAATCGTCTGAAAACAACGGAGCTGATAGAATCAATCATTTTGAATCTAATGAGCATGGTCTCGCCGCTTGAAAAGTCCTGTGAGTCGAGTTAGAGAGTGTTGAAGTTGGGCCATTTTTGACGTCGACTTTGAACGCCTGTAACTCCGGAATGGAAGCTCAGAATCTCATGAGACTATGATTTTTGTGCATCTCAAGTGTCCTACTATCGATACCAATTGAAATCTCAATAATTTTTTCCGACCCCAAAATCGAAAATTTTCGTGGGCTATAGCCCATGGATTTTTTCGATTTTCGGCCAAAAATGTTTTGTCTCCAAATCGTCTGAAAATAACGGAGCTGATAGAATCAATCATTTCAAATCTAATGAGCATGGTCTCGCCGCTTGGAAAGTCCTGTGAGTCGAGTTAGAGAGTGTTGAAGTTGGGCCATTTTTGACGTCGACTTTGAACGCCTGTAACTCCGGAACGGAAGCTCAGAATCTCATGAGACTATGATTTTTGTGCATCTCAAGTGTCCTACTATCGATACCAATTGAAATCTCAATATTTTTTTCCGACCCCAAAATCGAAAATTTTCGTGGGCTATAGCCCATGGATTTTTTCGATTTTTGCCCAAAATTTTTTTGTCTCCAAATCGTCTGAAAACAACGGAGCTGATAGAATCAATCATTTTGAATCTAATGAGCATGGTCTCGCCGCTTGAAAAGTCTTGTGAGTCGAGTTAGAGAGTGTTGAAGTTGGGCCATTTTTGACGTCGACTTTGAACGCCTGTAACTCCGGAATGGAAGCTCAGAATCTCATGAGACTATGATTTTTGTGCATCTCAAGTGTCCTACTATCGATACCAATTGAAATCTCAATAATTTTTTCCGACCCCAAAATCGAAAATTTTCGTGTGCTATAGCCCATGGATTTTTTCGATTTTCGGCCAAAAATGTTTTGTCTCCAAATCGTCTGAAAATAACGGAGCTGATAGAATCAATCATTTCGAATCTAATGAGCATGGTCTCGCCGCTTGGAAAGTCCTGTGAGTCGAGTTAGAGAGTGTTGAAGTTGGGCCATTTTTGACGTCGACTTTGAACGCCTGTAACTCCGGAACGGAAGCTCAGAATCTCATGAGACTATGATTTTTGTGCATCTCAAGTGTCCTACTATCGATACCAATTGAAATCTCAATATTTTTTTCCGACCCCAAAATCGAAAATTTTCGTGGGCTATAGCCCATGGATTTTTTCGATTTTTGCCCAAAAATTTTTTGTCTCCAAATCGTCTGAAAACAACGGAGCTGATAGAATCAATCATTTTGAATCTAATGAGCATGGTCTCGCCGCTTGAAAAGTCCTGTGAGTCGAGTTAGAGAGTGTTGAAGTTGGGCCATTTTTGACGTCGACTTTGAACGCCTGTAACTCCGGAATGGAAGCTCAGAATCTCATGAGACTATGATTTTTGTGCATCTCAAGTGTCCTACTATCGATACCAATTGAAATCTCAATAATTTTTTCCGACTCCAAAATCGAAAATTTTCGTGGGCTATAGCCCATGGATTTTTTCGATTTTCGGCCAAAAATGTTTTGTCTCCAAATCGTCTGAAAATAACGGAGCTGATAGAATCAATCATTTCAAATCTAATGAGCATGGTCTCGCCGCTTGGAAAGTCCTGTGAGTCGAGTTAGAGAGTGTTGAAGTTGGGCCATTTTTGACGTCGACTTTGAACGCCTGTAACTCCGGAACGGAAGCTCAGAATCTCATGAGACTATGATTTTTGTGCATCTCAAGTGTCCTACTATCGATACCAATTGAAATCTCAATATTTTTTTCCGACCCCAAAATCGAAAATTTTCGTGGGCTATAGCCCATGGATTTTTTCGATTTTTGCCCAAAATTTTTTTGTCTCCAAATCGTCTGAAAACAACGGAGCTGATAGAATCAATCATTTTGAATCTACTGAGCATGGTCTCGCCGCTTGAAAAGTCTTGTGAGTCGAGTTAGAGAGTGTTGAAGTTGGGCCATTTTTGACGTCGACTTTGAACGCCTGTAACTCCGGAATGGAAGCTCAGAATCTCATGAGACTATGATTTTTGTGCATCTCAAGTGTCCTACTATCGATACCAATTGAAATCTCAATAATTTTTTCCGACCCCAAAATCGAAAATTTTCGTGTGCTATAGCCCATGGATTTTTTCGATTTTCGGCCAAAAATGTTTTGTCTCCAAATCGTCTGAAAATAACGGAGCTGATAGAATCAATCATTTCGAATCTAATGAGCATGGTCTCGCCGCTTGGAAAGTCCTGTGAGTCGAGTTAGAGAGTGTTGAAGTTGGGCCATTTTTGACGTCGACTTTGAACGCCTGTAACTCCGGAACGGAAGCTCAGAATCTCATGAGACTATGATTTTTGTGCATCTCAAGTGTCCTACTATCGATACCAATTGAAATCTCAATATTTTTTTCCGACCCCAAAATCGAAAATTTTCGTGGGCTATAGCCCATGGATTTTTTCGATTTTCGGCCAAAAATTTTTTGTCTCCAAATCGTCTGAAAACAACGGAGCTGATAGAATTAATCATTTTGAATCTAATGAGCATGGTCTCGCCGCTTGGAAAGTCCTGTGAGTCGAGTTAGAGAGTGTCGAAGTTGGGCCATTTTTGACGTCGACTTTGAACGCCTGTAACTCCGGAACGGAAGCTCAGAATCTCGTGAGACTATGATTTTTGTGCATCCCAAGTGTCTTACTATCGATAACAACTAAAATCTCAACAATTTTTTCCGACTCCAAAATCGAAAATTTTCGTGGGCTATAGCCCATGGATTTTTTCGATTTTTGCCCAAAAATTTTTTGTCTCCAAATCGTCTGAAAACAACGGAGCTGATAGAATCAATCATTTTGAATCTAATGAGCATGGTCTCGCCGCTTGGAAAGTCCTGTGAGTCGAGTTAGAGAGTGTCGAAGTTGGGCCATTTTTGACGTCGACTTTGAACGCCTGTAACTCCGGAACGGAAGCTCAGAATCTCATGAGACTATGATTTTTGTGCATCTCAAGTGTCCTACTATCGATACCAATTGAAATCTCAATATTTTTTTCCGACCCCAAAATCGAAAATTTTCGTGGGCTATAGCCCATGGATTTTTTCGATTTTCGGCCAAAAATTTTTTGTCTCCAAATCGTCTGAAAACAACGGAGCTGATAGAATTAATCATTTTGAATCTAATGAGCATGGTCTCGCCGCTTGGAAAGTCCTGTGAGTCGAGTTAGAGAGTGTCGAAGTTGGGCCATTTTTGACGTCGACTTTGAACGCCTGTAACTCCGGAACGGAAGCTCAGAATCTCATGAGACTATGATTTTTGTGCATCTCAAGTGTCCTACTATCGATACCAATTGAAATCTCAGTATTTTTTTCCGACCCCAAAATCGAAAATTTTCGTGGGCTATAGCCCATGGATTTTTTCGATTTTTGCCCAAAATTTTTTTGTCTCCAAATCGTCTGAAAACAACGGAGCTGATAGAATCAATCATTTTGAATCTAATGAGCATGGTCTCGCCGCTTGAAAAGTCTTGTGAGTCGAGTTAGAGAGTGTTGAAGTTGGGCCATTTTTGACGTCGACTTTGAACGCCTGTAACTCCGGAATGGAAGCTCAGAATCTCATGAGACTATGATTTTTGTGCATCTCAAGTGTCCTACTATCGATACCAATTGAAATCTCAATAATTTTTTTCGACCCCAAAATCGAAAATTTTCGTGGGCTATAGCCCATGGATTTTTTCGATTTTTGCCCAAAAATTTTTTGTCTCCAAATCGTCTGAAAACAACGGAGCTGATAGAATCAATCATTTTGAATCTAATGAGCATGGTCTCGCCGCTTGAAAAGTCCTGTGAGTCGAGTTAGAGAGTGTTGAAGTTGGGCCATTTTTGACGTCGACTTTGAACGCCTGTAACTCCGGAATGGAAGCTCAGAATCTCATGAGACTATGATTTTTGTGCATCTCAAGTGTCCTACTATCGATACCAATTGAAATCTCAATAATTTTTTCCGACCCCAAAATCGAAAATTTTCGTGTGCTATAGCCCATGGATTTTTTCGATTTTCGGCCAAAAATGTTTTGTCTCCAAATCGTCTGAAAATAACGGAGCTGATAGAATCAATCATTTCGAATCTAATGAGCATGGTCTCGCCGCTTGGAAAGTCCTGTGAGTCGAGTTAGAGAGTGTTGAAGTTGGGCCATTTTTGACGTCGACTTTGAACGCCTGTAACTCCGGAACGGAAGCTCAGAATCTCATGAGACTATGATTTTTGTGCATCTCAAGTGTCCTACTATCGATACCAATTGAAATCTCAATAATTTTTTCCGACCCCAAAATCGAAAATTTTCGTGGGCTATAGGATTTTTTCGATTTTTGCCCAAAATTTTTTTGTCTCCAAATCGTCTGAAAACAACGGAGCTGATAGAATCAATCATTTTGAATCTAATGAGCATGGTCTCGCCGCTTGGAAAGTCCTGTGAGTCGAGTTAGAGAGTGTTGAAGTTGGGCTATTTTTGACGTCGACTTTGAACGCCTGTAACTCCGGAACGGAAGCTCAGAATCTCGTGAGACTATGATTTTTGTGCATCCCAAGTGTCTTACTATCGATAACAACTAAAATCTCAACAATTTTTTCCGACCCCAAAAATCGAAAATTTTCGTGGGCTATAGCCCATGGATTTTTTCGATTTTTGCCCAAAATTTTTTTGTCTCCAAATCGTCTGAAAACAACGGAGCTGATAGAATCAATCATTTTGAATCTAATGAGCATGGTCTCGCCGCTTGGAAAGTCCTGTGAGTCGAGTTAGAGAGTGTTGAAGTTGGGCCATTTTTGACGTCGACTTTGAACGCCTGTAACTCCGGAACGGAAGCTCAGAATCTCATGAGACTATGATTTTTGTGCATCTCAAGTGTCCTACTATCGATACCAATTGAAATCTCAATAATTTTTTCCGACCCCAAAATCGAAAATTTTCGTGGGCTATAGCCCATGGATTTTTTCGATTTTTGCCCAAAAATTTTTTGTCTCCAAATCGTCTGAAAACAACGGAGCTGATAGAATCAATCATTTTGAATCTAATGAGCATGGTTTCGCCGCTTGGAAAGTCCTGTGAGTCGAGTTAGAGAGTGTTGAAGTTGGGCCATTTTTGACGTCGACTTTGAACGCCTGTAACTCCGGAACGGAAGCTCAGAATCTCGTGAGACTATGATTTTTGTGCATCCCAAGTGTCTTACTATCGATAACAACTAAAATCTTAACAATTTTTTCCAACCCCAAAAATCGAAAATTTTCGTGGGCTATAGCCCATGGATTTTTTCGATTTTTGCCCAAAATTTTTTTGTCTCCAAATCGTCTGAAAACAACGGAGCTGATAGAATCAATCATTTTGAATCTAATGAGCATGGTCTCGCCGCTTGGAAAGTCCTGTGAGTCGAGTTAGAGAGTGTTGAAGTTGGGCCATTTTTGACGTCGACTTTGAACGCCTGTAACTCCGGAACGGAAGCTCAGAATCTCATGAGACTATGATTTTTGTGCATCTCAAGTGTCCTACTATCGATACCAATTGAAATCTCAATAATTTTTTCCGACCCCAAAATCGAAAATTTTCGTGGGCTATAGCCCATGGATTTTTTCGATTTTTGCCCAAAAATTTTTTGTCTCCAAATCGTCTGAAAACAACGGAGCTGATAGAATCAATCATTTTGAATCTAATGAGCATGGTTTCGCCGCTTGGAAAGTCCTGTGAGTCGAGTTAGAGAGTGTTGAAGTTGGGCCATTTTTGACGTCGACTTTGAACGCCTGTAACTCCGGAACGGAAGCTCAGAATCTCGTGAGACTATGATTTTTGTGCATCCCAAGTGTCTTACTATCGATAACAACTAAAATCTCAACAATTTTTTCCAACCCCAAAAATCGAAAATTTTCGTGGGCTATAGCCCATGGATTTTTTCGATTTTTGCCCAAAATTTTTTTGTCTCCAAATCGTCTGAAAACAACGGAGCTGATAGAATCAATCATTTTGAATCTAATGAGCATGGTCTCGCCGCTTGGAAAGTCCTGTGAGTCGAGTTAGAGAGTGTTGAAGTTGGGCCATTTTTGACGTCGACTTTGAACGCCTGTAACTCCGGAACGGAAGCTCAGAATCTCATGAGACTATGATTTTTGTGCATCCCAAGTGTCTTACTATCGATAACAACTAAAATCTCAACAATTTTTTCCGACCCCAAAATCGAAAATTTTCGTGGGCTATAGCCCATGGATTTTTTCGATTTTTGCCCAAAAATTTTTTGTCTCCAAATCGTCTGAAAACAACGGAGCTGATAGAATCAATCATTTTGAATCTAATGAGCATGGTCTCGCCGCTTGGAAAGTCCTGTGAGTCGAGTTAGAGAGTGTTGAAGTTGGGCCATTTTTGACGTCGACTTTGAACGCCTGTAACTCCGGAACGGAAGCTCAGAATCTCGTGAGACTATGATTTTTGTGCATCCCAAGTGTCTTACTATCGATAACAACTAAAATCTCAACAATTTTTCGTGGGCTATAGCCCATGGATTTTTTCGATTTTTGCCCAAAATTTTTTTGTCTCCAAATCGTCTGAAAACAACGGAGCTGATAGAATCAATCATTTTGAATCTAATGAGCATGGTCTCGCCGCTTGGAAAGTCCTGTGAGTCGAGTTAGAGAGTGTTGAAGTTGGGCCATTTTTGACGTCGACTTTGAACGCCTGTAACTCCGGAACGGAAGCTCAGAATCTCATGAGACTATGATTTTTGTGCATCTCAAGTGTCCTACTATCGATACCAATTGAAATCTCAATATTTTTTTCCGACCCCAAAATCGAAAATTTTCGTGGGCTATAGCCCATGGATTTTTTCGATTTTTGCCCAAAATTTTTTTGTCTCCAAATCGTCTGAAAACAACGGAGCTGATAGAATCAATCATTTTGAATCTAATGAGCATGGTTTCGCCGCTTGGAAAGTCCTGTGAGTCGAGTTAGAGAGTGTCGAAGTTGGGCCATTTTTGACGTCGACTTTGAACGCCTGTAACTCCGGAACGGAAGCTCAGAATCTCATGAGACTATGATTTTTGTGCATCTCAAGTGTCCTACTAGAGAGTGTTGAAGTTGGGCCATTTTTGACGTCGACTTTGAACGCCTGTAACTCCGGAACGGAAGCTCAGAATCTCATGAGACTATGATTTTTGTGCATCTCAAGTGTCCTACTATCGATACCAATTGAAATCTCAATAATTTTTTCCGACCCCAAAATCGAAAATTTTCGTGGGCTATAGCCCATGGATTTTTTCGATTTTTGCCCAAAAATTTTTTGTCTCCAAATCGTCTGAAAACAACGGAGCTGATAGAATCAATCATTTTGAATCTAATGAGCATGGTCTCGCCGCTTGGAAAGTCCTGTGAGTCGAGTTAGAGAGTGTTGAAGTTGGGCCATTTTTGACGTCGACTTTGAACGCCTGTAACTCCGGAACGGAAGCTCAGAATCTCATGAGACTATGATTTTTGTGCATCCCAAGTGTCTTACTATCGATAACAACTAAAATCTCAACAATTTTTTCCAACCCCAAAAATCGAAAATTTTCGTGGGCTATAGCCCATGGATTTTTTCGATTTTTGCCCAAAATTTTTTTGTCTCCAAATCGTCTGAAAACAACGGAGCTGATAGAATCAATCATTTTGAATCTAATGAGCATGGTCTCGCCGCTTGGAAAGTCCTGTGAGTCGAGTTAGAGAGTGTTGAAGTTGGGCCATTTTTGACGTCGACTTTGAACGCCTGTAACTCCGGAACGGAAGCTCAGAATCTCATGAGACTATGATTTTTGTGCATCTCAAGTGTCCTACTATCGATACCAATTGAAATCTCAATAATTTTTTCCGACCCCAAAATCGAAAATTTTCGTGGGCTATAGCCCATGGATTTTTTCGATTTTTGCCCAAAATTTTTTTGTCTCCAAATCGTCTGAAAACAACGGAGCTGATAGAATCAATCATTTTGAATCTAATGAGCATGGTTTCGCCGCTTGGAAAGTCCTGTGAGTCGAGTTAGAGAGTGTCGAAGTTGGGCCATTTTTGACGTCGACTTTGAACGCCTGTAACTCCGGAACGGAAGCTCAGAATCTCATGAGACTATGATTTTTGTGCATCTCAAGTGTCCTACTATCGATACCAATTGAAATCTCAATATTTTTTTCCGACCCCAAAATCGAAAATTTTCGTGGGCTATAGCCCATGGATTTTTTCGATTTTTGCCCAAAAATTTTTTGTCTCCAAATCGTCTGAAAACAACGGAGCTGATAGAATCAATCATTTTGAATCTAATGAGCATGGTCTCGCCGCTTGGAAAGTCCTGTGAGTCGAGTTAGAGAGTGTTGAAGTTGGGCCATTTTTGACGTCGACTTTGAACGCCTGTAACTCCGGAACGGAAGCTCAGAATCTCGTGAGACTATGATTTTTGTGCATCCCAAGTGTCTTACTATCGATAACAACTAAAATCTCAACAATTTTTTCCGACCCCAAAAATCGAAAATTTTCGTGGGCTATAGCCCATGGATTTTTTCGATTTTTGCCCAAAATTTTTTTGTCTCCAAATCGTCTGAAAACAACGGAGCTGATAGAATCAATCATTTTGAATCTAATGAGCATGGTCTCGCCGCTTGGAAAGTCCTGTGAGTCGAGTTAGAGAGTGTTGAAGTTGGGCTATTTTTGACGTCGACTTTGAACGCCTGTAACTCCGGAACGGAAGCTCAGAATCTCGTGAGACTATGATTTTTGTGCATCCAAAGTGTCTTACTATCGATAACAACTAAAATCTCAACAATTTTTTCCGACCCCAAAAATCGAAAATTTTCGTGGGCTATAGCCCATGGATTTTTTCGATTTTTGCCCGAAATTTTTTTGTCTCCAAATCGTCTGAAAACAACGGAGCTGATAGAATCAATCATTTTGAATCTAATGAGCGTGGGCTATGGTCTTTTTGCCCAAAAATTTTTTGTCTCCAAATCGCCGCTTGGAAAGTCCTGTGAGTCGAGTTAGAGAGTGTTGAAGTTGGGCCATTTTTGACGTCGACTTTGAACGCCTGTAACTCCGGAACGGAAGCTCAGAATCTCATGAGACTATGATTTTTGTGCATCTCAAGTGTCCTACTATCGATACCAATTGAAATCTCAATAATTTTTTCCGACCCCAAAATCGAAAATTTTCGTGGGCTATAGCCCATGGATTTTTTCGATTTTTGCCCAAAAATTTTTTGTCTCCAAATCGTCTGAAAACAACGGAGCTGATAGAATCAATCATTTTGAATCTAATGAGCATGGTTTCGCCGCTTGGAAAGTCCTGTGAGTCGAGTTAGAGAGTGTCGAAGTTGGGCCGTTTTTGACGTCGACTTTGAACGCCTGTAACTCCGGAACGGAAGCTCAGAATCTCATGAGACTATGATTTTTGTGCATCTCAAGTGTCCTACTATCGATACCAATTGAAATCTCAATATTTTTTTCCGACCCCAAAATCGAAAATTTTCGTGGGCTATAGCCCATGGATTTTTTCGATTTTTGCCCAAAAATTTTTTGTCTCCAAATCGTCTGAAAACAACGGAGCTGATAGAATCAATCATTTTGAATCTAATGAGCATGGTCTCGCCGCTTGGAAAGTCCTGTGAGTCGAGTTAGAGAGTGTCGAAGTTGGGCCATTTTTGACGTCGACTTTGAACGCCTGTAACTCCGGAACGGAAGCTCAGAATCTCATGAGACTATGATTTTTGTGCATCTCAAGTGTCCTACTATCGATACCAATTGAAATCTCAATATTTTTTTCCGACCCCAAAATCGAAAATTTTCGTGGGCTATAGCCCATGGATTTTTTCGATTTTTGCCCAAAATTTTTTTGTCTCCAAATCGTCTGAAAACAACGGAGCTGATAGAATCAATCATTTCGAATCTAATGAGCATGGTCTCGCCGCTTGGAAAGTCCTGTGAGTCGAGTTAAAGAGTGTTGAAGTTGGGCCATTTTTGACGTCGACTTTGAACGCCTGTAACTCCGGAACGGAAGCTCAGAATCTCATGAGACTATGATTTTTGTGCATCTCAAGTGTCCTACTATCGATACCAATTGAAATCTCAATATTTTTTTCCGACCCCAAAATCGAAAATTTTCGTGGGCTATAGCCCATGGATTTTTTCGATTTTCGGCCAAAAATTTTTTGTCTCCAAATCGTCTGAAAACAACGGAGCTGATAGAATTAATCATTTTGTATCTAATGAGCATGGTCTCGCCGCTTGGAAAGTCCTGTGAGTCGAGTTAGAGAGTGTCGAAGTTGGGCCATTTTTGACGTCGACTTTGAACGCCTGTAACTCCGGAACGGAAGCTCAGAATCTCGTGAGACTATGATTTTTGTGCATCCCAAGTGTCTTACTATCGATAACAACTAAAATCTCAACAATTTTTTCCGACCCCAAAATCGAAAATTTTCGTGGGCTATAGCCCATGGATTTTTTCGATTTTTGCCCAAAAATTTTTTGTCTCCAAATCGTCTGAAAACAACGGAGCTGATAGAATCAATCATTTTGAATCTAATGAGCATGGTCTCGCCGCTTGGAAAGTCCTGTGAGTCGAGTTAGAGAGTGTCGAAGTTGGGCCATTTTTGACGTCGACTTTGAACGCCTGTAACTCCGGAACGGAAGCTCAGAATCTCATGAGACTATGATTTTTGTGCATCTCAAGTGTCCTACTATCGATACCAATTGAAATCTTAATATTTTTTTCCGACCCCAAAATCGAAAATTTTCGTGGGCTATAGCCCATGGATTTTTTCGATTTTCGGCCAAAAATTTTTTGTCTCCAAATCGTCTGAAAACAACGGAGCTGATAGAATTAATCATTTTGAATCTAATGAGCATGGTCTCGCCGCTTGGAAAGTCCTGTGAGTCGAGTTAGAGAGTGTCGAAGTTGGGCCATTTTTGACGTCGACTTTGAACGCCTGTAACTCCGGAACGGAAGCTCAGAATCTCATGAGACTATGATTTTTGTGCATCTCAAGTGTCCTACTATCGATACCAATTGAAATCTCAATATTTTTTTCCGACCCCAAAATCGAAAATTTTCGTGGGCTATAGCCCATGGATTTTTTCGATTTTTGCCCAAAATTTTTTTGTCTCCAAATCGTCTGAAAACAACGGAGCTGATAGAATCAATCATTTTGAATCTAATGAGCATGGTCTCGCCGCTTGAAAAGTCTTGTGAGTCGAGTTAGAGAGTGTTGAAGTTGGGCCATTTTTGACGTCGACTTTGAACGCCTGTAACTCCGGAATGGAAGCTCAGAATCTCATGAGACTATGATTTTTGTGCATCTCAAGTGTCCTACTATCGATACCAATTGAAATCTCAATAATTTTTTACGACCCCAAAATCGAAAATTTTCGTGTGCTATAGCCCATGGATTTTTTCGATTTTCGGCCAAAAATGTTTTGTCTCCAAATCGTCTGAAAATAACGGAGCTGATAGAATCAATCATTTCGAATCTAATGAGCATGGTCTCGCCGCTTGGAAAGTCCTGTGAGTCGAGTTAGAGAGTGTTGAAGTTGGGCCATTTTTGACGTCGACTTTGAACGCCTGTAACTCCGGAACGGAAGCTCAGAATCTCATGAGACTATGATTTTTGTGCATCTCAAGTGTCCTACTATCGATACCAATTGAAATCTCAATATTTTTTTCCGACCCCAAAATCGAAAATTTTCGTGGGCTATAGCCCATGGATTTTTTCGATTTTCGGCCAAAAATTTTTTGTCTCCAAATCGTCTGAAAACAACGGAGCTGATAGAATTAATCATTTTGAATCTAATGAGCATGGTCTCGCCGCTTGGAAAGTCCTGTGAGTCGAGTTAGAGAGTGTCGAAGTTGGGCCATTTTTGACGTCGACTTTGAACGCCTGTAACTCCGGAACGGAAGCTCAGAATCTCGTGAGACTATGATTTTTGTGCATCCCAAGTGTCTTACTATCGATAACCACTAAAATCTCAACAATTTTTTCCGACCCCAAAATCGAAAATTTTCGTGGGCTATAGCCCATGGATTTTTTCGATTTTTGCCCAAAAATTTTTTGTCTCCAAATCGTCTGAAAACAACGGAGCTGATAGAATCAATCATTTTGAATCTAATGAGCATGGTCTCGCCGCTTGGAAAGTCCTGTGAGTCGAGTTAGAGAGTGTCGAAGTTGGGCCATTTTTGACGTCGACTTTGAACGCCTGTAACTCCGGAACGGAAGCTCAGAATCTCATGAGACTATGATTTTTGTGCATCTCAAGTGTCCTACTATCGATACCAATTGAAATCTTAATATTTTTTTCCGACCCCAAAATCGAAAATTTTCGTGGGCTATAGCCCATGGATTTTTTCGATTTTCGGCCAAAAATTTTTTGTCTCCAAATCGTCTGAAAACAACGGAGCTGATAGAATCAATCATTTTGAATCTAATGAGCATGGTCTCGCCGCTTGAAAAGTCTTGTGAGTCGAGTTAGAGAGTGTTGAAGTTGGGCCATTTTTGACGTCGACTTTGAACGCCTGTAACTCCGGAATGGAAGCTCAGAATCTCATGAGACTATGATTTTTGTGCATCTCAAGTGTCCTACTATCGATACCAATTGAAATCTCAATAATTTTTTCCGACCCCAAAATCGAAAATTTTCGTGGGCTATAATAGCCCATGGATTTTTTCGATTTTTGCCCAAAAATTTTTTGTCTCCAAATCGTCTGAAAACAACGGAGCTGATAGAATCAATCATTTTGAATCTAATGAGCATGGTCTCGCCGCTTGAAAAGTCCTGTGAGTCGAGTTAGAGAGTGTTGAAGTTGGGCCATTTTTGACGTCGACTTTGAACGCCTGTAACTCCGGAATGGAAGCTCAGAATCTCATGAGACTATGATTTTTGTGCATCTCAAGTGTCCTACTATCGATACCAATTGAAATCTTAATATTTTTTTCCGACCCCAAAATCGAAAATTTTCGTGGGCTATAGCCCATGGATTTTTTCGATTTTCGGCCAAAAATTTTTTGTCTCCAAATCGTCTGAAAACAACGGAGCTGATAGAATCAATCATTTTGAATCTAATGAGCATGGTCTCGCCGCTTGAAAAGTCTTGTGAGTCGAGTTAGAGAGTGTTGAAGTTGGGCCATTTTTGACGTCGACTTTGAACGCCTGTAACTCCGGAATGGAAGCTCAGAATCTCATGAGACTATGATTTTTGTGCATCTCAAGTGTCCTACTATCGATACCAATTGAAATCTCAATAATTTTTTCCGACCCCAAAATCGAAAATTTTCGTGGGCTATAATAGCCCATGGATTTTTTCGATTTTTGCCCAAAAATTTTTTGTCTCCAAATCGTCTGAAAACAACGGAGCTGATAGAATCAATCATTTTGAATCTAATGAGCATGGTCTCGCCGCTTGAAAAGTCCTGTGAGTCGAGTTAGAGAGTGTTGAAGTTGGGCCATTTTTGACGTCGACTTTGAACGCCTGTAACTCCGGAATGGAAGCTCAGAATCTCATGAGACTATGATTTTTGTGCATCTCAAGTGTCCTACTATCGATACCAATTGAAATCTCAATAATTTTTTCCGACCCCAAAATCGAAAATTTTCGTGTGCTATAGCCCATGGATTTTTTCGATTTTCGGCCAAAAATGTTTTGTCTCCAAATCGTCTGAAAATAACGGAGCTGATAGAATCAATCATTTCGAATCTAATGAGCATGGTCTCGCCGCTTGGAAAGTCCTGTGAGTCGAGTTAGAGAGTGTTGAAGTTGGGCTATTTTTGACGTCGACTTTGAACGCCTGTAACTCCGGAACGGAAGCTCAGAATCTCGTGAGACTATGATTTTTGTGCATCCCAAGTGTCTTACTATCGATAACAACTAAAATCTCAACAATTTTTTCCGACCCCAAAATCGAAAATTTTCGTGGGCTATAGCCCATGGATTTTTTCGATTTTTGCCCAAAATTTTTTTGTCTCCAAATCGTCTGAAAACAACGGAGCTGATAGAATCAATCATTTTGAATCTAATGAGCATGGTCTCGCCGCTTGGAAAGTCCTGTGAGTCGAGTTAGAGAGTGTTGAAGTTGGGCCATTTTTGACGTCGACTTTGAACGCCTGTAACTCCGGAACGGAAGCTCAGAATCTCATGAGACTATGATTTTTGTGCATTTCAAGTGTCCTACTATCGATACCAATTGAAATCTCAATAATTTTTTCCGACCCCAAAATCGAAAATTTTCGTGGGCTATAGCCCATGGATTTTTTCGATTTTTGCCCAAAATTTTTTTGTCTCCAAATCGTCTGAAAACAGCGGAGCTGATAGAATCAATCATTTTGAATCTAATGAGCATGGTCTCGCCGCTTGGAAAGTCCTGTGAGTCGAGTTAGAGAGTGTCGAAGTTGGGCCATTTTTGACGTCGACTTTGAACGCCTGTAACTCCGGAACGGAAGCTCAGAATCTCATGAGACTATGATTTTTGTGCATTTCAAGTGTCCTACTATCGATACCAATTGAAATCTCAATAATTTTTTCCGACCCCAAAATCGAAAATTTTCGTGGGCTATAGCCCATGGATTTTTTCGATTTTTGCCCAAAATTTTTTTGTCTCCAAATCGTCTGAAAACAACGGAGCTGATAGAATCAATCATTTTGAATCTAATGAGCATGGTTTCGCCGCTTGGAAAGTCCTGTGAGTCGAGTTAGAGAGTGTCGAAGTTGGGCCATTTTTGACGTCGACTTTGAACGCCTGTAACTCCGGAACGGAAGCTCAGAATCTCATGAGACTATGATTTTTGTGCATCTCAAGTGTCCTACTATCGATACCAATTGAAATCTCAATATTTTTTTCCGACCCCAAAATCGAAAATTTTCGTGGGCTATAGCCCATGGATTTTTTCGATTTTTGCCCAAAAATTTTTTGTCTCCAAATCGTCTGAAAACAACGGAGCTGATAGAATCAATCATTTTGAATCTAATGAGCATGGTCTCGCCGCTTGGAAAGTCCTGTGAGTCGAGTTAGAGAGTGTTGAAGTTGGGCCATTTTTGACGTCGACTTTGAACGCCTGTAACTCCGGAACGGAAGCTCAGAATCTCATGAGACTATGATTTTTGTGCATCTCAAGTGTCCTACTATCGATACCAATTGAAATCTCAATAATTTTTTCCGACCCCAAAATCGAAAATTTTCGTGGGCTATAGCCCATGGATTTTTTCGATTTTTGCCCAAAAATTTTTTGTCTCCAAATCGTCTGAAAACAACGGAGCTGATAGAATCAATCATTTTGAATCTAATGAGCATGGTTTCGCCGCTTGGAAAGTCCTGTGAGTCGAGTTAGAGAGTGTCGAAGTTGGGCCATTTTTGACGTCGACTTTGAACGCCTGTAACTCCGGAACGGAAGCTCAGAATCTCATGAGACTATGATTTTTGTGCATCTCAAGTGTCCTACTATCGATACCAATTGAAATCTCAATAATTTTTTCCGACCCCAAAATCGAAAATTTTCGTGGGCTATAGCCATGGATTTTTTCGATTTTTGCCCAAAAATTTTTTGTCTCCAAATCGTCTGAAAACAACGGAGCTGATAGAATCAATCATTTTGAATCTAATGAGCATGGTCTCGCCGCTTGGAAAGTCCTGTGAGTCGAGTTAGAGAGTGTTGAAGTTGGGCCATTTTTGACGTCGACTTTGAACGCCTGTAACTCCGGAACGGAAGCTCAGAATCTCATGAGACTATGATTTTTGTGCATCTCAAGTGTCCTACTATCGATACCAATTGAAATCTCAATAATTTTTTCCGACCCCAAAATCGAAAATTTTCGTGGGCTATAGCCCATGGATTTTTTCGATTTTTGCCCAAAAATTTTTTGTCTCCAAATCGTCTGAAAACAACGGAGCTGATAGAATCAATCATTTTGAATCTAATGAGCATGGTTTCGCCGCTTGGAAAGTCCTGTGAGTCGAGTTAGAGAGTGTCGAAGTTGGGCCATTTTTGACGTCGACTTTGAACGCCTGTAACTCCGGAACGGAAGCTCAGAATCTCATGAGACTATGATTTTTGTGCATCTCAAGTGTCCTACTATCGATACCAATTGAAATCTCAATATTTTTTTCCGACCCCAAAATCGAAAATTTTCGTGGGCTATAGCCCATGGATTTTTTCGATTTTTGCCCAAAAATTTTTTGTCTCCAAATCGTCTGAAAACAACGGAGCTGATAGAATCAATCATTTTGAATCTAATGAGCATGGTCTCGCCGCTTGGAAAGTCCTGTGAGTCGAGTTAGAGAGTGTTGAAGTTGGGCCATTTTTGACGTCGACTTTGAACGCCTGTAACTCCGGAACGGAAGCTCAGAATCTCATGAGACTATGATTTTTGTGCATTTCAAGTGTCCTACTATCGATACCAATTGAAATCTCAATAATTTTTTCCGACCCCAAAATCGAAAATTTTCGTGGGCTATAGCCCATGGATTTTTTCGATTTTTGCCCAAAATTTTTTTGTCTCCAAATCGTCTGAAAACAACGGAGCTGATAGAATCAATCATTTTGAATCTAATGAGCATGGTCTCGCCGCTTGGAAAGTCCTGTGAGTCGAGTTAGAGAGTGTTGAAGTTGGGCCATTTTTGACGTCGACTTTGAACGCCTGTAACTCCGGAACGGAAGCTCAGAATCTCATGAGACTATGATTTTTGTGCATCTCAAGTGTCCTACTATCGATACCAATTGAAATCTCAATAATTTTTTCCGACCCCAAAATCGAAAATTTTCGTGGGCTATAGCCCATGGATTTTTTCGATTTTTGCCCAAAAATTTTTTGTCTCCAAATCGTCTGAAAACAACGGAGCTGATAGAATCAATCATTTTGAATCTAATGAGCATGGTTTCGCCGCTTGGAAAGTCCTGTGAGTCGAGTTAGAGAGTGTCGAAGTTGGGCCATTTTTGACGTCGACTTTGAACGCCTGTAACTCCGGAACGGAAGCTCAGAATCTCATGAGACTATGATTTTTGTGCATCTCAAGTGTCCTTCTATCGATACCAATTGGAATCTCAATATCTTTTTCCGACCCCAAAATCGAAAATTTTCGTGGGCTATAGCCCATGGATTTTTTCGATTTTTGCCCAAAAATTTTTTGTCTCCAAATCGTCTGAAAACAACGGAGCTGATAGAATCAATCATTTTGAATCTAATGAGCATGGTCTCGCCGCTTGGAAAGTCCTGTGAGTCGAGTTAGAGAGTGTTGAAGTTGGGCCATTTTTGACGTCGACTTTGAACGCCTGTAACTCCGGAACGGAAGCTCAGAATCTCATGAGACTATGATTTTTGTGCATTTCAAGTGTCCTACTATCGATACCAATTGAAATCTCAATAATTTTTTCCGACCCCAAAATCGAAAATTTTCGTGGGCTATAGCCCATGGATTTTTTCGATTTTTGCCCAAAAATTTTTTGTCTCCAAATCGTCTGAAAACAACGGAGCTGATAGAATCAATCATTTTGAATCTAATGAGCATGGTCTCGCCGCTTGGAAAGTCCTGTGAGTCGAGTTAGAGAGTGTCGAAGTTGGGCCATTTTTGACGTCGACTTTGAACGCCTGTAACTCCGGAACGGAAGCTCAGAATCTCATGAGACTATGATTTTTGTGCATCTCAAGTGTCCTACTATCGATACCAATTGAAATCTCAATATTTTTTTCCGACCCCAAAATCGAAAATTTTCGTGGGCTATAGCCCATGGATTTTTTCGATTTTTGCCCAAAATTTTTTTGTCTCCAAATCGTCTGAAAACAACGGAGCTGATAGAATCAATCATTTTGAATCTAATGAGCATGGTCTCGCCGCTTGAAAAGTCTTGTGAGTCGAGTTAGAGAGTGTTGAAGTTGGGCCATTTTTGACGTCGACTTTGAACGCCTGTAACTCCGGAATGGAAGCTCAGAATCTCATGAGACTATGATTTTTGTGCATCTCAAGTGTCCTACTATCGATACCAATTGAAATCTCAATAATTTTTTACGACCCCAAAATCGAAAATTTTCGTGTGCTATAGCCCATGGATTTTTTCGATTTTCGGCCAAAAATGTTTTGTCTCCAAATCGTCTGAAAATAACGGAGCTGATAGAATCAATCATTTCGAATCTAATGAGCATGGTCTCGCCGCTTGGAAAGTCCTGTGAGTCGAGTTAGAGAGTGTTGAAGTTGGGCCATTTTTGACGTCGACTTTGAACGCCTGTAACTCCGGAACGGAAGCTCAGAATCTCATGAGACTATGATTTTTGTGCATCTCAAGTGTCCTACTATCGATACCAATTGAAATCTCAATATTTTTTTCCGACCCCAAAATCGAAAATTTTCGTGGGCTATAGCCCATGGATTTTTTCGATTTTCGGCCAAAAATTTTTTGTCTCCAAATCGTCTGAAAACAACGGAGCTGATAGAATTAATCATTTTGAATCTAATGAGCATGGTCTCGCCGCTTGGAAAGTCCTGTGAGTCGAGTTAGAGAGTGTCGAAGTTGGGCCATTTTTGACGTCGACTTTGAACGCCTGTAACTCCGGAACGGAAGCTCAGAATCTCATGAGACTATGATTTTTGTGCATCTCAAGTGTCCTACTATCGATACCAATTGAAATCTCAATATTTTTTTCCGACCCCAAAATCGAAAATTTTCGTGGGCTATAGCCCATGGATTTTTTCGATTTTTGCCCAAAAATTTTTTGTCTCCAAATCGTCTGAAAACAACGGAGCTGATAGAATCAATCATTTTGAATCTAATGAGCATGGTCTCGCCGCTTGGAAAGTCCTGTGAGTCGAGTTAGAGAGTGTTGAATTTGGGCCATTTTTGACGTCGACTTTGAACGCCTGTAACTCCGGAACGGAAGCTCAGAATCTCATGAGACTATGATTTTTGTGCATTTCAAGTGTCCTACTATCGATACCAATTGAAATCTCAATAATTTTTTCCGACCCCAAAATCGAAAATTTTCGTGGGCTATTGCCCATGGATTTTTTCGATTTTTGCCCAAAATTTTTTTGTCTCCAAATCGTCTGAAAACAACGGAGCTGATAGAATCAATCATTTTGAATCTAATGAGCATGGTCTCGCCGCTTGGAAAGTCCTGTGAGTCGAGTTAGAGAGTGTTGAAGTTGGGCCATTTTTGACGTCGACTTTGAACGCCTGTAACTCCGGAACGGAAGCTCAGAATCTCATGAGACTATGATTTTTGTGCATCTCAAGTGTCCTACTATCGATACCAATTGAAATCTCAATAATTTTTTCCGACCCCAAAATCGAAAATTTTCGTGGGCTATAGCCCATGGATTTTTTCGATTTTTGCCCAAAAATTTTTTGTCTCCAAATCGTCTGAAAACAACGGAGCTGATAGAATCAATCATTTTGAATCTAATGAGCATGGTTTCGCCGCTTGGAAAGTCCTGTGAGTCGAGTTAGAGAGTGTCGAAGTTGGGCCATTTTTGACGTCGACTTTGAACGCCTGTAACTCCGGAACGGAAGCTCAGAATCTCATGAGACTATGATTTTTGTGCATCTCAAGTGTCCTACTATCGATACCAATTGAAATCTCAATATTTTTTCCGACCCCAAAATCGAAAATTTTCGTGGGCTATAGCCCATGGATTTTTTCGATTTTTGCCCAAAAATTTTTTGTCTCCAAATCGTCTGAAAACAACGGAGCTGATAGAATCAATCATTTTGAATCTAATGAGCATGGTCTCGCCGCTTGGAAAGTCCTGTGAGTCGAGTTAGAGAGTGTTGAAGTTGGGCCATTTTTGACGTCGACTTTGAACGCCTGTAACTCCGGAACGGAAGCTCAGAATCTCATGAGACTATGATTTTTGTGCATTTCAAGTGTCCTACTATCGATACCAATTGAAATCTCAATAATTTTTTCCGACCCCAAAATCGAAAATTTTCGTGGGCTATAGCCCATGGATTTTTTCGATTTTTGCCCAAAAATTTTTTGTCTCCAAATCGTCTGAAAACAACGGAGCTGATAGAGTCAATCATTTTGAATCTAATGAGCATGGTCTCGCCGCTTGGAAAGTCCTGTGAGTCGAGTTAGAGAGTGTCGAAAATGGGCCATTTTTGACGTCGACTTTGAACGCCTGTAACTCCGGAACGGAAGCTCAGAATCTCATGAGACTATGATTTTTGTGCATCTCAAGTGTCCTACTATCGATACCAATTGAAATCTCAATATTTTTTTCCGACCCCAAAATCGAAAATTTTCGTGGGCTATAGCCCATGGATTTTTTCGATTTTTGCCCAAAATTTTTTTGTCTCCAAATCGTCTGAAAACAACGGAGCTGATAGAATCAATCATTTTGAATCTAATGAGCATGGTCTCGCCGCTTGAAAAGTCTTGTGAGTCGAGTTAGAGAGTGTTGAAGTTGGGCCATTTTTGACGTCGACTTTGAACGCCTGTAACTCCGGAATGGAAGCTCAGAATCTCATGAGACTATGATTTTTGTGCATCTCAAGTGTCCTACTATCGATACCAATTGAAATCTCAATAATTTTTTACGACCCCAAAATCGAAAATTTTCGTGTGCTATAGCCCATGGATTTTTTCGATTTTCGGCCAAAAATGTTTTGTCTCCAAATCGTCTGAAAATAACGGAGCTGATAGAATCAATCATTTCGAATCTAATGAGCATGGTCTCGCCGCTTGGAAAGTCCTGTGAGTCGAGTTAGAGAGTGTTGAAGTTGGGCCATTTTTGACGTCGACTTTGAACGCCTGTAACTCCGGAACGGAAGCTCAGAATCTCATGAGACTATGATTTTTGTGCATCTCAAGTGTCCTACTATCGATACCAATTGAAATCTCAATATTTTTTTCCGACCCCAAAATCGAAAATTTTCGTGGGCTATAGCCCATGGATTTTTTCGATTTTCGGCCAAAAATTTTTTGTCTCCAAATCGTCTGAAAACAACGGAGCTGATAGAATTAATCATTTTGAATCTAATGAGCATGGTCTCGCCGCTTGGAAAGTCCTGTGAGTCGAGTTAGAGAGTGTCGAAGTTGGGCCATTTTTGACGTCGACTTTGAACGCCTGTAACTCCGGAACGGAAGCTCAGAATCTCATGAGACTATGATTTTTGTGCATCTCAAGTGTCCTACTATCGATACCAATTGAAATCTCAATATTTTTTTCCGACCCCAAAATCGAAAATTTTCGTGGGCTATAGCCCATGGATTTTTTCGATTTTCGGCCAAAAATTTTTTGTCTCCAAATCGTCTGAAAACAACGGAGCTGATAGAATTAATCATTTTGAATCTAATGAGCATGGTCTCGCCGCTTGGAAAGTCCTGTGAGTCGAGTTAGAGAGTGTCGAAGTTGGGCCATTTTTGACGTCGACTTTGAACGCCTGTAACTCCGGAACGGAAGCTCAGAATCTCATGAGACTATGATTTTTGTGCATCTCAAGTGTCCTACTATCGATACCAATTGAAATCTCAATATTTTTTTCCGACCCCAAAATCGAAAATTTTCGTGGGCTATAGCCCATGGATTTTTTCGATTTTTGCCCAAAATTTTTTTGTCTCCAAATCGTCTGAAAACAACGGAGCTGATAGAATCAATCATTTTGAATCTAATGAGCATGGTCTCGCCGCTTGGAAAGTCCTGTGAGTCGAGTTAGAGAGTGTCGAAGTTGGGCCATTTTTGACGTCGACTTTGAACGCCTGTAACTCCGGAATGGAAGCTCAGAATCTCATGAGACTATGATTTTTGTGCATCTCAAGTGTCCTACTATCGATACCAATTGAAATCTCAATATTTTTTTCCGACCCCAAAATCGAAAATTTTCGTGGGCTATAGCCCATGGATTTTTTCGATTTTTGCCCAAAAATTTTTTGTCTCCAAATCGTCTGAAAACAACGGAGCTGATAGAATCAATCATTTTGAATCTAATGAGCATGGTCTCGCCGCTTGGAAAGTCCTGTGAGTCGAGTTAGAGAGTGTCGAAGTTGGGCCATTTTTGACGTCGACTTTGAACGCCTGTAACTCCGGAACGGAAGCTCAGAATCTCATGAGACTATGATTTTTGTGCATCTCAAGTGTCCTACTATCGATACCAATTGAAATCTCAATATTTTTTTCCGACCCCAAAATCGAAAATTTTCGTGGGCTATAGCCCATGGATTTTTTCGATTTTTGCCCAAAAATTTTTTGTCTCCAAATCGTCTGAAAACAACGGAGCTGATAGAATCAATCATTTTGAATCTAATGAGCATGGTCTCGCCGCTTGGAAAGTCCTGTGAGTCGAGTTAGAGAGTGTTGAATTTGGGCCATTTTTGACGTCGACTTTGAACGCCTGTAACTCCGGAACGGAAGCTCAGAATCTCATGAGACTATGATTTTTGTGCATTTCAAGTGTCCTACTATCGATACCAATTGAAATCTCAATAATTTTTTCCGACCCCAAAATCGAAAATTTTCGTGGGCTATAGCCCATGGATTTTTTCGATTTTTGCCCAAAATTTTTTTGTCTCCAAATCGTCTGAAAACAACGGAGCTGATAGAATCAATCATTTTGAATCTAATGAGCATGGTCTCGCCGCTTGGAAAGTCCTGTGAGTCGAGTTAGAGAGTGTTGAAGTTGGGCCATTTTTGACGTCGACTTTGAACGCCTGTAACTCCGGAACGGAAGCTCAGAATCTCATGAGACTATGATTTTTGTGCATCTCAAGTGTCCTACTATCGATACCAATTGAAATCTCAATAATTTTTTCCGACCCCAAAATCGAAAATTTTCGTGGGCTATAGCCCATGGATTTTTTCGATTTTTGCCCAAAAATTTTTTGTCTCCAAATCGTCTGAAAACAACGGAGCTGATAGAATCAATCATTTTGAATCTAATGAGCATGGTTTCGCCGCTTGGAAAGTCCTGTGAGTCGAGTTAGAGAGTGTCGAAGTTGGGCCATTTTTGACGTCGACTTTGAACGCCTGTAACTCCGGAACGGAAGCTCAGAATCTCATGAGACTATGATTTTTGTGCATCTCAAGTGTCCTACTATCGATACCAATTGAAATCTCAATATTTTTTCCGACCCCAAAATCGAAAATTTTCGTGGGCTATAGCCCATGGATTTTTTCGATTTTTGCCCAAAAATTTTTTGTCTCCAAATCGTCTGAAAACAACGGAGCTGATAGAATCAATCATTTTGAATCTAATGAGCATGGTCTCGCCGCTTGGAAAGTCCTGTGAGTCGAGTTAGAGAGTGTTGAAGTTGGGCCATTTTTGACGTCGACTTTGAACGCCTGTAACTCCGGAACGGAAGCTCAGAATCTCATGAGACTATGATTTTTGTGCATTTCAAGTGTCCTACTATCGATACCAATTGAAATCTCAATAATTTTTTCCGACCCCAAAATCGAAAATTTTCGTGGGCTATAGCCCATGGATTTTTTCGATTTTTGCCCAAAAATTTTTTGTCTCCAAATCGTCTGAAAACAACGGAGCTGATAGAGTCAATCATTTTGAATCTAATGAGCATGGTCTCGCCGCTTGGAAAGTCCTGTGAGTCGAGTTAGAGAGTGTCGAAAATGGGCCATTTTTGACGTCGACTTTGAACGCCTGTAACTCCGGAACGGAAGCTCAGAATCTCATGAGACTATGATTTTTGTGCATCTCAAGTGTCCTACTATCGATACCAATTGAAATCTCAATATTTTTTTCCGACCCCAAAATCGAAAATTTTCGTGGGCTATAGCCCATGGATTTTTTCGATTTTTGCCCAAAATTTTTTTGTCTCCAAATCGTCTGAAAACAACGGAGCTGATAGAATCAATCATTTTGAATCTAATGAGCATGGTCTCGCCGCTTGAAAAGTCTTGTGAGTCGAGTTAGAGAGTGTTGAAGTTGGGCCATTTTTGACGTCGACTTTGAACGCCTGTAACTCCGGAATGGAAGCTCAGAATCTCATGAGACTATGATTTTTGTGCATCTCAAGTGTCCTACTATCGATACCAATTGAAATCTCAATAATTTTTTACGACCCCAAAATCGAAAATTTTCGTGTGCTATAGCCCATGGATTTTTTCGATTTTCGGCCAAAAATGTTTTGTCTCCAAATCGTCTGAAAATAACGGAGCTGATAGAATCAATCATTTCGAATCTAATGAGCATGGTCTCGCCGCTTGGAAAGTCCTGTGAGTCGAGTTAGAGAGTGTTGAAGTTGGGCCATTTTTGACGTCGACTTTGAACGCCTGTAACTCCGGAACGGAAGCTCAGAATCTCATGAGACTATGATTTTTGTGCATCTCAAGTGTCCTACTATCGATACCAATTGAAATCTCAATATTTTTTTCCGACCCCAAAATCGAAAATTTTCGTGGGCTATAGCCCATGGATTTTTTCGATTTTCGGCCAAAAATTTTTTGTCTCCAAATCGTCTGAAAACAACGGAGCTGATAGAATTAATCATTTTGAATCTAATGAGCATGGTCTCGCCGCTTGGAAAGTCCTGTGAGTCGAGTTAGAGAGTGTCGAAGTTGGGCCATTTTTGACGTCGACTTTGAACGCCTGTAACTCCGGAACGGAAGCTCAGAATCTCATGAGACTATGATTTTTGTGCATCTCAAGTGTCCTACTATCGATACCAATTGAAATCTCAATATTTTTTTCCGACCCCAAAATCGAAAATTTTCGTGGGCTATAGCCCATGGATTTTTTCGATTTTTCGGCCAAAAATTTTTTGTCTCCAAATCGTCTGAAAACAACGGAGCTGATAGAATTAATCATTTTGAATCTAATGAGCATGGTCTCGCCGCTTGGAAAGTCCTGTGAGTCGAGTTAGAGAGTGTCGAAGTTGGGCCATTTTTGACGTCGACTTTGAACGCCTGTAACTCCGGAACGGAAGCTCAGAATCTCATGAGACTATGATTTTTGTGCATCTCAAGTGTCCTACTATCGATACCAATTGAAATCTCAATATTTTTTTCCGACCCCAAAATCGAAAATTTTCGTGGGCTATAGCCCATGGATTTTTTCGATTTTTGCCCAAAATTTTTTTGTCTCCAAATCGTCTGAAAACAACGGAGCTGATAGAATCAATCATTTTGAATCTAATGAGCATGGTCTCGCCGCTTGGAAAGTCCTGTGAGTCGAGTTAGAGAGTGTCGAAGTTGGGCCATTTTTGACGTCGACTTTGAACGCCTGTAACTCCGGAATGGAAGCTCAGAATCTCATGAGACTATGATTTTTGTGCATCTCAAGTGTCCTACTATCGATACCAATTGAAATCTCAATATTTTTTTCCGACCCCAAAATCGAAAATTTTCGTGGGCTATAGCCCATGGATTTTTTCGATTTTTGCCCAAAAATTTTTTGTCTCCAAATCGTCTGAAAACAACGGAGCTGATAGAATCAATCATTTTGAATCTAATGAGCATGGTCTCGCCGCTTGGAAAGTCCTGTGAGTCGAGTTAGAGAGTGTCGAAGTTGGGCCATTTTTGACGTCGACTTTGAACGCCTGTAACTCCGGAACGGAAGCTCAGAATCTCATGAGACTATGATTTTTGTGCATCTCAAGTGTCCTACTATCGATACCAATTGAAATCTCAATATTTTTTTCCGACCCCAAAATCGAAAATTTTCGTGGGCTATAGCCCATGGATTTTTTCGATTTTCGGCCAAAAATTTTTTGTCTCCAAATCGTCTGAAAACAACGGAGCTGATAGAATTAATCATTTTGAATCTAATGAGCATGGTCTCGCCGCTTGGAAAGTCCTGTGAGTCGAGTTAGAGAGTGTCGAAGTTGGGCCATTTTTGACGTCGACTTTGAACGCCTGTAACTCCGGAACGGAAGCTCAGAATCTCATGAGACTATGATTTTTGTGCATCTCAAGTGTCCTACTATCGATACCAATTGAAATCTCAATATTTTTTTCCGACCCCAAAATCGAAAATTTTCGTGGGCTATAGCCCATGGATTTTTTCGATTTTTGCCCAAAATTTTTTTGTCTCCAAATCGTCTGAAAACAACGGAGCTGATAGAATCAATCATTTTGAATCTAATGAGCATGGTCTCGCCGCTTGAAAAGTCTTGTGAGTCGAGTTAGAGAGTGTTGAAGTTGGGCTATTTTTGACGTCGACTTTGAACGCCTGTAACTCCGGAATGGAAGCTCAGAATCTCATGAGACTATGATTTTTGTGCATCTCAAGTGTCCTACTATCGATACCAATTGAAATCTCAATAATTTTTTCCGACCCCAAAATCGAAAATTTTCGTGGGCTATAGCCCATGGATTTTTTCGATTTTTGCCCAAAAATTTTTTGTCTCCAAATCGTCTGAAAACAACGGAGCTGATAGAATCAATCATTTTGAATCTAATGAGCATGGTCTCGCCGCTTGGAAAGTCCTGTGAGTCGAGTTAGAGAGTGTCGAAGTTGGGCCATTTTTGACGTCGACTTTGAACGCCTGTAACTCCGGAACGGAAGCTCAGAATCTCATGAGACTATGATTTTTGTGCATCTCAAGTGTCCTACTATCGATACCAATTGAAATCTCAATATTTTTTTCCGACCCCAAAATCGAAAATTTTCGTGGGCTATAGCCCATGGATTTTTTCGATTTTTGCCCAAAAATTTTTTGTCTCCAAATCGTCTGAAAACAACGGAGCTGATAGAATCAATCATTTTGAATCTAATGAGCATGGTCTCGCCGCTTGGAAAGTCCTGTGAGTCGAGTTAGAGAGTGTTGAAGTTGGGCCATTTTTGACGTCGACTTTGAACGCCTGTAACTCCGGAACGGAAGCTCAGAATCTCATGAGACTATGATTTTTGTGCATCTCAAGTGTCCTACTATCGATACCAATTGAAATCTCAATAATTTTTTCCGACCCCAAAATCGAAAATTTTCGTGGGCTATAGCCCATGGATTTTTTCGATTTTTGCCCAAAAATTTTTTGTCTCCAAATCGTCTGAAAACAACGGAGCTGATAGAATCAATCATTTTGAATCTAATGAGCATGGTCTCGCCGCTTGGAAAGTCCTGTGAGTCGAGTTAGAGAGTGTCGAAGTTGGGCCATTTTTGACGTCGACTTTGAACGCCTGTAACTCCGGAACGGAAGCTCAGAATCTCATGAGACTATGATTTTTGTGCATCTCAAGTGTCCTACTATCGATACCAATTGAAATCTCAATATTTTTTTCCGACCCCAAAATCGAAAATTTTCGTGGGATATAGCCCATGGATTTTTTCGATTTTTGCCCAAAAATTTTTTGTCTCCAAATCGTCTGAAAACAACGGAGCTGATAGAATCAATCATTTTGAATCTAATGAGCATGGTCTCGCCGCTTGGAAAGTCCTGTGAGTCGAGTTAGAGAGTGTTGAAGTTGGGCCATTTTTGACGTCGACTTTGAACGCCTGTAACTCCGGAACGGAAGCTCAGAATCTCATGAGACTATGATTTTTGTGCATCTCAAGTGTCCTACTATCGATACCAATTGAAATCTCAATAATTTTTTCCGACCCCAAAATCGAAAATTTTCGTGGGCTATAGCCCATGGATTTTTTCGATTTTTGCCCAAAAATTTTTTGTCTCCAAATCGTCTGAAAACAACGGAGCTGATAGAATCAATCATTTTGAATCTAATGAGCATGGTTTCGCCGCTTGGAAAGTCCTGTGAGTCGAGTTAGAGAGTGTCGAAGTTGGGCCATTTTTGACGTCGACTTTGAACGCCTGTAACTCCGGAACGGAAGCTCAGAATCTCATGAGACTATGATTTTTGTGCATCTCAAGTGTCCTACTATCGATACCAATTGAAATCTCAATATTTTTTTCCGACCCCAAAATCGAAAATTTTCGTGGGCTATAGCCCATGGATTTTTTCGATTTTTGCCCAAAAATTTTTTGTCTCCAAATCGTCTGAAAACAACGGAGCTGATAGAATCAATCATTTTGAATCTAATGAGCATGGTCTCGCCGCTTGGAAAGTCCTGTGAGTCGAGTTAGAGAGTGTTGAAGTTGGGCCATTTTTGACGTCGACTTTGAACGCCTGTAACTCCGGAACGGAAGCTCAGAATCTCATGAGACTATGATTTTTGTGCATCTCAAGTGTCCTACTATCGATACCAATTGAAATCTCAATAATTTTTTCCGACCCCAAAATCGAAAATTTTCGTGGGCTATAGCCCATGGATTTTTTCGATTTTTGCCCAAAAATTTTTTGTCTCCAAATCGTCTGAAAACAACGGAGCTGATAGAATCAATCATTTTGAATCTAATGAGCATGGTTTCGCCGCTTGGAAAGTCCTGTGAGTCGAGTTAGAGAGTGTCGAAGTTGGGCCATTTTTGACGTCGACTTTGAACGCCTGTAACTCCGGAACGGAAGCTCAGAATCTCATGAGACTATGATTTCTGTGCATCTCAAGTGTCCTACTATCGATACCAATTGAAATCTCAATATTTTTTTCCGACCCCAAAATCGAAAATTTTCGTGGGCTATAGCCCATGGATTTTTTCGATTTTTGCCCAAAAATTTTTTGTCTCCAAATCGTCTGAAAACAACGGAGCTGATAGAATCAATCATTTTGAATCTAATGAGCATGGTCTCGCCGCTTGGAAAGTCCTGTGAGTCGAGTTAGAGAGTGTTGAAGTTGGGCCATTTTTGACGTCGACTTTGAACGCCTGTAACTCCGGAACGGAAGCTCAGAATCTCATGAGACTATGATTTTTGTGCATTTCAAGTGTCCTACTATCGATACCAATTGAAATCTCAATAATTTTTTCCGACCCCAAAATCGAAAATTTTCGTGGGCTATAGCCCATGGATTTTTTCGATTTTTGCCCAAAAATTTTTTGTCTCCAAATCGTCTGAAAACAACGGAGCTGATAGAATCAATCATTTTGAATCTAATGAGCATGGTCTCGCCGCTTGGAAAGTCCTGTGAGTCGAGTTAGAGAGTGTCGAAGTTGGGCCATTTTTGACGTCGACTTTGAACGCCTGTAACTCCGGAACGGAAGCTCAGAATCTCATGAGACTATGATTTTTGTGCATCTCAAGTGTCCTACTATCGATACCAATTGAAATCTCAATATTTTTTTCCGACCCCAAAATCGAAAATTTTCGTGGGCTATAGCCCATGGATTTTTTCGATTTTTGCCCAAAATTTTTTTGTCTCCAAATCGTCTAAAAACAACGGAGCTGATAGAATCAATCATTTTGAATCTAATGAGCATGGTCTCGCCGCTTGAAAAGTCTTGTGAGTCGAGTTAGAGAGTGTTGAAGTTGGGCTATTTTTGACGTCGACTTTGAACGCCTGTAACTCCGGAATGGAAGCTCAGAATCTCATGAGACTATGATTTTTGTGCATCTCAAGTGTCCTACTATCGATACCAATTGAAATCTCAATAATTTTTTCCGACCCCAAAATCGAAAATTTTCGTGGGCTATAGCCCATGGATTTTTTCGATTTTTGCCCAAAAATTTTTTGTCTCCAAATCGTCTGAAAACAACGGAGCTGATAGAATCAATCATTTTGAATCTAATGAGCATGGTCTCGCCGCTTGAAAAGTCCTGTGAGTCGAGTTAGAGAGTGTTGAAGTTGGGCTATTTTTGACGTCGACTTTGAACGCCTGTAACTCCGGAATGGAAGCTCAGAATCTCATGAGACTATGATTTTTGTGCATCTCAAGTGTCCTACTATCGATACCAATTGAAATCTCAATAATTTTTTCCGACCCCAAAATCGAAAATTTTCGTGTGCTATAGCCCATGGATTTTTTCGATTTTCGGCCAAAAATGTTTTGTCTCCAAATCGTCTGAAAATAACGGAGCTGATAGAATCAATCATTTCGAATCTAATGAGCATGGTCTCGCCGCTTGGAAAGTCCTGTGAGTCGAGTTAGAGAGTGTTGAAGTTGGGCTATTTTTGACGTCGACTTTGAACGCCTGTAACTCCGGAATGGAAGCTCAGAATCTCATGAGACTATGATTTTTGTGCATCTCAAGTGTCCTACTATCGATACCAATTGAAATCTCAATAATTTTTTCCGACCCCAAAATCGAAAATTTTCGTGGGCTATAGCCCATGGATTTTTTCGATTTTTGCCCAAAAATTTTTTGTCTCCAAATCGTCTGAAAACAACGGAGCTGATAGAATCAATCATTTTGAATCTAATGAGCATGGTCTCGCCGCTTGGAAAGTCCTGTGAGTCGAGTTAGAGAGTGTTGAAGTTGGGCCATTTTTGACGTCGACTTTGAACGCCTGTAACTCCGGAATGGAAGCTCAGAATCTCATGAGACTATGATTTTTGTGCATCTCAAGTGTCCTACTATCGATACCAATTGAAATCTCAATAATTTTTTCCGACCCCAAAAATCGAAAATTTTCGTGTGCTATAGCCCATGGATTTTTTCGATTTTCGGCCAAAAATGTTTTGTCTCCAAATCGTCTGAAAATAACGGAGCTGATAGAATCAATCATTTCGAATCTAATGAGCATGGTCTCGCCGCTTGGAAAGTCCTGTGAGTCGAGTTAGAGAGTGTTGAAGTTGGGCTATTTTTGACGTCGACTTTGAACGCCTGTAACTCCGGAACGGAAGCTCAGAATCTCGTGAGACTATGATTTTTGTGCATCCCAAGTGTCTTACTATCGATAACAACTAAAATCTCAACAATTTTTTCCGACCCCAAAAATCGAAAATTTTCGTGGCTATAGCCCATGGATTTTTTCGATTTTTGCCCAAAATTTTTTTGTCTCCAAATCGTCTGAAAACAACGGAGCTGATAGAATCAATCATTTTGAATCTAATGAGCATGGTCTCGCCGCTTGGAAAGTCCTGTGAGTCGAGTTAGAGAGTGTTGAAGTTGGGCCATTTTTGACGTCGACTTTGAACGCCTGTAACTCCGGAACGGAAGCTCAGAATCTCGTGAGACTATGATTTTTGTGCATCCCAAGTGTCTTACTATCGATAACAACTAAAATCTCAACAATTTTTTCCGACCCCAAAAATCGAAAATTTTCGTGGGCTATAGCCCATGGATTTTTTCGATTTTTGCCCAAAATTTTTTGTCTCCAAATCGTCTGAAAACAACGGAGCTGATAGAATCAATCATTTTGAATCTAATGAGCATGGTCTCGCCGCTTGGAAAGTCCTGTGAGTCGAGTTAGAGAGTGTTGAAGTTGGGCCATTTTTGACGTCGACTTTGAACGCCTGTAACTCCGGAACGGAAGCTCAGAATCTCATGAGACTATGATTTTTGTGCATCTCAAGTGTCCTACTATCGATACCAATTGAAATCTCAATAATTTTTTCCGACCCCAAAATCGAAAATTTTCGTGGGCTATAGCCCATGGATTTTTTCGATTTTTGCCCAAAAATTTTTTGTCTCCAAATCGTCTGAAAACAACGGAGCTGATAGAATCAATCATTTTGAATCTAATGAGCATGGTTTCGCCGCTTGGAAAGTCCTGTGAGTCGAGTTAGAGAGTGTCGAAGTTGGGCCATTTTTGACGTCGACTTTGAACGCCTGTAACTCCGGAACGGAAGCTCAGAATCTCATGAGACTATGATTTTTGTGCATCTCAAGTGTCCTACTATCGATACCAATTGAAATCTCAATATTTTTTTCCGACCCCAAAATCGAAAATTTTCGTGGGCTATAGCCCATGGATTTTTTCGATTTTTGCCCAAAAATTTTTTGTCTCCAAATCGTCTGAAAACAACGGAGCTGATAGAATCAATCATTTTGAATCTAATGAGCATGGTCTCGCCGCTTGGAAAGTCCTGTGAGTCGAGTTAGAGAGTGTTGAAGTTGGGCCATTTTTGACGTCGACTTTGAACGCCTGTAACTCCGGAACGGAAGCTCAGAATCTCATGAGACTATGATTTTTGTGCATTTCAAGTGTCCTACTATCGATACCAATTGAAATCTCAATAATTTTTTCCGACCCCAAAATCGAAAATTTTCGTGGGCTATAGCCCATGGATTTTTTCGATTTTTGCCCAAAATTTTTTTGTCTCCAAATCGTCTGAAAACAACGGAGCTGATAGAATCAATCATTTTGAATCTAATGAGCATGGTCTCGCCGCTTGGAAAGTCCTGTGAGTCGAGTTAGAGAGTGTTGAAGTTGGGCCATTTTTGACGTCGACTTTGAACGCCTGTAACTCCGGAACGGAAGCTCAGAATCTCATGAGACTATGATTTTTGTGCATCTCAAGTGTCCTACTATCGATACCAATTGAAATCTCAATAATTTTTTCCGACCCCAAAATCGAAAATTTTCGTGGGCTATAGCCCATGGATTTTTTCGATTTTTGCCCAAAAATTTTTTGTCTCCAAATCGTCTGAAAACAACGGAGCTGATAGAATCAATCATTTTGAATCTAATGAGCATGGTTTCGCCGCTTGGAAAGTCCTGTGAGTCGAGTTAGAGAGTGTCGAAGTTGGGCCATTTTTGACGTCGACTTTGAACGCCTGTAACTCCGGAACGGAAGCTCAGAATCTCATGAGACTATGATTTTTGTGCATCTCAAGTGTCCTACTATCGATACCAATTGAAATCTCAATATTTTTTTCCGACCCCAAAATCGAAAATTTTCGTGGGCTATAGCCCATGGATTTTTTCGATTTTTGCCCAAAAATTTTTTGTCTCCAAATCGTCTGAAAACAACGGAGCTGATAGAATCAATCATTTTGAATCTAATGAGCATGGTCTCGCCGCTTGGAAAGTCCTGTGAGTCGAGTTAGAGAGTGTTGAAGTTGGGCCATTTTTGACGTCGACTTTGAACGCCTGTAACTCCGGAACGGAAGCTCAGAATCTCATGAGACTATGATTTTTGTGCATTTCAAGTGTCCTACTATCGATACCAATTGAAATCTCAATAATTTTTTCCGACCCCAAAATCGAAAATTTTCGTGGGCTATAGCCCATGGATTTTTTCGATTTTTGCCCAAAATTTTTTTGTCTCCAAATCGTCTGAAAATCAAAATTCAACGCTGATTCCAAAAAACTCAACCTCATGTCGCTAGCTTATCTGTGAGCTGAGTTACAAAAAATCGATATGACTACACCCTTCGAAATCAGATGCCAAGAATCAAAGGTCCTTCAAAATGTAGTTTTTCAACTTTGCAGTACATTTTCTTGATCAAAATTCAACGCTGATTCTAAAAAACTCAACCTCATGTCGCTAGCTTATCTGTGAGCTGAGTTACAAAAAAATAGCCCAACTTCGACAAAAATAGCCCAACTTCGACACTCTCACGAATGCTCAGAATCGGCTCAAACAACGATTAATACACACCCTGATGTTGTTCCAACCAAATAGAGATGAAATCTCGACAAAATTTTTTTGAGGTCAAAATCGAAAAAATCCATGGGCTATAGCCCACGAAATTTTCGATTTAACTCAGCTCACAGATAAGCTAGCGACATGAGGTTGAGTTTTTTAGAATCAGCGTTGAATTTTGATCAAGAAAATGTCCTGCAAATTTGAAAAAACTACATTTTGAAGGACCTTTGATTCTTGGCATCTGATTTCGAAGGGTGTAGTCATATCGATTTTTCGTAACTCAGCTCACAGATAAGCTAGCGACATGAGGTTGAGTTTTTTTAGAATCAGCGTTGAATTTTGATCAAGAAAATGTCCTGCAAATTTGAAAAACTACATTTTGAAGGACCTTTGATTCTTGGCATCTGATTTCGAAGGGTGTAGTCATATCGATTTTTCGTAACTCAGCTCACAGATAAGCTAGCGACATGAGGTTGAGTTTTTTAGAATCAGCGTTGAATTTTGATCAAGAAAAGGTCCTGCAAAGTTGAAAAACTACATTTTGAAGGACCTTTGATTCTTGGCATCTGATTTCGAAGGGTGTAGTCATATCGATTTTTTGTAACTCAGCTCACAGATAAGCTAGCGACATGAGGTTGAGTTTTTTAGAATCAGCGTTGAATTTTGATCAAGAAAATGTCCTGCAAAGTTGAAAAACTACATTTTGAAGGACCTTTGATTCTTGGCATCTGATTTCGAAGGGTGTAGTCATATCGATTTTTTGTAACTCAGCTCACAGATAAGCTAGCGACATGAGGTTGAGTTTTTTAGAATCAGCGTTGAATTTTGATCAAGAAAATGTCCTGCAAAGTTGAAAAACTACATTTTGAAGGACCTTTGATTCTTGGCATCTGATTTCGAAGGGTGTAGTCATATCGATTTTTTGTAACTCAGCTCACAGATAAGCTAGCGACATGAGGTTGAGTTTTTTGGAATCAGCGTTGAATTTTGATCAAGAAAATGTCCTGCAAAGTTGAAAAACTACATTTTGAAGGACCTTTGATTCTTGGCATCTGATTTCGAAGGGTGTAGTCATATCGATTTTTCGTAACTCAGCTCACAGATAAGCTAGCGACATGAGGTTGAGTTTTTTTAGAATCAGCGTTGAATTTTGATCAAGAAAAGGTCCTGCAAAGTTGAAAAACTACATTTTGAAGGACCTTTGATTCTTGGCATCTGATTTCGAAGGGTGTAGTCATATCGATTTTTTGTAACTCAGCTCACAGATAAGCTAGCGACATGAGGTTGAGTTTTTTGGAATCAGCGTTGAATTTTGATCAAGAAAATGTCCTGCAAAGTTGAAAAACTACATTTTGAAGGACCTTTGATTCTTGGCATCTGATTTCGAAGGGTGTAGTCATATCGATTTTTCGTAACTCAGCTCACAGATAAGCTAGCGACATGAGGTTGAGTTTTTTGGAATCAGCGTTGAATTTTGATCAAGAAAATGTCCTGCAAAGTTGAAAAACTACATTTTGAAGGACCTTTGATTCTTGGCATCTGATTTCGAAGGGTGTAGTCATATCGATTTTTCGTAACTCAGCTCACAGATAAGCTAGCGACATGAGGTTGAGTTTTTTGGAATCAGCGTTGAATTTTGATCAAGAAAATGTCCTGCAAAGTTGAAAAACTACATTTTGAAGGACCTTTGATGCTTGGCATCTGATTTCGAAGGGTGTAGTCATATCGATTTTTTGTAACTCAGCTCACAGATAGGCTAGCGACATGAGGTTGAGTTTTTTAGAATCAGCGTTGAATTTTGATCAAGAAAATGTCCTGCAAAGTTGAAAAACTACATTTTGAAGGACCTTTGATTCTTGGCATCTGATTTCGAAGGGTGTAGTCATATCGATTTTTTGTAACTCAGCTGACAGATAAGCTAGCGACATGAGGTTGAGTTTTTTGGAATCAGCGTTGAATTTTGATCAAGAAAATGTCCTGCAAAGTTGAAAAACTACATTTTGAAGGACCTTTGATTCTTGGCATCTGATTTCGAAAGGTGTAGTCATATCGAT
>OZ022253.1:0-42202 GCA_963978915.1 Caenorhabditis parvicauda
ATGAAGGAGGGTATCGAAAAAAGGTCTCTCAAGCCAGTGGCGTTCATTGCAGTCGTATTTCGACTGTTGCCATCACTTCCTGTCTAATCACTTTTCCGTTGATCCTTCACTACATCCAGACACTCGAGTCTCAAGTTCAGCTCGACTTGGAGTTTTGCCAGGTAAGAATAGAATAACCTTTCGGCAGTGTTTGTAAAATTGATTTCAAGTCGGATCGTAATTTATATCTGAGACCCAGGAGAAATCATCGAGTTCAAACAAAGTTACTAATTTATTTCTGAAAGAGCGAAAAAAAAGTGTCCCGCAAAAACTGCAACAGGAAATAATGAGTGCAACAGGAAATAAGGGTTTGAATTTTTCCAAATTCGTGGTAAATGTGGTTTTTTCCACATTTCCTTTGATGTTCAATTCGTTCCAGGCACGTGCCCGTGACATGTGGAAGGAGATGCTTGACATCGAAACTGGAGGAAAAAAAAGACGCCGGGAAGCTTGCTGACATCGTCATGAACCACAGGCGACTCGAAAAGAGGTAAGGTGTAAAACTCGATTTCTAGTTTGAAGATTGACCATTTTAAATATACCGCCGAGACTCACACTTTCCATTTTCTAACTTTGTTTACAGAACAGCTACATGAACATATGCGTTAGAATCAGTGAACAAAGCATGAATTGAACGAAAATTGTAGCATTGTTTTGGAAAAAAATTACTTTTGAGTTTTCAGAGACACTCTAACTGACTATTGGGCTCGTAGACTACATGACCAAGAGCTGCGGGATCAACCAGTTGGTTACGACAATCCCTCCGCTGGGGTTGATTCATTTGGTGGGCAGACAGGAGGTGGATGCTGTACATGTCACCGTGGACCACCAGGAGCATCCGGAGATCCTGGTCGTGATGGAGCTGATGGAATCGATGGAACCCCGGGAGACATTGGACCACCAGGACCACCAGCACCACCTGGTCCCGATCCATCAACTCTCTTCCCTCCACAATGCCCTTGCGAAGCACCTCCAGGAGAACCAGGACCAAAAGGACAGCCAGGACCCGACGGACCACCAGGACCACCAGGAAACGCTGGAGACGATGGAAAGCCGGGTGATCAGGGGTCAAGGGGACCAGCGGGAATTCCAGGAGCCCCAGGACAGCCAGGACGACCAGGACCACCAGGAGAACCTGGAAGTTACCGCACAGAAGTCGGACCAGCAGGACGACCGGGAGCACCAGGAAGGCCAGGAGCTCCAGGGCAGCCAGGACCTAGCGGACCACCGGGAGAGAACGGAAAGCCAGGCCAACAAGGACCGGCAGGACAACCTGGTAGTCCTGGACAACCAGGACAGAATGGTCAACCGGGACCCATCGGAGCCCCAGGAGATAACGGTGCTCCAGGAGCTTGCGACCACTGCCCACCTGCGAGACTCGCTCCAGGATATTAATAGTCATGTTTGGAATAAATCATTTTTGTTTCAATGTATCTGGATTGTTAACTTCACATTTTTCAAACTGTATTAAGATATGGAATAACAGCGGGATATGAATGCGCACCGTCTGCTTGCCTGAGTATGTTATAAAGTCTTCCGTACAACATTAGAATGGACTCTCCACTTCTTATCTCCAGTGATGATATGATGATGTCATTGAAGACGGCGTTGAGAGGTGAGCGAAGACATTGTCGACCCTCCGAACTCGATCAAAATCGGTGATACCATGGATTACCCATCTTTCGAGCGTCTTCTTCTTGTTGGTAGACTTGAGTTTTTCAGCAATTGTGGAATTGTTGGAGCCAAGTGTGTGCTCCAATTCACGAGTACTCACACATGGCTCAGCCTCCACGGCTTCAAATAGCCAGTCCGTATCCATTTCAGATCGAGAACCTGACCTTGAGACATGCTCGAGGTTGTAGCTCTTTTCATTTAATTGCACGTTTCGTTGACTGTACCAGCAGAGAGACGATTTTAGTCGTACGTTTAGTGAAGACCATCCCTGGCTCCCTTTCAGTTGAAGTCAGAAACATGAAGAAATAGCAAAACATGACGGACGCGAAAATGTCCGCGGAAAAACAGAATTATCATTACCAATCAATGGAACTGAGTGAAGACACACTCAGACTACTAGCAAGGGGAAGACTCGACAATAACAATCCACTGAGGGAGGTGGGCGGTTGTTGTCTAGGAAAGCCAGGATGTGCACTCAAAAACACCCCAATAAATTAGGGGACTTGATCGACAACCTAATATGTAGTAATCAAAATCTCAATCATTTCTCCCTTCTTCGAATCTCAGAAGCTGAGAATAATTGTGCAATTCGCGAAAATAAATACCTGTAGATTTATGGCTAGAGTGAAGATATGTCAAAAATTTATTTCCATCACATCAGTCAGAATGAAGACTCGTCAAAGTCGTCATCAAGGAGAATTTCTTGTATTTCAGCATGCAGTTGGTTATCAATAGCAACAATTTTTGACGTGGACAGGATTGATATATCTGGTGACACGATTGACGTGTTGTTCGTTGTCGTGGCGGCAAGTTCTTCAGCCTCGCGATGTTCAATGATCTCGAATTGCGCTTTGAGACGAGACTTGTTACGACGTGTCCATCTTCGGTTTCTTTTGGTCGGAGAAAGGCAGTGTTGACATAGTTGGTCTAGTTCATCTTCTGAGGACGTCCACATTGCGTCATCTGCAATGATTTAATAAAGTGAGAGAGAGGGGAGAGAGAGAGAGAGAGAGAGAGCGAGAGAGAGAGCGAGAGAGAGAGAGCGAGGGAGCGAGAGAGCGAGAGAGCGAGAGAGCGAGAGAGTGGGAGAGAGAGTGGGAGAGAGAGCGCGGGCGCGAGTAAGTGTGTGAGAGAGAGAGAGCGAAAGCGAGAGAGAGAGAGAGAGAGAGAGAAAGAGAGGGGGAGAGAGAGAAAAAGAGAGAGAAAAACAAACCTAGTAATGGTGCAGCACGATTATCGTATCCTTCTCCATTATTGTTCAAGAATTGGTCTATTTGTGTACCTGAAAAATATCATATCATTGAACACCGATCAACCCGCACACCCTTCGAAAAAAAAACGTTTTTTTTCAGTCTAGTAAATCAATTAGGAATGAGCGAAAATACAATATTCCCGGATTTTTCGACTTTTTTGCATTCCAAAGGTCTGTTGGGGAAGTTTGCCTTCCGTTCAACTTTAGTGCACTATAGTGCACCGAATGGCAACTTATCGGAGACAAGATTCTCAGAAAGTGATAAATCTCACCAAATTTCTTGACTTCCTCGGCTCGCAGCTTTTCCAGACTCTTCTTTCTCAGCACCTCAGCATTCTTATCCGCCAACATCTTTTCCCCAACCAGCAGTTTGTTCATCTGCATACGACCGTCTATTGTTGAACTCGACTCGAGCCATTTCTTTTTCTGAATTTTTTGATATCTCAATTCTGATCTTGATCTAGATTGAGCAAAAAATGGCATTTTCTTTTTCAAATTCTCATTTTTCAACCATGGAAACAAGAAGGCTGTTTATGTCTGACACGGCTACTGTGAACATTAACAGTAAATTAAGGGTTTTTGAGTCTAAAATTCGACGACCCCTTGACCGCGACAATAACCATTGTGTCTTACAATATAAACAACTTGCCGCTCCTTCTTATCAGTCGCAGTACCACAACCTACTACGATCAATCTAGTTCCCACAATGCCCCGTCTTTCCCACCCATACATATTCCACAAACGCAACTCATTATTATTTCTCTTCCTATCTGGCACGAAACCACCCGAGACCCATTGTGAACTAGTCCAAGTATGTCCCCAGAAATCCTTCTCCAAGCGTACAGTAGACAAAAGATTCGAACGAATCGAGGCTCACCACTACAATCTCGAAACCGAGGAGAGGTCGCAACCCGCATGAGCGATGGATTTTAGTCCAGGCGATTGTCGTTCAAAGACTGGAGAAGCTAGGCAAAGTACAAAAGTTGGGTCGTTAGATTTCCCCGTCTCGAGTTGTAAGAACACGAATTAATAATATAATTTATTCCTTAAAGCGGAGTAAAGGAGAATAAGAGAAAGAAAAAAGGAAAAAACAAACATGTGATAGAGTATCAAAACAGTTTGTGTATGAAAAAATAAAAATAAAAGGAATTGAAAAAATGAGGACGGGAATATGGGGAGGAAGAGAAAGGATGTCGAGTACGCGTTGACTATATCGAACAAGAATTGTCGAGTTGACACAGCATGGTGTCTTCTTACGTACAAAAGGGCGACGGCTTAGCTGGTCATTTTCATGAAAGGAGATGATAAATGGATACTTGACAATCACGGTACAAGTTATGACCAGTGGGTGGACAAGGATAATGAGCTGGAACCCGTCGCCAAAGACGAAAAACACCGGAAAAATGAGATGCTCTCCGTATGGTGGGCTGCCCAGGGCCCCATCCACTGGAAGCAGCTATTCAATGGTACGACAAACACTAGGAATGTCTAGGCTTGCCAGCCAAGAAAATAGAACACTCACGCCCAATCCATTCCGTGGCTACGAAGTCGTCTTCGCGGTTTTTACGATAACGTCCACCCTCATGTAAGTTAAAAAGTGAAAAAAAGAAGCTGAAAACGTTCGGATGACCCATTGTACCGCATGTTCCCTTTTAGTTCTACCTCAAACCTAGTGACTACTGGCTTCTCTTGGACATACAACGAGTCCTTGGCGAGGCACAGTTCGAGAACCGCGCTGAGGGCGATGCATGGTCGAAGACCTATTTTGCCTCCAAGCAATCCGCGTGGTACGGCGAGTGGATCCGTAAGCTGCCCAGTCGCTGACAGAATACCGTGGGCATTTAGTATGATCTCTTTTATTTTTTCAATACAACTCTGGCACACCATGAATCTCCCTGTTTACACGCTGAACAGCGGAGTAAATGAGAGAGCACAGAGACAATTGGTGGTCATAGAACGTTTTGTGTAGGTTTACGAGGCCAATCGATAATCTTTTTCCAATGTATCGTAGAAATTTTCATTTTCAATGATTATTTGTTCTTTTTTCACTTTCGTATGTCTATCCGAGTTAAATTAACTAAACCTCACCAGCATCCTCACTTTCTGGTACAATTTCTCCACTTCTTTCTCTCTATACTTCGCTTCTTCTTTTTTTCTCCAATTCTCCACTTCTTCACCAGGTAATGAGTGCTCGATGTGACAATTTGAGCATGGTAGCATTATCTGCAATCGTTTTCTGTCATTTTCTACATTTCTGTTGATTGTGAGTGTTCAAATTGTCACTAAAATGATTTTACAGGGTGCGCCATAAGTATTGGTCGATCACTTTGCGTGTAGTATGCTGCCACGTCACGCGTCAAAATTCAATTTTTAAAATTTTATTATTTTCGTATAACCTTTAGGTATATTCCCTCGAAATTTAGTCTTCATATTTCCACTTTAACGGGAGAAGTGACACCATAACCATACCATCCTTCACTTTTCAAAAAGTCAAATGAGGGAGAGCACCTGTAATACGAGAGAGAGAGAGCGATTTTTCATCAGAGAAATCGACTAAAATAAAATCAAGACTGAAAAAGGTATAATTTTTCAAAATTGTACTAATACAGTCAAAAAATCGAACAAAAAATCTTGACCAACGGAATGAAGCAAGAACATAATTTTTTCTCTGTTTAGAAAAAGAAACCTCTTCATCCAAGTCACTTCGCCTTTTCGTATGCTTATCGTAGTTCTTTTCCTCCTCTCTCATGGTCAGCCTTCTCATACATTGCATCAGCTGGAAATTTATAACGATAACTTCGTCCTAGTATTTCTGTTTTTTTTTATGCTACTGAAAACAGGCAAACGTTTTCTTCATGGAAGGTGTATAATTATTTCTACTGAAAAAAAACTAGCAGACGACTTCTACACAAGTTTTTTTTAAAATGATCTCTAGGATTCATTCTAGAATATGAAATTCAATTCCGACGATTTCATCGGTGACATGAAATTCTCCTGCTGTACATTCGTTGTACATACAGTAACGTCCATAAAGATACGAACGCTAATATTTTTGGGAGTTTCGGATTGGTCTGTAAGCTTCAGATGTGTAGAAGAAAACTTTTTCATGCACTGTCTGAGATGATGGGAACAATAGGACACAACTGCGCATTAGATAAGATCAATTCTTCAAACCCACTAAAAATTGGTTTTTTTCTCTTTACATTTATTTTTCGTTTTTTTCATTTATTAAAAATTTTCTCGTTTTTAAATGCATTGTTCTCATAACTCAGTCTATTAACATGTTTAAAATCAAAAAAAAACTCAATCGATGATTGTTCGATCCCATCACATGAGATCGAAGAGGTCACTCATCACTGAGAAGACAGTGAGAACGAAATCATCTTTATGTTGCGCAGTGATTTTCTATGGTTTTCATATTCGTTAACAATACATAAAAATGTTTTCTCCAACATCTCTGAAAGTTACAGACGAATCCGAAACTCCCAGGTCAATATATGCCCGAAAAAAGTTAGCGTTCGTATCTTTATGGACGGTACTGTACATCTACAGAATTGTGTTTTTAGAGTAGATCCCAACTCTGTATTCCGATAGGCAGGCTTATATGAATTTAGTATTTAATAGAGGAAAAAAACCTTCTCTTGTAATCCTTCGTCCATGGATTTGGTGGGTGCCGGATCATGAGTCAAATCTGCATCAGTGTTCGACTCTTCATCATCCAACCATTTTCGGAGACTGTCAGACCCGTTTGGAAAGACGGATTCGAGTGTTTTGCTCAACCAAGGGAGGTTCTTCGTTCTGAACAACACTGCATCTTCGCACGTTGTCTCTGGCAACTTTCGTGCGGGACCAGCCGAGACAACTTCATCATTCTCTTCAAACTTTCCTCCGAAAGCGCGACGCTTGACAGGTGGTGACTGGAATTGGTGTTTTTCAACTTTGATTTTATTTGAATAAAATTCTCTGAGAGAGTAAAAATATGCATCGCATAGTATCTCTTTCTATCTCTCTCTCTCTCTCTCTCTCTCTCTCTCTCTCTCTCTCTCTCTCTCTCTCTCTCTCTCTTTTTCTCTCTCTCTCTCTCTCTCTCTCTCTCTCTCTCTCTCCCTCTCTCTCTCTCTCTCTCTTTCCCTCCCCCCCTCTCTCTCGCGCGCTCTCTCTCTCTCTCTCTCTCTGTCTCTGTCTCTGTCTCTGTCTCTCTCTCTCTCTCTCTCTCTCTCTCTCTCTCTCTCTCTCTCTTCCCCCTCTCTCTCTCGCTCTCTCTCTCTCTCTCTCGCTCTCTCTCTCTCTCTCTCTCTCTCTCTCTCTCTCTCTCTCTCTCTCGCTCTCTCTCTCTCTCTCTCTCTCTCTCTCTCTCTTTCTCTCACCCTCTCTCTCTCTCTCCCTCTCCTTCTCCTAGTTTTGAGACAATGAAATTTCACCTGCATCGATGCAAATCTCAAAGGAATCGGTCTTGCCATTTTCGGCGCTTGTATGGATCGAGGAGTCGACGTGGCACTCGGCAAGAACTCGATTACTTCTTCAAAGTCGTCCACAGCGTCTGGACGATGTCGTTTGTTGGAAGACTCTTTGAACCCAGAGTTACCGACGTTGGTAGCAGTCCACGGCTGAAAACGTTCAGAATAATATTTTCATGAAATGAGATCTATTTTAGGTGCGTTCGTGAGCAATGATCGCCCCAACGACCGGTTTCAATAGAATATATTCTTGAGATTAATTTTGTGACAAAATGAGAGAAAAGGCAATAAAATCCTCCTTTATCCAGTCTAGTTCATCTAAGAAGGAGCACAAAACAATACTTCTAAGCTTATTCGACTTTTTTGCACTTTCGACTTTACATACTGTTTTTTATTGGCGAAAACAATAATTGTGGTCATGATATTGATCGGTATTGGTATTGTACTGTGCAGCGGAAAAAAACTATCTACAGAAACGTTTCTTTAGATCAGAAAAAAAACCTTTGCGAAAAATTATTCAGTATAACTTTGTGAATCTTACTCTGACTGTGATCCTTTTCGCCTGGAATCCTGTTGAAGGAGAAGCAAAGCTTGCGCCTGCCAATGGTGATGACGTCGCTTCGTTCATTCTTTTTATCGCCAGCTGCGACTTCTGAAAAATGGAATTTGAGACATAAAGTTGAGGAGAACAATCTTTTAAGTTTGATTAAACACCAAAAACCGAGATAAAACAAAGGTTTTGAATCAAAGTTGCACAAATTTCTGATTTAAACTTTCGTTTAAAATGCCAAAAATTATAGAGTTCGAGAAAAAATGAAACTGGTTTCTTTTGCAGTGTATTTCCTAATTTATCCAACTTCCAAATTCCATCGAAAAATATCACTTATGACAGGGATTGACCCGTGATAAATTTATACATGAATTTAATCTGATTTCATGGTACATTTTGATAGTTCGACTATTAAAGTGTGAAACTAGTCCTCATTCACACAGTTTTCACATGAAGGTGGTCAGCACATAATTTAGCCGGTCTTAAATCAATTTTTCAACAGAATCGCAAGACTATCCTGACTGAAAAAATCACTTCCGACTTCCGTATTCCATTGAAAAAATATTCACTTCCGTACTCAACTAAGCAGATCTTACACAAAATAAATCACATCTGACCAGATTTTTGAAAAGTAGCAAATTCAGAAGCATTAAATCATACCAACTGTTCCAGCTCCAACTTCAACGCTGCAACCGTCTTCTCCATCGCTTCTGTCTCTTGATGGTTCTTTCCTTGTAATTCCGTCACTTTTGCCTGCAACTCTTTTCTCATCTTCTCCGTCGTCCTCTTCTCATTTTCCAGCTGGTGCTTCAACATTATCATGTCTCCTCGCGTTGGCTGGTTCGGCGATACGTTCGAATGACTGAAGATTCGTTTTGGATAGAGAAAAAGAAAGAGTGAAGAGAGAGAGAGAGAGAGACAGAGAGGGAGAGAGAGAGAGAGAGAGAGAAAGAGAGAGCATAATTAGAAAATTACCTCGTGCTCGTGTTGGGGCCGGAGAAGAACGATTGAGCACTCGGGTGTCGTAATAGGCTGGTCGAGCTGGATTGCGATTGAACAATCGGCGCTTTCGAGTTCGACGATGTTCTCGGCTTCGGTGGCGTTGGGTCGGGCTTCTTTTCTGATAAATTCTTCTATTTACTTTATGAAAATTTTTTATTCTATCACTATTACAAAAAATTTCACTTATGGCAGGGTTTAACTAAAGATAAATTTATACATGAATTTAATATGGTTTCATGGTACATTTTGATAGTTCAACTATTACAAGTGTGAAACTGAAAAAAATTTTTTTTCTCAATCTTCTGTCCTATTTTTCTCATCTTAAAAAGCGAATTTGTTTCGCCAATTGCTGTTGAAAAAAATGCAAATCATGTAACTTTCCTCCGTAACCAGCATTTTATCATGAATTTCGAGAAAACGTCAGAGAAAAAAGTTTTTTTTAAACTACATTAACTGTAATTTGATCTACAGCGATGCAGGATTTACGAAGGGGCGGGGTTTGTAATCGCTGTTTATTGGACGCCTCCCCTCGCTGCTTGCTCCAACACTTTTCTACTGCGCTTAGCGCGGTGTGAGTTTTGACTTGGCTATCCGTGAAAAATCAGGCAATTATTAGATTTTCCAGGTTAATATTTGTGAATCAATGCCAGAATAGGTGAAATTCTGGACTCAAATGGGTTTTAATTTTTGTCGACATTCAGTAGAACTGGTCTGACATAACCAGAATTTTTATATTTAACCTTCGCCAGTTTCCATTTAGCTTTTTTTTAAATCTAATTTTCTCTTCAAATCAAAAACATACCCACAACCACCAACGGTTCATCAAAAGAATCATCAGCATCTTCTTCATCGAAAGAGTCAAAATCTTTCATCTGAAGTTTCGAATTGAATGTTTTCTGGAAATCAGATAAAAGTCGAAACGAACGGGTGAAAAAAGTGATCAATTAGCTCTGGAAAAAGTTTATTAATTTGAAAAAAAATCACATGGGACAAACCGGAAGGCCTTATAGGGAACACGTATTGTAACTAATATGCAATCAATCTGTGAACAACCCGTGAGTGGATGTGGAAATTCTGTGAGGGAGCTTTATCAATATTTTTTTTCACTTTTTCGACAATTACTTAAAATGACTAAAATCTTCGAAAACAACATGCTTTAAGGATTTTGTTGAAGTTGGGAAAGTTGTCGGCTTTTAGAAAAATCTTATTTTACACGAAATACTTATTTCTTTGATACGACTAGACTGAACTGGACAAAATTCGAAAGCTTATCTACTCTCCAAGCCAGTTTGGGGGACTATTGTCGGGTCTGGCCTGCCACCTCTCTTGTTTCGGCTTATCTCTCCTCGAAAATATTCAATCGTTTTGAGTAGCCCGTCGTGCATCGAAGTCTGTAATTATTGATCTTGACTAGTAGATCTACAGAATATTCAAATTTCACAGAATTGGTAAGTATCATATGTGGTTGTAAGACATTCCGACTTTCGTTGTAAAACATTTCACTTCCGATCAGCGTCAAAAGCGTTCATTACCGAGATGAATTTCGTAAAAAATTAAGAAAAATTACTACATTTTTTTAAAGCTGAAAAAACTGCTTTACCAAGAGACAATTTCGGAAAAATGTATTAAATGAAAAAAAAACCTTTGGTTTCCATCCCAATTGCGTCGCTGCCGTTGATATATCTGGTTTCCTTTGTTGAGGATCGTCTTGTTGAGATTCCATGTTGATGATTTCACTCTTGGAATCTGAATTCTCTTCGTATTTTATGAAAGAAACTTAGTGTTTTTTCTATCACATACAGTAGCGACAGAAAGTTTTTGGACGATATCATTTTTCGACATATCCTAACGCTGGGTTATCGGATCGGTCTCAAAGTTGCACAAATATCAGAAAAAACATTTTTTCACATTGTGAAACAATATCGGGGTGATAGGTAGTGTTCTCGCAGAAAAAATTTGTGATTTTCTCAAGTTCACTCAAAATTGACTTTTTACACATCACTTTTATTTCTCGTTTTTTTCTTTCATCACGCATTTACCTGTTTTCAAGTGCATAATTCTGGAAAGTCCAACTTTCAAAAATGTAAAAATAAAGGAACTAACCAGATCAGTGATCATCCGGGGTCACCGGATGAGATTTGAGAGTTCACATTTGACTGAACAATCCTGGAAGAAGATATCAACTCCGTATGGGGTCATTCTTGCTCTAGAATAGCTGGATCCACTTGGAAACTCATAAACAGAACTTTTTCCATATTGTCGACTCTATTTGAGATCACCTAGACATGGTTAAAGACCATATGTCTTCGATCTCGTAGGCGACCTTTTTGAGAATCCTCGAGCTGGGGTCAGTTTTTAGGTCATAAAACAGAAACGGTTTGACTTCGAGGTCCAATTTTCTCTGAGCACGTTATTGTTTGCATATTTTTCCACTATCAATTCAGGACATTCACTAATAAGAAATGAGAAAGTACTACTAGACAGTGGAACTGGTGTGAATCCGGAGCAGTTTCATGACCTTCTAAAAAAGTGGTCTAAAGTTGTTGAAGTTGGTGAATCGGAGTTTTTCATGCTTTCAATCAGTCAAAAACACGTGAAAGAACGTGTCAGAGCAAAAAAGAGTTACTTGAAACACCGAAATCATCCATGAATACCGATAGTTGAAATCTGGATACCGGAACCTTTGCAAATTTTTATTTGGTCTTCTTGTAGTATTTTCTGAACTATGATTTATACACAACTTGATATCGAAATGATTTTATGAATTATCGAAAATGTTTCTATGAAAAATTAGACCTCTAAGTCAAACCGTTTCTGTTTTATGACCTAAAAGCTGACCCCAGCTCGAGGATTCTCAAAAAGGTCGCCTACGAGATCGAAGACATATGGTCTTTAACCATGTCTAGGTGATCTCAAATAGAGTCGACAGAATGGAAAAAGTTTTGTTTATGAATTTCCAAGTGAATCCAGCTATTCTAGAGCAAGAATGACCCCATACGGAGTTGATGTATTCTTCCAGGACTGTTCAGTCAAATGTGACCTCTCAAATCTCCTTCGGTGACCCCGGATGATCACCAATTTGGTTAGTTCCCTCATTTTGACGTTTTTAAAAAATGGAATTTCCAGAATTATGCACTCGAAAACAGGTAAGTGCGTGATGGAAGAAAAAAAACGAGAAATAAATGTGATGTTTAAAAAATCAATTTTGAGTGAACTTGAGAAAATCACAAATTTTTCTGCTAGAACACTACATATCACCCCGATATTTTTTCACAATGTGATAAAATGTTTTTTCTGATATCTGTGCAACTTTAAGACTGATTCGATAACCTGGCGTTAGGATATGTCGAATAATGATATCGTCCAAAAACTTTCTGTCGCTACTGTATGTACAGTAGAGAACACAATTTTAACAACTTTTAATTTTAATGATAACTTCGGTCAAACTGAAGCGATTACTCTCTATTTCTCTTTGGAATCACTTCAAACATCACAAACACCTAAAATTTAGAGAAAAAAATGAGTGCATTTGTTAGTTTCTCGGTTTTTCGTTTAAGTTTTTCTTGACATTGTGGTCAAATTTTCATTCAGACACTTTTCTTGTTTTCTTCTGTTTTCCGGTTTTTTTTCTATTCTCAGTTAGAAATAATGAACAAGGGGAATTCAAATTTTGCAAATTTTCAGAGCACTTTTTGAAGTTTTTAAACTCACCGGGAACCAGTGTTTTGATGATTGTCGCAAACTGTGCAATCGTGTGTTCTTCGGGGTTCCCAATGTTGATTGGCAGCGAGTAGTTGCCGTTCATAACAGCAATCAGTCCGTCGACCAGATCAGTCACGTACTGGAATGACCGCGTTTGAATGCCGTTTCCGTAAATCTGAAATTCGCATTAGACAACAGTTCTGGATACTGTAAGGTCCCATTCCCTCTGTACAATACTGACGATTTGAACAGTGATCCATCACCAGTGCCACATCATCATCTCATTAATGTTAAGATGGGTACTTTGTATTTTCAATTAAAATTGGGCATTCAGTAAAACGCACCGGGTGCACCGCACCTACTTTCTACTTTTAGTATGAACTTTGTCAGTTATTAAGTTAGTTATATTGTTACTTTCAACATAGTTAAAAGTCCATCTCTAGGTTAAGTTTGAGCCAGCTAGTGTTTAGCCTAAGCCTGTATACGGAACAGAAAGTGGGTGGGGGGTGGCCGGTGCGTTTTACAGAATGCCCAATTTCTGAACTTTATTACATCAACTGATGGTAACCTTCCTTTCTAAATTATGGTCAAGCACAACTTTTCAGACTACTGGTTGGAATTGATCTGACACTAATGTTCTATCATTTGCAGTTCTCTCATTTCTATTAAATCTACAAACTTATCCAAAGTCTTTTTTGCAAAACATCTTAAAGTCAGGAACAAAAAGTCTAATATTTTTTCCGTCTTATATTCAACCACATTTTTTCTTAGTTTACGCGCATTTCCAAGGTTCAAAAAGGTTTTTTTCAACCTTATTTAAAAGGTAAATTACAGTTAGCTGAAGAAATTTGCGCGTTTCAACATTAATTAAAATCGTCGGATTTAAAGAAAAAACTAGTGATTTGAAATTTCGAGAGAATAATCTCAAATGTTGAAAGTTTCACTTTTGATACTACGTGTCCTCGATAAATCAAAAATTACCGTAATTGGAGTGTCCTGAAGTGCTTGGATGATGAAGTTGGAGACAACTCTGCCATCGTTCATGTGCATTCTCGGGCCAAACGTATTGAAAATCCTCGCGATACGTATCTCGACTTTCTCTTGTTTATTGTACGCAACCATCAGTGACTCTGCGACACGTTTGCCTTCATCGTAGCAACTTCTGGGCCCGATCGTGTTCACGTGTCCCCAGTATGTTTCTGGTTGAGGGTGAACTTCTGGGTCTCCGTAGACCTCTGATGTTGATGCCAACAGCACACGGGCTTTTACTCGTCTGAATTTTGTTCAATACTCACAGTACCATAAAAATTATACGGGAACTAACACGTTGATAGATTATTCTTGCACAAGCAGGTAGTCCTCGCTACGCTCAGAGCCCATTTTACCTCTTTCTTCATAAAAACTACACATTCAGAATTTTTAATAGGAAAAGGAAGTGGATTTTTTGCTATTTCTTTCTCCCTCCATCTCCCTCCCCCTCTCTCCTCTCGACAAAATCAAATACTTCGCTCTCTCTCTCTCTCTCTCTCTCTCTCTCTCTCTCTCTCTCTCTCTCTCTCTCTCTCTCTCTCTCTCTCTCTCTCTCTCTCTCTCTCTTTCTTTCTTTCTTTCTAACTCTCTCTTTTCTCCCCTCTCTTCTCTTCTTCTTTTTGTACAATCCAAAAACGACGAAAACTAACGCAAGTGTGGCTAGAACTAATGCAACAACCTGCGAGGGTCCCCAGTGGTCACGCGAATAGCAGCACTCACGGAAAACGTATAGCGATGACCGATTGGTTAACGCGTCCGATCTTTACTCGCATCCGATCTTTACTCGGATCACCCAAAAATTTGCCTCAAGAAAAGGGGGCGGTCCCCTTGTTCTATTATTAATATGATATGCGTCCGCGTCGCGCTAACGAAAAGCTACTCTTGGGCTTACTGTACAATTTGATCAGAACACGTCGGCCGCACACCGCTACGCGGGCTCAAAGTTGGTACTCTTTGCACCTCTCTTCTAATATCTATCATACAAGTCTTAAACCACTCTCCCGATAGCAAATGACAAGAAAAAAACGGAAAGTTGCCGCTGTTTTTTCCGAGAAAATTGAAAAAATACAAAAGGTCATCTTTTTTTACTTCGACAAGTTACAGTATCGGACAAAATCTCATGTTGTTCGAACAGCAGGTATCATATTTCCCGATTAATTCTAGTTTTCAATAGAAAAAATGCCTTTCTTTGTACCTACATCAGCTTAACTCCAATCATACGTGGTTTTAACTTTGTAGGTTATAATAGCAAAAGTTCAGATTGTTTCATGAAGTTCGAGAAGAGATGTGTCAGAAACCAAAAAAAAAGAAAATAAGATTTTTTCGAATCCGCATTTTTCACCCTTCTCGGGGATCAGTTCTGGGGGCTTTCCCATGTTGCCTTCACCAGTATCACGACCAGAGGTCAAGATATTCATCGTAGAATTTGACACTTTAAGCGTAGATTCCACTCGAATTTTCATGAAACAGAAAAACAATCGAATTTCGCAGCTATCAGAACTCACTTATTGTCAATATGAATAAAACACCAGAATACTCACTTCGCAAGTCCCAGCATGTTGATCGTTCCGAGTGTGTTCGTTTTGATCGTTTTCACTGGATTGTACATGTAGTGTGGCGGCGAAGCGGGCGATGCAAGATGGTAGATTTGATCTACTAAATCACCTTTTTTGAAAAATTTAGTTTAGTTCGTGTAGACTGTGAGTCCTAAGCAGAAATGAACAAACCAGTTGAAAAGGGGTGGGGCAATCGAAATAGTAGATCAAAATTAAGTAACTGTAGATCAAAATTAAGTAACCAATGTTCTATCACTACTAACACTCATATTCAGTTCTTTTCCTTCTGGTAATTTGACAATGTTATCCAACGTTTTTTTTTTGCAAAAAATCGCACAACTGTCCTGACCGGAGCCGAATTTTTAAAAGGTTCTTCTACGGTTCCCAATCCCGTTATTCTGTGCTCGTGGCGGCTATTGCTGGTCGTCATGAAGCTTATGAACTTATTCTCAATGAATAAAGTTATTATTTAAACTGTAGTTCGAAATTTTTCCTACCTTTTTGATCCCCGAGCCACAAATCGTAACGGAAAATGTTTGAGGTAGGTAAAACTAGGTTCAAATTATCAAAAAATTTCGAATAAAAGAGATGAGGTTAATGCGCTTCGCAGAGGATCTTGCGAAGCGGTTGAAGAGCGGCTATGTCAACTTATTCCTGATCCGCATACAATTGTATAAGCCTAAACCATACCTTCAATAAAGTAAGGGTTGACAACATCGTGATGGACCATCTCAAAGTTCGGATGACCAATCCAGTGTTCGACGTTTCTCTTGCGACCAGTGAAATAGTTGTCGAGTGCGATGACTTCGTGTCCGTCTTCCATTAGTTTGTCAACCAAGTGAGACCCGACGAACCCAGCACCGCCCGTCACAAGGATTCTTTTACGAGACTCCTCGTTACGGTACCGGACCGATCGGTAGCCCTTTCTTCAAATTTAGTACATGACTTCTCCGGGAAATAAGAAGTTTGATTTCTTTATAGCACATTCGAATGTGATTGATTACTATTCTTCACTTTTGAAATGTCTAATCTTTGAATGACATCCACCTTTGAATGCCATAAAGAAATTTAAATGGGCTTTAAAGATTCTCATGGCACCTTTAAATCACATTCATTTTTTCCGGAGTTGTTGTCGAGGAAAAATCATTTTTAGTTTAGAAATTCGATTTCTATTTGAAAATTCTTTATTTTCGTGTTTTTCAAAAAATTTCGAGTTTGAGAAAAAAGAACAATAAAACCGTTATCGTCTCAGTCTAGTTCATTCAAAAATGAGCAGCTGTACAATATTTCTGGTTCGATTTTGTTTTTTTTGTACTCCCGACTATCGTGGAAAAACTTTCTCTCCCGAAGGTTTCGATTGTTCACTACTTCAGTTTTTAGAATTACCTGATTTTATCAGTTTGAAAAAAGACAGTAATCGTTTCTCTAAAAAAAGATGAACCGGATTCTACCTCAACTCTTTTTTCGAAAAAGTCAGAGAATGTCATTCTCAACTGGAAAAATGAATTCATAATCTATTTTCCTCAAAAATTTCTTCACACTTCTGAAGAAATTTATCACACTAGAATAAGAACTTCCGAACGGAAATCAATGTGTTTGATGAAGCAACTTTTTCAATCGGAAATCATACGTAGTAGCCGAGAACTCCACTTTTGGTTGAGTCGGTTCTTTGACCTGCTTTCTCAGCTCTCTTACTTCTTCTTCCAATGCTTGAAGGCGTTTCAGAAGTCGTTCTTCAGTCGATTGTTGACTTCTGAATTTTTCGTGAAGATCAGTCAGCTTTCTTTCCCTCTCTCTCTCTCTCTCTCTCTCTCTCTCTCTCTCTCTCTCTCTCTCTCTCTCTCTCTCTCTCTCACACTCTTTTTTCTCTCTCTCGTTTTTTGCCTTTCGAGAATAAACATTTCAGTTCAAGTTGACTTCAATATCACTAGAAAAAAAAGAGTACAAAAGATTTAAAAAAGGATTCATTCTTTTTGCTTACTCAGAGAAGGCGAATCTAATTTTTCATCAAATAAAAAAATACAAATTGGATATAGATTGGACCGACGAACCTCGATAACACGGAGAAATTGTGGTCAGTACGAGTTCATTGAAATATATTTCATCACTGGAGGTGCAACTATGGGCCCAATCAGATTTGCCTTTTATGTGTAAATTCCGAATGGTGGATACACTTTTGGTTCTTACAAAAGACTTACAGTTCAGGTGGCGCTCCATGTCCTTCAACATCCGACATTTGCGTTCTCATGTCAATAGATTTGTTTGATGACTGCGTAATGAGTACTGAAAATCTGAGCCTGACAACGAATGTGACAATGAATGTGAGAGAAATAAGAGTATTCTCACAATCTAAATTTTCGTATTTTCAAAGGGTCTTGCCATATTTTTGTACAGAGTCCTGGAAAGACGGGAGTGAGGAATTTGACACATTGTAAAATCGCACGTTTATGAAGTCGTATATTAATCTCAATCTGCAATCTGCAGCCAACAGTAATTTCCTTTTATAATAAGCTTAGGTTTGGTCGGGAGAACAACTTTTGTGAAGAACCAACTCTTGAGTGAGGAAAAAAAGAGACGGGAGTGAGGAATTTGGCACATAATAAAATGGTTAATTGCACAGTGTAACCAACTCAATTACACTGTGAAATTAACCATTTTATTATGTGCCGAATTCCTCACTCCCGTCTTCCTAGCACGGCGTTATTGTTGTTCATGTTTAGATGTTTTTTCCTGAGTCAGAACGTAAAGACTCTTTTGGTGTAACGTCCATATCGTATTTTTTCCCGTCAAAATTTTAAATATTAATGAAATCGCACCAAAAATTATGAAGAAAGTGACGATTACACCGACTGCGAGTCGAGCCATGTTCGGTCTATGATGACGGAGCGGTTGGTGCTGCCACAGCGGTGACCTCAGTGCCATGTGAACTCGAAGAGAGCTCCAAATGGTGTGCAGGGGCTACACAGACTCTGTGTTCAATCTGAAACCGAACAATTTGTAGAGAAAAGGTGGTGAGTTTTGATGACAAATCGGAAGGACTTGCACAGACGCAAATGGTAGTTTGTACCCAGTTATTATCAACTTTACACAGTTCTAATCAGAACATACTTTGTTGCCGCTACACACTTTAGCATACTTTGTTGCCGCTATACACGTTCTGGTATATGCAGGACAGATTAGGTAAAACTAGGGTAAATCAAGGTTTTTATCGACTTAAATGGGTCTAATTTTTGTCGACAAATATCAGAACTGGCCGACATTAACCAGAATTTTTTTTGACCTATGAATCAAATCTTAGGGAACGACAGATTCTGGCTTGTTTTTATAGTAGCAGATTAATCTTCTTTGTCTGAATCAAAATTAAAATACGAAATAAATTTTTTTTAGTCATTCTCTGTTTTTGAAAAAGGTGAACAGTTTTGAAATATTGTTTTATCAACCAAAAAATAAAATTTCAGAAACGACAGGAAACAGGTTTCATTGGAACATGGTATATTATAACTAGATGGTTGAATTGAAATAGAAAAAACTCATGTCGAAAACCGTAAGCCAAACTTTAGAATGAAAGTTGGAAGACTGCAAAAGTTTTAAAAACTGAAAATCTTAGTCAGAAAGATGCGTAAACCTATTAAAACAATGGTATCTCAGAAATATTTCAATTTTGACAACTCAACGTTCAGATAAAAATGTGGATATGGAGAGTAAAAGTCATCGTAAGAACCATTTGAGGTACAAAAGTGTAATGCCATGAACCGGTTTTCCCTTTTTTCTAGCAACTCTGGCTACATTCTTCAAAATCTTTTGTGTGCACCAGAATCAATCTGTCTCCAATGAACGAAACTAGTGACAGATGGGGGAAAGGAATAGAAAGAACGTTTTCTGTTAACGGTTTCTTGGAATATGAGCCATTTTCATAGATTTCAAAATTTTTCATTCATTACACAGTAGTAAAATTTTTGGCTTTTCATTTCTCCTTTCAAATTTTTTCGTAGTTCTGAAAAATATATAAACCATTTAATGAAAATTACCTTGCAGAACTGTAGCTTTCTTTCTGAAACAATCATAAATATATCTCAACAGGCAAACTTTCCGACTTTGTTCTCCATTTTTCCAAGATAAAAATATTGAGAAGGCATGAAAAAAAACGTTTATACTTTGATCGGTTCACATATCTTTCTCTACCTGTAAAAAAGTCTGACCTCCGTAAATCGGTTACTTAGTTACCGTAGCAGTTTCGCTTTGAAACACATGAACGATTAAGTAATGCGCCTTCAATTTCAATGGACTGAAAGTAAGAATAATAATTTAAATCCACAAAGATCTAACTGTTCGTTGTGAGAGTCCCGACCCTACCGTACTCATTTTACAAAAATGCGACTCCCGCGAGTTTGAAATCGGTCAGACTTTTTGCTACATATGTGCACATATATCGCTAGAAGCATGGCCGTTTTCGAACGCGCTCTAATCTCAATTTTGCAGAATGAGTACGGTAACTCTCACAACGAACAGTTAGATCTTTGTGGATTTAATTTATTATTCTTACACACAGTTCATTGAAATTAAAGGCGCATCACTTAATCGTTCTTGTATTTCAAGGCGAAACTGCTACAGTACTAAGTAACCGATTTACGGAGGCCAGATTTTTTTACAGGTAGAGGAAGCTATGTGTATGTGTACTTTCATAATATGAACAGTGTTATATTCTTCCGTTAAGAATAACTAAACAGTTAATATAAAAATTGTCTTTTGATTAGATGCATAATACAGAGAAAAAGGTGAATCCACAATGAAGGAAATTCAATGGAACTCATATGTAAACAAACGAAATTCAAAGAGACTGAAACAAACTATAAATTCACTTGTTTTCTCTCTTTTCCATTATAATTCTAATTAAAACAAACATTTTATTCTTATCATCAGTGAAATTTTCAACTTTCTTCCCATACATTTATAACCACTCCCTAACACTGTTCAACTTCCTCTGATTTAAAAGGAAACGTTCCCGTCGCGAGAGTTTTTACCTCATACTTTAGGTGAGATTAGGGGAATTGAAATGTGTACAATCTAATGTTGAGAGAGATCCTTGTTCCCAACGCTCATGTAGAAGTGCAGTTTATTAAAAAAAAAATTTCGCGACTTCGGCGCACTGGTTCTAACAAGTGAAAAAATTTCATTCATTGGTGTACACATAGTTTTTGTACGCGTGTTTAGGGACAGTTTAGAGTATGCTCTGATTATAACAAAGTGCAATTGATAACAACTGGATAGCTTACATAAAATGATGAAAATATAAACAAACATTCATCAATACAGAACAATCAGAGTCTTAATCCAATCTCACAGATATTCGCATAGACGGAAACCATCCACCATGAGGAATCGACGAGTAAATCAAATTTATTGAGCTTTTAGCGTATACAGGCACAAGAGAATCGATGTAACACTTTTTACAGGCAAGGTTAAATCTACACGATATGTATAACCGGATATAACTACTACATACATCGAGATAATTCAACTAAATATCGAGAAGGAGGAAGAGAAAGGCATTAAGGTTGACTATCACAGAAGCAACACCAGATTGGTAGACCGGAAACTTTAGTATTTAGTAAACGCATCTGGTCGCATCCTATTTTTTGGGTTTGGGTCAGCTTAATGTTTTTTTTTGTTGGGTTTGGGTCAGCTTAAGGTTTGAGATTAGTCTAAAAGAAAGGTGATTGGCATGTTCTGAGCAGTTACTGCCGTTTGAAAAAAATGGGATGCGATTGGATGTTTTACTATGAAAATTTTAATCTTATGAGCTTTGAGAACTGCAAACGTTGGAGTTAAATTCGGGCGACTATTGAATTCATCTGGCAAATGTATTCAAATTTCTCACAGAAAAATTCGCTTCAAAAAATCACATTCTTTTGGAAATTGGTAAAATTTCACGGCTGAATAGGATTAATTTACTCCAGATTTGGATTTTGTCGAAAAGTTCAGCTTGGAAATTTCCACAAATAATTCAGTCAAATAATTTGAGCATTCGTCAGGAAGAGAGAGAATAGTCAAATGAATAAATTCAACACTGACGTTCTGTCAAAAGTCAAAGCACAACTTCAATTACTATAAAAATAAAACTAGCAAAACTCATCTTGAATCATCTAACGGGCCCAGTCCAAGCTCTTGAAGTTCCAAGTCGAGGTCCATAGAAGATCGCTGGAAGATGAAAATTACATTTTTTTTTCTCTCCCTCCCTCTCTCTCTCTCTCTTTCTCGCTCTCTTGCTTTCTTTCTCTTTACTGTTGGATACGCAGTATTTAAAAATAAATATTTTCGAACATGGGAAGAAAAAACCTCGTAGTTGGAGCTCACGCTGTCATCATCATCACTGAAGTCCGCAGCGGTCAAATTGATGTATTCTCCTCCATCGTTCGATGACATCATGTTGATATTAAGTCCATCCGAATTTTCCATTATTTCCTTCATTCTGAATTTTTCATTTGGAAGTAGAAAATCATCCAAAAAAATTTTCAGGAAAGCAGTACGAGGTTTCTCCGTGACCATGCCTCTAACCTGATCACTTACTGCGAAAGACAGTGTCGAAAGACAGTTTGCGAGATCCTCCGCGGAACGCACTCACCTCATTTTTTTTAATTTTTCAATATTTTTGCTAATGTTTTCATTTTATCTTTCTCTCATCTCTATATTACATATATTTGTTTACTTCAATCTCATTTTCGTTACAATTCGTGACTCTGGGATGAAAAAGGCTAGGAAAAATGAAATATTTTGAACTACAGTAACTGAAATTTGAACTAGTCTATGCCGCAACTGATTTGTTTACACTTCTCAACTGCGTTCACCGCCATGTATTTTTTGATAATACGAAAAATCACCTCAAACCCTTCAGAACCAACTTGACAACGTAAAACAGAGTGAAGAGAAGTGTGAAGGCTGCAGTGTTCGGGAGTACCATACCAGCCGTCAGATATTCGTTGACACAAGCCAAAGCTCGTCCGGTTGCCCACGCAATTGCATAGTAAGCGAGTTGAATTGTCGATCTTGGGCCCAGTTGAGTCTGAGACACGCAAAATTCGATTGGTTTCATCTCAGGAACCTCACATGGACCCAATACACTGGTTTATCGTTTTTTTTTCTCATTATTGATTTCGACCTCGCAGGAGCCAAAAAATCTTTCTAATTGTTTTTAATTGTGAAAAAACTTAAAACAGTACATTTTCTGAAATTAAATGGAAAATTCTTTCACATCAGGTTTTTTATTGCTATTCTATTTTTCTGTAAGAAACAGCTTTGCAATTTTGTGGAAGATAAATAAAAAGGTAAATCCTCGTGACTAGTTCATTTTCTCTTTCGAGAAGATATCATTTTCTAGGTTTGATAATTGATCGAATACCAGAAAATAGAATACATCTCAAATGTAAAATTACCTCAACCAACAGCAACAATATCACTCTCAGGGCAGAAAGCGAGGTAGAACAGGCAATTTTAGCCACAGAGGATGTTGCATCGACTGATTGGATGAAGTGAGAAATGACGTGGATCGGAGTGAAAATAAACACAAACATGATGGATCCGGTTCGGCGACCTCTGGAAAGAAAAAAACATTCTTCGCCTACTGTAGCGAACAAAAGTTTTGCAACTCATAACAATCACACACATTTTTTCTGGAACTACTTCAAATATTAAAAAAAAAGAAAACCCAGCTGCATTCGTTCGTTTTCTAACTGAAAACATTTTTTTAATAGTCACTATTATGTTTTAATTTTGTCTTTTTTCATAATAAAAACAAACGGAAAACAGAACTGAAACATATAAAACAGAAAAAAATGAGAGAAGGTCTTGTGAAGTACTGAATGAAAATTGAATATATAGAAAAAGTTTTAAGTTGAAAAAAGAATGACGGAAACTCAGTTTTCATGCTTGTTTGAATGTTTGAAGTGTTCCCAGAGAAAATTCACGTTTGAAATGAGTTATCGTCAAAAATCAATAATTGTTAAACTTCTGTTCACTACTGTATGTCAACAAGAAAAGAGTTGTTAAATTTATTACAACTTGTCCTAAGAAATTTCAAAATTAGAAAAATAACTCACGCGATGAGTAAAACTAGACACAAGCAGAACATCGATATGCACGAGTCGAGGTGGGTCATCTTGTCGCCACTCTCACCAATGGAGTTGAACGAGAGGTGAAAATGAGACGTTTCTTAATATGATGTCTGTTATTAGTGAATCATATCCAAAGTTTTAGGTGGACACGTATCGGACTGTATATGGGCGTCTGGTTTCCGGTTCACGACGCCGATTCATTCAAAACTTTGGAGTAAATTGTTCAGCGCAGCAGCGCGCTAACCGCGTTGAGTTGTGAAGTTGACGCGCATTTCCGTTACAACCAAACCGTTTCGATCGACTGCTCCTCAGTTGAAAAGGGACCGCGCTAAGAAAGATTGAGAACACAGTTCTGGATGACTACAAAGATTAGCTCCTCTCTCTCTATCGTCTACAGCTCTCATAATTATTATTTTAATTTCAATTCCTAACCCTTGTTATATTAACTGATGGGAACCTCTAAATTACGGTCGAAAACAATTTGTCAGATAACTGGTTGGAATTGATCTGAATATCCTGGTCGAACAACTAACACCAATGTTCTATCACTACTAACACTCATATTCAGTTCTTTTCCTTCTGGTAATTTGACAATGTTATCCAACGTTTTTTTTTTGCAAAAAATCGCACAACTGTCCTGACCGGAGTAGAATTTTTAAAAGGTTCTCCTACGGTTCCCAATCCCATTATTCTGTGCTCGTGGCGGCTATTGCTGGTCGTCATGAAGCTTATGAACTCATTCTTAATGAATAAAGTTATTATAAGTTATTATAACACTAGAACTATAGACTGATCCGATCAGAAAGGTTGAATTCGTATAAAAGAATGTAATAAAGGACATCGTACTTTTCTTGGAAACTATCTTCATCATGGTCTTAATGACGTAAACTTTCCCAAAAGACTTACGTTCCAAGAACCCAATGATCGTCTGCGACGCTGCAAGAGCAATTCGTAACCGGATGCTGAGGACAAAACGGTTCTCTGCTTCCAACTGAAAAATAAGTTTTTTGAGGACAAAAAATTGTCAATTACACTCGAGTCTCACGCACTCCGGCCTTCTATCCAATTAAAAGCTGGTACCTAGAAAAAACACGCTACTACCCATGAAAACTTATACATTTTTTTACAACTTAGTGTACTCGAAATACACTGTATAACACTTACTGATTTTCCATGTGGTTTTAAGAATGACAGAAAATCCATATACATAACGAGAACTATTCATTAAGAGAAATTAAATTCTGCAGTTTTCTGTTCTCTTATTCTTGGTTTTTAATGAACATGGGGTTAATTTTATACAGGGCGTCTTTTCGATTCATTGTCATAACTCAAGAGCCCGAGGACCTATTTGATTGGAATTCTCAGAAAATTTGTATCTAAATGTGATTTTAAAAACTTTTGTTTCAGAACTTTTTGTCATACTCGAAAATACAGGAAAATTCAGCATTAAGTTTTTTATACACATTGTAAGAAGTGCTTCCGATGTACAACAAAATATGCATTTTCCAACTTTTCTCTGGCTCCAGTGCATGAATTAAATTACCGTTTTGAATACAAAAAAATACCTTTCGAATTTTCTCGTTCGGTTTCATGGTGAAAGGCATGCAGAGAAGAACGTAGGATATCAGATACACGCCAACCGTCAGGCAAAAAACTCCAACGATGGTGGGTCCAATGGAGTGATCGACTTGGCATTCTGATGAGACTAACGGCGTCGGTGCCGGTGGACCCATACTAATGTCTTCGCTTCGCTTAAATTCTCCTTCATTCCAAATAACTCGATTTCGATCCGTATGAGATGTGTCTGGCATGAACTCCTTTCGCTGAGTCGTTGTCGTCGTCCTTGGAGCTGATGTAGTCGAAGTTTTAGTAGTTGAAGCTGTAGTAGTCAAAGCAGTTGTCGCCAGCGTCGTTGTCGTGAACGATGGTGTCGTAGGGGTGCTCTCTACGGTGGTCTGCGAAGAAAAGTCCGTCGACATGATCATTTTCGCCACTTCATCAGACTGTAACAGCTCTGAAAAAAATAACGAAAAATAAACTTTTCGGCCACAGAAAAACGACCTTGCTCTCTGTCATCCAGTTTCTTTTTAATCTCCACCACCTTCTCATCGTTGATCTCGGTCTTTGTCTTCACTTTTGTCTCATCTCCAACAGCGGAATCCGGTCTAAAAACTCATCACTGCCAGAAATTCACGAAATTCCGACTTCGATTATGACTTTCGTTAAAAAATAAGCGATTTTTTTCGACTTTGTTAAAACAAAAAATACAATATAACCATTATATATTCACAGTCTAGCTCATCTGAAAATGGGCGGTTCCTTTGACTTTTTTTTTGCTCGTCCGTTTAGATTTTACATGCTTACATCTCTGTTTGACAATAACCTTTCTTGGAAATTTTCAAATACCTTTCCCAGCCCAGGAAGACAGAATAGATGTGGAGTGAAATCTCCCGGTGGCTTTCAATTTTTAAATTCTGTTGCTTGTATAATTACTTTGTGTGAATATTGTGACAAAAATTTGATTTGACTATAGGCTCTAGCTTTTCTATTTGAGAAACATTCGGAATCTAGTTGATGACTAATACATCAAACTTCGTTGCGAACAGATTGGATTAGTTTGATTTCATTTCGGTACAAAAAAATGGAATCAGATCTGGAAATTAAAGTTCCGAGACAGTTAGGATGATGAATTAAACCAGTTTTGGAGACTAAAGTTTCGAGACAGCGAGGCTTATAAATTGAACCAGATCTGGGAACTAAAATTCCAATATTGCAAGGTCTTTCTATTAATAGAAAGAGGCTACATGATGCTGGCGCGATGATACGCATTGAACTTTAATTTTCATGCCAAAAACATACTTTTTCGGTTTCATCTCTTTCGAAACATTTTCTACTTCGATCTTGGTCGTGGTCACTTCTTCAGCTGTGTCGTTCTTCTTCCAGTCATCTGGATTGCTTTTTGACTTCATTTAGAATAATGATATAACATACTGAACGTGGCCAATGGCTGTGTTTCCTTGTCTTCACTCACACTTCTCATTGTACGTATCGAAGTGAAGTCACTTGAACCTCGCTTCAACGTCTCGAGTCTCGAGTTTATAACTGAAAATTCCAGATTTGGTAGTTTGGTATCTCAGAATAAACGAATTTAACACAACTCGACAGATTATTGGTTAGAATAATTCAGAATACTTAGATTGATCAACTAACACCGACGATCATTCATAATATTAGATCTTCTCTTTCTGGTGATCTGACAAAATTTGAACCTTCATTTTTCTCGTTAGTTTAACCTATTAAACTTATTGACAGTGAACAAGTGTACAAGTAAAAATATCAACACTTCGAAATAACAACAAAGACTGTAATTATCGTTTCTGTGTCGAGAATTTTTCAAATTTAAATTTTATAGTAAGTTTTCGGATTTTTTAGAGCAGAAAAAACAACTCATTTCTGATTTTAAACTCTATAGAGAATCTGTATGATGTAAAATTTAAAATTCAAACCGAACCTTCCATGTTCTTATTCATTTGGAGCATTCCAAACAGCGAGCCAAACGATAAAATCATTATAAACACCAGCAACCTTCTCGGCTGATTCCTCCATAAACCGAACCACACAATCATTGAGCCTTGAATAACTTTTCAGACTTTAAGTAGGACTGAACATACCATAAACTATTGTTCCTTCGAAAGCTCCTTTCAATAATGAAGACAAATGACTTTCAGATAAAACGAACGATCCAACAAGGTAAATTGACATCTGCGCGAACATGAAGAACAGAATATTGAACCGGAACACAGAGTACCGTACTGATAATTATATATTCATACAAAAACTTTGCTTTCACACACCTCCATAGCACCCAAAAATAACTCCTAGGCAATTGAAGAAGCAATACTGAACATAATCGTTAGCTGAACAGCCTGCCGATATGTTCAGCACATTGGAAGCTCCCTTAAGATGAAGTTATTTCGAAAACTGTTAAGAACTTACAGCAATAAAGCAAAGTAGCGATAAAATGACCATGAAACAAAATTCATTTTCGCCCTTTTTCCGTCTTGTTCGGAAATTTTTTGGAGAGGATATAAGAGCGTTCTGCAAATTTGATCTTTTTTGAACACAGAATATTCGACAAACCCTGTCGAAAAGTGTGTCTTCATCATCAGAATAATCATCATCGTCTAGTTTTACATCTACAAACCTCTTCGCTTCCGGTTTTGGAGCATTGAGTGGGACCCGTTTTGATTCAAGAAAATCATTCTTGCGAGGACTTTTCTCCGTTGACTCTAGTACTGGAATGTCTTTCTTCAAACAAACAGTTGGAAACCGCCGGGTAGATATTAAGAAGACGAGAAAAGGAAATTATTCAATCGTACTGTTTTTTTCTTGCAAGACTCATCCTATAAAAATACACGCTGTTACTAATGAAAAGATTATCTAGAGCTTCAGGATGAAACCTAACTCAAAATAAGTGATTCAATCACGATTACGGAAACAAAACTCACTTCCGAGCTTGGAAAGTATATGCGAGTCATCAGTATAATTCATCACATACGAACACTCGTTCTGTTCGTCTATTTCTTAACTCTGAAACGTTCAATAAGTACATCTACCAACTATCGAAAGAAAAGAACTTGAATTTAAAACGAAAAACGAAAACAAAACATTCAAGGCGCATAAATTTAAACAGCAGGTGGGAGGTTCGTATTTCTACACGAAAGTCGTTTCGAGACTATAGATTTCGATGAAAAATCGAGATTATTTCAAAAAATAGTTTTTCGAAAGCTTTCGAGGTCCAATGATTGAAGATTCATCTTGAGTAAGCTGTTAATATTTTATAGGTGAACAGCGTACTCACACGGCGAAGGAGCAAAGTGATTTTAGAGGTTTTCGTTTTGGTTTTGCACATTTTAGGCATTTCGAGAAAAGCTGAAACTAAGGTTAATTTTTAAAATTTGATACTTCACACCAGTTTGGGAGTTGGTACCAAATTCCTTTAGGTACGATAGTTGCAATTAGAAATTCACTCCCAAATCATATCATATCTTCTCACATCTTATATTTTCCAATTTTATTTTGCATATCTTGTTCCTTGCGACCTTGCAGTTTGAGCGGCAAAGCGGGCTACACCAGCGGCCAGCAGCAGTATGTGTCAATCGATGGAACGAGGCAGTGTGTATTTGAAGAGTATGCAGCGCAAAAAGGGGGTGTTTACCATGGGTGAGAGAGGACGCGCGCTCCCCATCTCACGCGTCATTCGAAGGGCTGCTTCCAGTCTATACTATTTTCCTTAAAGTTCTTGTTTTTTGACGAAGAAGAAAGCATATTAGTGAACAGATCACGACGGTCGGTGTGCGTACGTGAAAAATACATCCAAAATCGTGATTTGTGGTTAATTGCTGGAAAAGAAGAGAAAAACCCCGCGAAATGTTTTATACGTGTCCGGAAGTGAATCGATCGTCAGGCGGAGTACTACACCAAAGTCGTGGACCAAAAAGTAACCGAAACATGATTTTAGTTAGGTTAGAACAAAATGGTTCGGCAGACGTATTTCGAAAGGTTAGTTTCACAATTTTCTTCACATGAGGATGTATTTCGTCAAAGATGGGTCGCATCAGTTCTCTCATATCATTTCCCTTTCTAATTATTTTTCCAATCAGCGCATAGACACCATCTCCCCAGGGTGCTCATTAGTTTTTCTCACTGAATTTCTCATTGCAAAATTAATCAACTTCCCGGTATCACAAAAAGGTGATTTCATGCTGATTCAGACTACGTTTTGAATAGTATGTTGCGAATTCCTGAATCGAAAAGTCAACAAATAATCGATATAGTTTCAGAAAACATTGTTTCAAAAATTATCCTGTTTTTCTAGTTTTTCTCAATGATTGTTGAAATTCAGCTGTTTATGGATTACAAACGTGTAAGGTGACCCAAAATATCTAGGTCACATCGAATTAATAAAAGGTCAAAACGTGACAATTTTTCATTTCCGGGAAATTGAACTGTAAGTAGAAGTTGTCCATTTCTGATTTTATATACAACATTTTTTTTTCTTTTTTTGTCAAGGGTAATTGAAGCATTGCTGCTTAGTGAAAGTACAATCGATCGAAATACGTCTGCCATTGTCAGGCACAGAGATAAGTTGAAAAGTTTCCACTACTACCCCGCTCTGAACAAACGTGGGACACGAGAGTTGGACGTAAAAATATGATTCTGACATGATTATTCATTCATCCTCCTATTTCTTCACATTCATTCTTTTACTAACAAAATTCTCAACATACCGTACCCCCATTGAAAATGAAACCCCGCCCACCGGCGAGTTTTAGTGGGCGATGTGGAGAAACAGACATTTTGTAGAGGCATACAAGGAATGGAGAGATTTAGAGAAACGCTCTCATTAAGCCACGCCCCCGCTCACCTACCATAAATTCATGTAGACCCTTGCCAGTCAACGAGGGAGAACGGAGGATAAGTGGGAAAATGAAAGAAAGATAAATCAAACGTTTAACGTGAAGAAATTTGAGTGAAGTAGAACTTCGGATCGTCTCTCACCGAAACAGTTATTTTTCCACGTAGATGAAAGAGAGTGAGAATCTGGAAACCAATTTTTCTATTTCTCAGTTCGCCTGCGTTTTCCTAACAAAATATTTTTTCCTGGGCCTAGAATGAAAAGAACGTTACGGTTGAGTGCAGATCGAGATTAGTGCATGACGTCATCTGGATGTAATCCCATCCATTTGATATGAAGTTCATGAAATGAAGTCACATGTGAACTACAAGAAACCAAATGTGTATACTGTAGTCCCTTTTCTCTCTCTTTCTCTCTCTCTTTCTCTCTCTCTCTCTCTCTCTCTCTCTCTCTCTCTCTCTCTTTCCCTCTCTCTTTCTCTCTCTCTTTCTCTCTCTCTCTCTCTCTCTCTCTCTCTCTCTCTCTCTCTTTCTTTCTTTCTCTCTATCCAATCTTTGAAGCTGACCCAAAACAGAGAAACAAAATAGACTTTCAGATGACAGAAGTGATGTCACGAAAAATAGAAGATGATTTTGAAGACGGCGAATTGCCTGAAGATGGTGAAATATGTGAAGAAGAAGATGATTCTAAAGCAAAAGGTATGTTCCTAAAGTTCAATTCAATCGAACAAGTAAGAGTCTTTTCAGTTCCAAATGGTCATTTCATGAAACCAGAAAGTTCTAAAGCTCCAATCAAGTCACCGGAAAAGCGTTCACCAGGAAACGTTCAATCGTTAAAAAGGAAATCCCACGAGGTAAATTTTGATCATAATTGAAACAAAGTCTAGAGATGACGGTTAAGATGCTACAAAACTCTGAAGAGTCTTATTCGGCGGACAGTTATGGATCGACAAGAAAAGAGTCGAACGATGATCCTGGGTATTTTGGAAATGAAGATCGCGATTATCGAATGGAAGATGACTATGGAGATTATGACTATAGAGGAGGTCACAGTAGAAGGTAAATCTTGTTTTCTAACGAAACTAAGCAACTGATTATCATTCTTGTTCGAATTATAATTCGTGAAAACATTAGAACTTTCAATGTCTTCATATTAAGAAAGAAACCACTCTCGAAAAGGGAGTAAAATATAGTGAAAAATATTTTCGTGTGCCTCAGGAAATAAGAACTTTATAAGACTCGGTAAACTACACAGAAGATCGATGTAACCTTGTAGTAAGATCCTCATAACCTACGTATAAGACCTGAGTCAGTATAAGACTTGGTAACTTCAACATAAGACCTTATAAATTCATATTAATCTCACATTAACTGAATTTAAAAAATGAGGAATTTCTGAGATTTAACTATAAGACCTGGTAAATGTGGTATGAGACCTGGGTATGATTCATGAGAGTCGGATTAGTATAAGACTTGCTAACTTCTGTTCAAGACCTGCTAACTTCCATACCAGGTCTTGCACTTTTGGAATTGGAGGTTAAGAGGATCTTACTACAAAGTTACATGGTTCTTATGTGGTTTTTAGCAAGTCTTATAAAGTTTCAATTTCCTGAGTGCTGGGGTCCAAGGGGCGGAGCCTCCGTGAAAGAAAAACCGAAAGGAAATATTACCGTGAGCCAGGGTCCCAGAGGTGATGCCTTTTCAATTTGAGAAAAAATAATTCATATTTTGAGAAGAAAACAAGTAACAAAATTCGATTTTCAGAAGAAGACATTCTCCACATCTGGACGACCCAGACTACGACCATCATCGCGCCAAACGTCCGTTCATGGGTCGTGGTGGGTTCAGAGGAGGATTCCGAAACCGCGGAGGCCGTTTCCATCCGGAAATGCAGATGTGCAAGTTCTTCCGAGAAGGATTCTGTCGGGACGGAGACGTTTGCCTGTACTCACACGCTGCCGAAGACTCTCAACGACGTGCCGAACTGTGTAAATTCTACGCGAGTGGATACTGTAAGAAGGGACTCCAATGCCAAATGCTACACGGCGAGTACCCATGCAAAATGTACCACAAAGGAGAATGCCCCAACGACCCGTGTCGGTATTCTCACCTCGCGTTGACCGAATACACAAGACCGTTGTTCGACAAGCTGATAGCAGAAGAAGAAGCTATAACATCGAGGTTACCGATGCCGCCGACACACAGGAGACGGGTACTATTGCCACAAGGACCAGGACCGACGACCACCCCACCAGTGATTCATGCACCGATACCACATCCACCGCAAAATGGTCATGTACCGCCTCCATCAGTCGTAGTGCCTACACTCCAACGACCAGCGGCTTATCCAGCAACAGGAGGGTTCTTCAATCCACCCAAGGCCAACATTCCACCACCAAGGACTATTGAACCGCCGAAGCCAGTGTCACAACCGGCTGAGCCGACCCCGGCCGCCGCAGACTTCAATCTGGACGATATGATTGCAAAACTGGTGGGAGGAACAACTGACGATACGACCAAGAATCAGTCACCGGCGTCTCCAGTGTCGTTTGGAGAACGGCAAGCAGCAGGATCGCCTGTCTTGAAGATTCCCGATCAGCGTGAAGCGAAGTGGACAGTGGTCGCAATCACCAAGCCAGCCACGTACATTGGAATCAAGAACGTCGAAACGATCAACCCCAACGACCCGAGGAAACCGCGTGTGATGGCAGGTGCGTTGGAAGCAGTGTTGGCGGAAGGGTCGAATCCAACCGATCCAAGGCAAAGAGGAACCGTTACCGAAAAGTCAGCAAGTGCAATTGCCGCACAGTTCTCATCGTGGATGCCCCAAATTTCATGATTGTTTAAAAAAAAAATCTATATTTTATACAGTAGCGACAGAGTGTATATAATTTTTACTTTCATTACATGAAGTTCGTTTCAAAAATGGCTCAACATCAAAATTACAATATGTGTTGTTTTTCACGTGACATGTTTTCATTTAAAAATAGTTTTCAAACTCGCTCGGTTGCTACTGTATTTCGTCAGTCTTTCGTTATCCCGCCTATGTTGTTCTGTACCGAGCCCTCGTATTACTGGTAGCGTCCGATTTCAATCAAAGGAGTTCAGATTCACCCAATTAACAAAAACGGTTTGCCTTTTTAATCAAATGCTCCAAACTTTGAAAGTACATTGTTTCGATTTAGATTACCATGGTTCTCATTTGTTCATAAAAGTTATTACTTAATTCTTGTTGTTGGAAAGTGAAGCAGCGTATTGCATGCGAAGAAATTACCTATTATTTCCAATGGAAAATACTACAGTAACCCAATTAAATCGGTCGCCTAAATTGGCACTGGAGCAGTTTTACACACGTTTTGTACTTTTCTGATGTGAAAAGTTATTTTGTTTCTTTTTGTAGGTTATAACCTATGGCCGGCAGTTTCTTTTACTGATAGTGATGACCAACTCGTTGCGGGTTCATTAGGATCAAGAAACTACGTCCGAAAGCTATAAATCTTGCACCATCCACATCGATATTACACTTCGTAGGCTCACAGAAAGAGTAGTTTTGTCGTATTATAGATGTCAGTCTAGATCTCACATGTCACTTCTATTCTTTTCAACCAATTCAGATCGTTTCATATTCAACTTTAGCGAACAGTCTATGGTTGAGATCGAGGAACAACCAAAGGTGAAATTGACCAAGAGAGAGAAGAAAGCGAAGTATGGAGCACACTACGATGAACCGTTGTTGTCACGGCGAGAGAAGATAAAGGTGTTTTGTCTCACGTTTGTAATGTAGAAAATGATTTTCAGTCACTTCTCGGAGGAACCAAGTACAGAGAAATTATTGAAGATTTCCCATTGTACTGGGAAGAAGATTGGCTTCATCCAGAAAGAAACGTGATGGGCTCGTTCATCGAGCTGTACACGGCGCTGCCGGACAAAGGGAAGCAGGAAGTTGGAAAGGAAACACTTGCGAGTTCGTTTTTTTCTGAATTTTATCGGTTAGGCGAAATTAAAATGAATTTCTCTCTTGCTCTCCATCTCTCTTTAGTTCATTTTTGATCTTCAAAAATTATCGAAGTCGGAAAGAAACATGTTCTCGTTATTTGATTCAAAAGAGTAAAATTAATCTCTCTTAACCAAGTGTGCATACTGTAGACCCTTTTCTCTCTCTCTCTCTCTCTCTCTCTAGTTCATTTTTGAACTTAGCGTTAAAAAGTTATCGAAGTCTGAAAAAAACATGTTCTTCGATTTTCATATCTAAGTTACTTTCTTCAGAAGTTTGCGTAAATTCGTTCCAGAAGTGGATGGACGAGAATGACGTTGACGGAGTGGTCAAGAGAAGATGTCTGAATTCCATATTGCAAGTAATTTTTGAACGTTGATGTTGGTTCACATAAAAGTTCAGGAAAAAGCTCTCAGGTCGTTTTTGTTGAAACAGCAGGATTTGTTCATTATCATTAGCAATATTTTCGACCTTCACTCAAAAAGTGCAATGCCAGCAGTGAAAGAAGAAATTGAGGTTTTTTTTGACTTTCCCGATAAAATGGATACAAAGATTTATCAAGCCGGAAATGAGTAATTTTGCATCATTTTGACAGAACCCAGCAAAAAGACGAGATATCATTGCTTTGAAATTTCTCAACGTCTGAAACTGCTGAATGTGTAGAAGAAGGCTAATTTGTCTGAAGAGAAAACATAAAAAAAAGTTTTCAGAGACATTGTTCTCTGAAGCAGTATCGGGAGGCCATCAACCTCGCAGTAGTCTTCAAGCTTTCAGACTATCCCATTCAGGAGTTTGTACTACCGCTTGTCGCAATCGTGAGTGAATTTTGAATATTGTAAATCGAGAGATAAAACTTGTTGTTCCCGCCGTGCCCCCGGGTTCTTTGCTGCCAGATCGGGCTAGCGCGCGTGTAAGAGAGATGGCGAGGAACAGGCAAGATAGAACGATGTTTTTGGAGATCTTCAAAGTGCGAGATGGTGTGTATGTATTACTCTTATTGTTCTAAATTCAGGAAAGAAACGATGAAATCTATGAATATCTTTCATTGAGCGTGGAGCTTCAGAAGGATTACGCGTCTTTCTTGGATAGGCTTATCGACTGTCAATCTGCTTTCGATTTGGAGAAGATGCTACCTGAGTTCAAGGAACCAGTCAAAAACCCGAATAGGTTTCTTGGTATGTTTTTTATGGTTCAAAAGTGTTGGAAAGTCGAAGTTATCTAAACGTTAGACTGGTAAATCCAGGTTATTCGTTGACTCAAATGGGTCTATTTTGGTCGATATTAACCTGGATTTTGTCGGTTTTCAATTCCCAGAGGATGAAGATTTTATTACATTATCGTTAGTTCTCAGGAAAAATCTCATTAGACCTAGAAACTTAGGTGTAATACCTGCAAAAAGTGAACAAAAAATGGCAAGACCTAATTCAGAGGTTAGCAGGTCTTGTACAAATATAACCAAGTCTCATACCAAAGTTGCCAGGTCTAACTAGATTTTCTTCCCAGAGTTATTACGAATGGAAGTCATCTGTACTGATGTCAGAGTGTTCCAGACAAGTCCATGGAAAAAAACGCAAATCAGTTTTTCAACAGCGTCGTGCCAAGATACAAGTATGCGATCAATCGAAAAGATCACGCGCCAAAGTTTCATGAAAAACACCTCAAGAAAGAAATAAAGCATATAATCGGATCGAGGTTATTTTTCCAAAATTATTTTCCCACTACTTGCATAGAACATGTTACTCAAGAGAATGAAGGTTTTTGTTGAAAATTTGATGTTATCAAAGTGAATTCTCTGAAATTTTTCAAACCTCGAAAAAATAACGAAGACGACTTTTGAAAAATTGAATATTTTCCTCTCAGATAAACAAATGGAAATGTTAAAGAACACTGTTTTTGAAACAGAATATACAAAAATAGAAAAAAATAATACGTTCAGATATGACCAAAACCAGATGCTCAACGAATTCTCTTATTACCAGAAGTTGAAGGAAATACTCGATCGTCAAATAGGCGGGCTCATTGAGTATGTGATCGTCTATTTATCAACAGCAAGCGAGATTGTGAAAAAGTAGGTTTTACTTTATCGTAAATTTCCATTTTTTCTCAATCTACGAGTGTCTGAAAGGTTCGACTTAACGCATGCAGGAATTTCAGACCAGAGAAATATCCCGAAATTCAGTGAGTTGGAATGAGCTCGTTCAGATAAAAGTTGGAAAAAACCCAAGCAATCGTCATATTTTACTGAACTTTTTCATTTACCGAAAGTTCAGAATCGATGCGGCATCCTGGATTATAACGTACGAAATGAACCCTGAAAGATTTCTAAAGAACGAGTTCAACTTCAATCATTATGAGAAGCAAGCAAGGGAGCTGTTGGCGAAACGAAAGTAAGTATTCGTGCATTACTTTGTTTCTTTAGATAAACGAGCAGCATCGCAAACTTTTTTTTGTTTGGGCATACTGAAGCGATGAAGCCATTTTTTGCTCTCGCACTACTTCTATTATTCTGAGTTTGTCTGAAAACATATTTTGTTTCAGATTAAATGATTTTAAATGAAGACACACTGAAAATATTGTAAAGCAAAAAGACAAGATAACTTTGTTTGTTCGAGGTGGTAAGATATGCTTCTCGGTCAATTTTTACCCGATTTTTGGAAGCGAGAACAAGAGTTGCTAAACTTTTGACTGCCACAATATTGTACTTCCCCATTACAGAAAAGAGACGTCACACACTGGTGATTATACCCTGCGATGGGAAGATGAGGTGATAAAGATTGAGCTCATCGAAACCAGACAGAGCCTCTTAAAACTTGTCAAGTAAGTTTTATCTCTCTCTCTCTCTCTCTCTCTCTCTCTCTCTCCAGCTCTCCATCGATTAATTGCTCATTCAACTCCTAATTTTCAGCGTTCTAAAGCAGAAATCGTCCGAGGCGGAAAATTTAGACACCTTCTCCGAAGAATACTGTCTCGGCGTTGACACGGAGTGGAGAACCTCTTCGAACGATGCTGCGGGAAAGTTAGTTTCCACTGTTTTACTTATGTTTCCAGTTTTTTATGTTGTCATAATTCCTGACGCTGTTGTCAACACCGTTTTTCACAACTCTAGAGCGCGAAAAAGCTCAAAATTCACAAGAAATGTGTAGTTCACGCTGTTTAATAATTGCTATGATGAACGTTGTCACAGATATCGATAATATTGAAAAAATCGGAAAATGATCTTTTTGCTTAACACAGTGACATTTCTCTAACAGGGAGTTGAAAGTTGAAACCGTGACTGCAAAAAAGTCGAAAAAATTCAAAATATCTTAAATTCTGCGTATTACATATTTACAGCCTCGGAAAGATGTCACTAATTCAACTCCACCTCGGTAAACATGTCTACCTACTGGATGTGCTCGGAATGGTCTCAGGATCAAATCCTTGCACGCCACCCGAAGATCCCATCTGGAAAGAGTTCACGGCACAGTTTCTCACCTCAAATTTGTACAAAATCGGCTTCGACTTGAAAAACGACATTGACGCGTTGCTGGAAATACCAGAATTCACGAAGAATCTGGATCAGACCAAGATCAGGAACGTCATTTGCCTGAAAAAGTTCATAGCACAGGTTAATCTGTTTTATTCCTTCTTGAGTAAGAAACATTGCAGAGTAAAAAAGCAGAGACATCGACAAAGCTGTCTGATTTTGCTTCTGAACTGTGTGGAATTCAATTGGATAAGACGGAACAGGTTAACTTTTTTTTATAATTACAAGCTATTCCTCGCTTCGCTCGGATCGCTTGAGTTTACTCTCTCTTTTTCTCTCTTGCCCTCCTCTCGTCACTGAAAATCTAAAGGTCTCACCCAAGAATTTTCCCACGATTTGTGGGCGTGGCTTAATATTATGATATTCGTATTATTTTTCCAGTGTGGTGCCTGGGAAGTTCGTCCTCTCCGTTACAGTCAACTGGAGTACGCAGCAATGGACGCTTACGTAGTGACCAAGGTGTTCATGAAGTTCTACAATGAAACGAACGACCAGAAAGAGGCCATCGAGCGTGCCGATGTTTATGCCGTTGCCCCGGAGAAGGAACAAAAAGAAAAGATCAAAATGAGTAACTTCTATTGGCAAGAGATTGTTGAGGTATTACTTTATGCTCTATCTCTCTCTCTCTCTCTCTCTCTCTCTCTCTCTCTCTCTCTCTCTCTCCATTCCTAACAAAGTTATTTTTAAAGTTTGCCGAAGGAACCTTCAATCCTAGCAGACCGGCTGCGGACCTGAACAGGCTGGTCTTGATAAACGACGTAATGATGGGTGGAACAGCCAAAATGTTAAGGTTTTACAATATTCCTCCTTCCTTCAACGGAAACTTTATTCAGACGAATCGGAGCACACGTCATCATCGAACACGATCGAGAAGAATTCCGAAGAAAGTGTAGAATGATGAGAAATCTGAGAGATCGCTACGACGTTTACATTTTGACTCAACCAGGGAAGGCGTATGAAGAGGTTTTTTTTTTACAATATCAAATTTGACTCTCTCTCTCTCTCTCTTTTCTCCCTGCACGCCGTCAGAAATATGAAAATAACTTCACTTAAAAAAATGAGAACGGGGAGGTTGATAAATATCAATTTTCATATGATTTCAGTTGAAAAATCAATTCCAAGACATGGTAGTGGCTGTGAACCCGTCAGAAGGCACATCGACCCCAGCTCAACTCAAGTGGTGTCTATCTCATTTCAACATCAAACTGCACTCGGCCATCGTCTACAGTCGTTGTCTCGACTGCAACAGCCAACGAATAGCCCGAGTGCCGTCAGAAGTCCTCCACTTTCTTCACAACTATGTGGTTGGATACCTCGGGAAGGAGAACGCGAGGCTCCTAGCAGAATATGACTTTGATTGTGAGTTTGATTATTACAAAAGTGCTGCGGTGTGATCAATACTGTATTAGTATACCCTTTATCGATTTTTAAATTTTTATAAATTTTTGCAAGTAAGCGATTTTGCGACTGAAGTTTTCACAAGGATCGCCAAATCTGGCTGGGATATACCAGAACTGGCCAGGATTTACATAGACTCTGTCGATTAATTGTAGCCTGGACGAGTTCCCTCGAACGACAAGGACATCGGATTGAAAGACCATCGCCAGGGTCGAAATGGATCGTAGTGATGTTAGAGAATGCAGTGCTTCACATAACGTGAGTATTCATTTTCCGACAACTTTGTAGATAGTTCCACTATACAGGGTGGGCGCAAAGTATTGCAACACTTTCGATGGTCCCGCCAGAATTTGTGAAAATTCATAGTCAAATACTTAATTAATTGTTTTCATTTGAAATTTTTCAGTCTTTCATTTTTTTAATTCTGATAACATTTGAAAAAACTGGATTTTTTTCGTCCGCGGCACGCTCACCATCTTTGCTTTAATCATATCAGTTTTCAAGAGTCTGGTACTTCTGACGGCTAATTTTTTACAATTCATCAGAAAAGACATTTTCAAATATATATTTCAATGTGACAAAATCGATAGAATTCTGAAACGGCGAAAAAAAAGGATATTGTATCGCCGACTTGAACTTGAAAAAGTGGATTTCACCGCTTCTTTGTTTTATGCCTACGATGAGCTGGCTCTGTGTCTTTGTAAGAACTCTCTAGGTCGTTTTGTTTGTGGATTCAGATAGATCATAATACTGTCTATTATAAAATACACTTTACGTCGAATTTCGTGGACTTCTACTATCGAAAAAAAATTTCGAAAATTCGCATTTTTAGGCGCGTGCCAGCATTTGTGCATTTGAACAATTGAACAAACGAGAGAGTTTCGGAATGAATGGAAAGAGAAAAATGAGAAATTTCCAAATGGGAGACTTAGAGCAAATGCTCAAAGTTATGTTGCAATACTTTGCGCCCACTCTGTACACATTTTATCACTAAATAATGGAAAAATGAATATCTTCGTGTCTGTTGCCTAGTACCAGCTCATGGAGATGCACTGAAACATTACCGGCCAAAACAGTTAGCAACTTCTGGTATCTTGTTAAAACTCATACCGATCCAGAATGCAGAAGCATGCATGAAAAGAATGGAAAAAATACGAATAGGTGACTGCGAAGCGGTCATCCGTAGCGGAAAGTGGATTTCATTGATCGCCCTTCTTGAAACTCGGTCCTAATTCTGAAATTTCAGTTACAACAAAATCATCTTGTCCGACAGCACGGACGGAACTCCTGTGCTTATAGACAAAGTCCCGGATGACGCGTTCGGTGACCCTTCGGTATTTTTCTACGTGTGTGGCCAATGCGGTTATGTGTTCTGGGACAAGAGGAGGCGAGAGGCCAGAGTCTAATGTTTGTGTCATACTGCTTTTCCTTGCATATTCGATTTAATATGAAACTTTTTATTTGAAATGTTATCACATCTTCACTACAACTTTCTCTGTGGGTGGTTGTTTTGGCTTTTCTGATCGGTCCATCATAGTCTTGAGGAGTATCGTTTCGAGTCGAGCGAATGGACTTTCGACGATCATGTTCCAGAAAAAGGCGAAGATCACAGAGAGAACGATTATTGCGATGGCTCCATGGATGTACTGAAATGTCATTTTCTCTCTCTCTCTCTCTCTCTCTCTCTCTCAACCCTCACCATGTACCAAACGTCGACAAAATGAACCGGATTACTGGATGAGTTGAAATAATAACTTATGATATAAATATGACACAGATAACCACAGTATGCAAGTCTTCCCAGCGGAGTCCATACATTCGAACTCATGAACTTCTTGATCAAACCTGAATGTTAATAAAAATAATAATCATTCTAAATTCTCTGCCCACTTTAAGTGAAGGTGTCGCTTTTTGGTTTTGTTGTGGGGGGGGGGGGGGGGTTGTGCAAAAATGCCCAGGAGGGGGAGATACGAACCCGCAACGAGAGCGTGGTAGTTCTCTACTTTGATCAGTAATTCAGAATATATAACAAAACGGCCATGAATCATTTATCAGCTGTGGACACATTAATTAAACTTTAGGCTTAGGTGAAGTTTAAAGCACTAGTTACGTCACAGTACAAGTCTTACATGGCTATGGTAACAGTACATGTCAGACATAAAGACCTTCATCACTGTCAATGGTCACAGTACATGTCTTACATGGCTATGTCTTACATAAACGGAAAAAATGATTCATGATGACTGTTTCGTGATAAGTATTACTCGAACATCGGTTCACCGATTTCATGGTGAAAATACATTGTTAAAAACTCACCTCCATGACCTCTGTTAATCGCATAAATGACCCAAGCGACACTGGCCGCCCATGTCACTCTGCTGATCGAATAGTAAGTGCTTTTCTGGAAGTTATTCCAATAGCCACCAGCGTTGTAGTTGTGGATTGCGAAAACTGAGAGAACTGCCGAGATGAGGGAGATAATCCACAAGCTGAATGAAGTCACCGTGCCTATTTTTATCGGAATCTTCTTGGTGTGAAAAAGGACGTCTCCCAACCAGATGCCGATTAGGTATGGTGGGATTCGCACCAAAGGGTTCGCGTACATGTATTTTTTCATCTCTTTCCATGATACTGTGTCGCCAACTAGTCTGAAGGAAGGTCTTCTCTCTCTCTCTCTCTCTCTCTCTCTCTCTCTCTCTCTCTCTCTCTCTATCTATCTCTCTCTCTCTCTCTCTCTCTCTCTCAAACACACACACACTCTCTCTCCCTCTCTCTCTCCCTCTCGCTCTCTATCTCTATCTCGCTCTCTCCCTCTCTTTCTCTTGCTGTCTATTTTTATCTCGCTCTCGCGCGCTCTCCTCTCTCTCCTCTTTCTCTTCTCTCTCTCTCTCTTCTCTCTCTCTCTCTCTCTCTCTCTCTCTCTCTCTCTCTCTCTCTCTCTCTCTCTCAAACACACACACACTCTCTCTCCCTCTCTCCCTCCCTCTCGCTCTCTATCTCTATCTCGCTCTCTCCCTCTCTTTCTCTTGCTGTCTATTTTTACCTCGCTCTCGCGCTCTCTCTCTCTCTCTCTCCTCTCTCTCATTCTCTCTCTCTCTTCTCTTCTCATCTCTCTCCTCTCTCTCTCTCTCCTCTCTCTTTCTCTCTCTCTCTCTCTTCTCTTTCTCTTTCTCTCTCTCTCTCTCTTCTCTCTCTCTCTCTCTCTCTTCTCTCTCTCTCTCTCTCTCTCTCTCTTCTCTCTCTCTTCTCTCTCTCTCTCTCTCTTCTCTCTCTCTCTCACTCTCTCCTCCTCTTCTCTCTCTCGTCTCTCTCTTCTCTCTCTCGTCTCCTCTCGATCCGTCTCTCTCCTCCTCTCTCCTCTCTCTCTCTCTCTTTCTCTCTCTTCTCTCTCTCTCTCTCTCTCTCTCTCTCGTTCTCTCTCTCTCTCTCTCTCTCTCTCTCTCTCTCAACACACACACACTCTCTCTCCCTCTCTCTCTCCCTCTCGCTCTCTATCTC
>OZ022253.1:42402-67402 GCA_963978915.1 Caenorhabditis parvicauda
GCGATCTGCAATTAAAAGAAATACTCAACTTGGCACACACCGCGAACCAGAAACAATGGAGCGAGAAGGAAAATCTGCGTGTCTGTTGCCAAGTACCAGCTCACGGAGAGACACTGAAATGTTACCGGTCAAAAGTTTAGCAACTTCTGGAATCTTGTTAAAACTCCTGGTCATTTTTTTGGTCGTTGCCAAAGTGGACGTGTCGGCGATGGGACTACCGAGAATGGTCGGTTGAAAATCGCGTATTTGAAAATTATCGGAGCGCTTAGTTACCTTTTCGAATTGGACAGAATACATACGAATAAATGAAGGACAAGATGACTGCGAAACGATCACCCAAAGCGGAGAATGGAATTTATTGATTGGGATCGACTGATTAGTGCCGTTTTGACATCCCCCTTCACCACTCGAATTTTTTCATCTTAGTATATTGTGCCATCTACAACTTTCTCATGAATGACCCTAATGTTCAAAACTGTTTGTTTTGTCAGATTGAAAAGAACTGTTGGTAAACTATCAACCGTTACAAAGTTAAAGAAGTTACTTCGTTCCCGTTGAGAAAATTGTTGACGTACAAAATGTTCTTCCACCACATGGTCCTGCAGTTCTGAGAATCTTGTAAATCGACAATCTCGTTTGGTCCAACGTCATTCTAGAATTCGATTAGTTCGTGGATGAGACTGAGAGAGAGAGAGAGAGAGAGAAAACCCCACCAACGGAGCGTACGCCATGTAGAACATCAGGAAGGCGAAGTAGGCGGGTGTGAGTCTCAGGAACCTATGAATCACATAGACGACCCAGGTCATAGGGGTCATCGCTTTTTTAACTGTTAGTCTTGGTAAAAATGAGTATGAAAGCATGGAGCCAGCCAAGACAAAGAAGGTGTCCACAGAGTAGTATCCGTTGTTCCACGGTTCGTGGAGAACATCGTTGAAGTTGTCTCTGACCATCAGAGGATTGTCTTAAATAGATATCTCTCTTTTTCTTTTTCTCTCACCCTCTCTCTCTCTCTCTCTCTCTCTCTCTCTAACACAAAGAATGAAACTAACCAGAGTACTTGTGATAAGCCCAATAATGACATGCGCAGACCCAAGAAAACGATATGAACCGAATACATTCGATTCCGACCAGGTTATCCGGATTGAACGACGTTTTTACAAGTTTCCTGCTGTTGTTGAGCATCGAAAAGGACATAAGGTATGTCATTCCTGCAAAATTTTCCGTACTCTTTTACATTGAAAAAGTACCTGGAAACTTTGCCAAGCGCAACGTCCCATTTGATTCTTCTTCGAAATGCTCTAATAACGCAGTAGTAACAGCAAGAGCTACGAAGAATATTAGAAATAATCTGAATTCTTCGTTGAAAAAGGAAAGTCAGCTCCTACGGAGTGTACACTTTAGTAGACACTTGGAAATTTCGTATCCCTGCTTTTGGATTTGTGAATTCGCCACTAACGATATACTGTATCATTCTCCTCATATAAACTCGAAAATTCATTTTAAAAAATCAGTTTTGCAAAAAAATAAAGAATTTTTGGGTTACACTGACTTATGATTTGAAATTTTCTACAATGAAGCACGCACGTTGCAGCCATGAACCCTTAAACCCCAGAAAACCTGAGCCTAACCTCCTACATAGTGCAGTGGGCAGTCTAAAATGACAATTTTTCAAGAAAAAAAGGCATAGTCTAGGGACAGGAGGTTGGTTCCATATGTCTGTTGACAGCACATAAAATCTATTATCTTCATTTGAAATTCATGAATTTCAATTAACAGCGTATGAACATCATAGAAGCTTTATCAAAAGCGCATGAACTTCAGAATGTCTCATCAACAGCACATGAACTTCATGAATTTTCATTACAGCCTATGAACTTCATAGATCGCTATTAACAGCCTATGAACTTCATAGATCGCTATTAACAGCCTATGAACTTCATATCAGCGGTATTTCCTTTCTAGAGCACTCACGTAACAATCCAGAACTCTTTGGTGTAGACATATTGTGATGGACGACACGCGACTTCACAAATTGGCGTCCTTCCAACTGCTGGTATCACTGTGAGTGCTTGTTGGAGCTCTGATTCACTGCATGAACGAGGCATGCAGACTGCCCATGCAATATCTGTTGCTTTCTTCTTGCCACATGTACCCTTCTTCGACTGAAAATGATCCAAGTACGAGTTTGATGTTGAAAAAGGTTTATCATGCTCGAGAATTCATCATTCGAATTGAGATTCGGTTTTGACGACGTCATCGGTGACGTCATTCAGGATTTATTATAGAATCTAACACCCGATTCCGACAATGTGATCGGTGAAATCGAAATTCTCACTTTCTTGTAATTTTTTTGATGACGTCATCAAAGATATCACTGAGGAATTCGTCGGAATTGCATGTCAGATTCTATATAGGAAAAATTGACGTTGTCGACAATTTCTTTTTCAAGATTCTACTTTTCTGATTCGATTTTTTCCTGAATGAAATTTTTCTTTCCTATCGTTCATACCGAGTTCATAAACATCTCGACGGGGATGTTCACATGTGCAAAACAGTATTTCGTCTTATAGTCGGCATCGTTCGGATTGACAATATTCACACATTCTCTATAGTCTCCAGCCCATATCTGCAACTGAGTTTGTACCAGTACTGAAAAGAATGAATACCTTTGTGAAACCGAGGAGGTTGGGAGGGATCCTTCCGAACGAGTCGACTTCTGCAGACTTCAACTCATTGAAAGAGAACTCTTATTCAACCTACGAGTCAACGCATAAGAGTTTTTCCGCCAAAGATCAGTTCGGATTTTCTTGCATTCATCGGGATCGTTCACCTTATTACAAGCGACAAACTCACTCAAAAGGTGGCTCAAACCTGAACACAGTTGACTGCGAATGGATCCTGCTCACTAGAAGTTTACGGACTCTAACACACTCCACCAAAATCACAGTGTCTCACTTCGTCGGCGGCTCGTCACCCTGGCGCTAGCACTATCTGGCACCAGGAATTACAGTAACTCGCCAATTTTATTCTTAATTTTTGTATGGACAGTTCAAACGGCCACTTGCTGGTTACTGTTCCCTACTTTGCGTCTGTCCTCTATGATTGCGTCTAACCTCTACGGTCGAGTTCAAACGCAGTGGCCACTTGCTGGTTACTGTTCCCTACTTTGCGTCTGTCCTCTATGATTTCGTCTAACCTCTACGGTCGAGTTCAAACGCAGTGGCCACTTGCTGGTTACTGTTCCCTACTTTGCGTCTGTCCTCTATGATTGCGTCTAACCTCTACGGTCGAGTTCAAACGCAGTGGCCACTTGCTGGTTACTGTTCCCTACTTTGCGTATGTCCTCTATGATTGCGTCTAACCTCTACGGTCGAGTTCAAACGCAGTGGCCACTTGCTGGTTACTGTTCCCTACTTTGCGTCTGTCCTCTATGATTGCGTCTAACCTCTACGGTCGAGTTCAAACGCAGTGGCCACTTGCTGGTTACTGTTCCCTACTTTGCGTCTGTCCTCTATGATTGCGTCTAACCTCTACGGTCGAGTTCAAAAGCAGTGGCCACTTGCTGATTACTGTTCCCTACTTTGCGTCTGTCCTCTATGATTGCGTCTAACCTCTACGGTCGAGTTCAAACGCAGTGGCCACTTGCTGGTTACTGTTCCCTACTTTGCGTCTGTCCTCTATGATTTCGTCTAACCTCTACGGTCGAGTTCAAACGCAATGGCCACTTGCTGGTTACTGTTCCCTACTTTGCGTCTGTCCTCTATGATTGCGTCTAACCTCTACGGTCGAGTTCAAAAGCAGTGGCCACTTGCTGATTACTGTTCCCTACTTTGCGTCTGTCCTCTATGATTGCGTCCAACCTCTACGGTCGAGTTCAAACGCAGTGGCCACTTGCTGGTTACTGTTCCCTACTTTGCGTCTGTCCTCTATGATTGCGTCTAACCTCTACGGTCGAGTTCAAACGCAGTGGCCACTTGCTGGTTACTGTTCCCTACTTTGCGTCTGTCCTCTATGATTGCGTCTAGCCTCTACAGTTGAGTTCAAACGCAATGGCCACTTGCTGGTTACTGTTCCCTACTTTGCATCTGTCCTCTATGATTGCGTCTAACCTCTACGGTCGAGTTCAAACGCAATGGCCACTTTTTGTTTCCTCATTATTTCCAAAAGTGTTTAAAACTTACTATTTCCGAAAGTGTTCAAAACTTACTATTTCCGAAAGTGTTCAAAACTTACTATTTCCGAAAGTGTTCAAAACTCACTATTTCCGAAAGTGTTCAAATCGCCCAAGCATCTCGAGTTGATTGTGCTGTTACGGAAGTTGTAGTTCAAGTCAGTAATCCACTGTTCAACAACTACACTGTTACCGAGCTGAGAAAACAATGACTTCAAAGATTTTTACTCTTTCCGAAGAGCTCACCTGATCATAGAGAAACTTTGTTTCTGATACAGAGAAAAGGAAGATTATGAGAAGAAGAAAAAGTTTCATCTCGAAGCAAATGTTATACATAGTGATATGCTTATGTTTTTGGATTGGTATCAGTTCGATCGTGTTCAAACAAAAACATGGAATTAGGCTGATAAGTATGTCTGTCGTGTTTTTATTGAAAATAACAAAAATTTTCCGATATTTGGATTCGAATCTTATCTCATCGACTTCATTTGATCACGAAATTCAAAAAATTGATGTTTTTGCCACACATATGTATATGACAAGAAGCCTGACCGTTTTTCAAACGCGCGCCAATCTAAATTAAACAAAAACCCAGCCCTTGGTAAGTAACAAAAACCCCGCCCCTTGGTAAATCCTTCACCGCTGTAGATTAAATTACAGTAACTGTAGTTGAAAAACTTCTTTCTTTTTAATTATAACTTTATTAATTGAGAATAAGTTCATAAGCTTCATGACGACCAGCAATAGCCGCCACGAGCACAGAATAATAGGAATGGAAACCGTAGGAGGTGATGAGGCTTTTTCTGAAGTTTTTCTCAAAATTCACGATAAAAAGCTAGTTACGAAGGAAAGTTTCATGATTTGCAACTTTCCAACAGTACGTGGCGGAAAAAATCGCTTGTTGAGATGAGAAAAATAGGACAAAATAAAAAATATATATATAATTTTCGTGCAACGATTCTAATCGATAACGAGCACCTGTAGCTCGGTGTGGGATCCGGCCATGTGAGTTTTCTTAATATCGTTCAAGTTTTGATATGTTTTGTTTGAAAGTGAATTCAGGTTGACATGTGGACTGTGCATGCAAGAAATGTGTGGTGTGCAATGTGCAATTCTGATTATTTTATTACTAGCACGAGCGAATTGAGTGCAAATTATACAGTGTGTCCAAAAATAATTGTGATGGGTCTAAAAACTTCATAACTTTTTCATTCTTTGTTCTATCTCCTTGTCATGTTATTATGTTAAAGTAATAGTCATGCACATTGTTCTCACAAAAAATGGTACTGTTTTATAAGTGGGCTCCCGAGTTATGACAGCTAGAATGTAAAAACAGGTGTCCAGAAATAATTGTGAAATTTTGTTTTTTTCTCAAATACAAAACTGGGACGATTTAAAATTGGAAAATTGTTGTAAATGGTACAATGACAATTAATTAAGTCGAATCACACCAGATTTGAAGAAGTTATATTGTTCTGGAAGTCCGGAATTTTCATTTTTGTTCATTTTCTTACCGGAGCCGCGCAATACGGCTTTAGCCGCGCAAAACGGCTTTAATGGCGCTATAATTTTTCTCATTTATTCATATACTTTATTATCAACTTTCGAGGTAATAAAACGCATCAAAAACCTCAGTTTGTTTAGAACATGGATAAAAACTTCCTGATTTTGCACCAATCCCAAGATGTCGATGAGATGTTTTGATAAAAATTGAACTCTATTCAAGATGGACTATGATCAAATTGATCTGTCCGACGCGTCTAATGATGAGTTTGTTGTTTTAAGTGAAAATAAGATTGGTGGCGCTGATACAAGAAGATCTCAGAACAACTTGAGAAAATCGAATTCTCACTAAATCTACTTTTGGAAAAAAATGTTTTATTTCTCATCGCAAAACATAACAAGAATCCTGTAGACTGTTTAATAATCGTGATAGAATCTATTCTAGAACAGAAAAAACAGAAGATCGTAGTTGTGAAGCTTTTTATACAGAAACGGATAGTTTTTTGAACATGCAGTTTTGGTGATAATTCACTTTTTTCAATTTTGTGCTGGATTTTTTTAACCGGCGTCAATATTTTTCTTTTTTTTTATAAATTAACAAACTCAACCCCAGACGAGTCAAGCAGATTAATTTGATCACAGTCCATTTTGGATAGAGTTCAATTTTTAGCAAAACATTTCATCGACATCTTGAGAAATGTGCCAAATTTGGAGTTTTTTATACATATTCTGAACAAACTAAGGTTTTTGATGCGTCTTTTTACTTTAAAAATTGATAATCAAGAATAGGAGTAAATAAGAAAAGTTATAGCGCCATTAAAACCATTTCACAATTATAGCGCAGCTCCGGTAAGAAAATGAACAAAAATGAAAATTCCGGACTTCCAGAACAATATGACTTCTTCAAACCCACTGTGATTCGATGTAATTAATCCTCATTGTAACATTTACAACAGTTTCCCAATTTTAAATCGTCCCAGTTTTGTATTTAAGAAAAAAACAAAATTTCACAATTATTTCTGGACACCTGTTTTTAGATTCTAGCTGACATGACATGTTATAACTTGGGGGTGCACTCATAAAACGATACCATTTTTCGTGAGAACAATCTCCATGATTATTAGTTCAACATACTAGCATGAGAATGTCATAAAATAAAGAATGAAAAAGTTATGAAAGTTTTTTTCCCCTTCACAATTATTTTTGGACACACTGTATAAACACAGTACATAAAGCGAATATGAATGATTCGAGAACTTAAAAGGTTAATTCAAAAACAGACAACGTGAGAATGGAAAACGTGATACGTCGTAAATAAGAAATGGTATAAATGAGAACTTTTTGTTAGTTCAAACAGTTCATTATCCGCCGATCTTCCAACAGCAGAAGACGTTCTACTACAAGATACATCATCGAGTCACATGCTTCATGACGATGGTGTAGATCCACCATGTTCCAGTCGTAATGGACCTATCCAACCACACGTCTGCCAACAAGCCACCCAAGAAGCCTACTGTCAAGATAGCAAGACGAAATAAGAAGAAACTGACTCTGTCAGAATTGTGAGTATCCGTGTCTTTAGTAAAAAAAGAATTCTATCAGAAATGACCACTGTATCACCATACTCGGATATCTTGTCGTTCTTCGTGGGATTCCGATTCTGAAAGATTATCTGCAAAAGTCATTTTATGTTAGAACATGTGACGTAATCCTTCAACTCAAATACAAACTGGGAATTGGCACAAAACAACCAAGGTAAAATTCATTGCAATAGTTATTCTGTTCTATGTTCAACATCCGATTACCGGTCCTAACTTTCAGTATTGCAAAACTGTTCGTCGTATCTAAGATAATTTGCGTAGAAAAAATACTTTTCCTTCTCCTGAAAAGAAATTCGTACAAGCCCAAGTCGGAAATTTGGATGAATACATCTCGTTAGATGATGCTGCGATTCGTGACATCTGAATATGAATGGTTTGATTCAGCTCATGGTATCATGTGTTGGACAAGAAAAGAGAAGTAGAGCCTGGTCACTAACAACACTATACCCAGAGGTATACGAGGCGTTTATTAGGGACTGCCAAAGGGAAACGACAACAACACAAAGTGAGTTTCACCATAATTTTTATAAAAGTACTAAACATTTGAAATATTAAGGCCAAAGGACCCATTCTTCATTGTCCGCCACTTTTACCAAAGCTTACGGAGCATCCTCAAAAACGTCATTCTGAAAGAAGTTGGTCCCCTCGGCTCACGTTCATCACTGAGCCTGTCACCGCCCGTATGCACACGATAAGGAAACCGAAAAAGAACTGCATGACATCGTCAAGACGCACCAGATGCACTGGAAGGACCACTCTAAGACATGTCTTCGGAGGACAAAAGTTCGTGGGAACAACGTGTCTTATTGCCGTTTCAACGTCCCAAGACCTCTGCAACCTGTGCCCACCCTCAACTTCAATTTTTCGTCGTTAAAAGGCATCCCAGGGTCGACAGTCAAACGTTATAGTCTGGCCAGAAGAGTAAGTGAATGGAATACAACTCAAAAACAGTCAATCTTCAGACCAAAGAAGAGACTATGACCAACGACTATTGCCCTGCGTTGACGATGGCATGGAAGGGCAACACAGACGTCCAATATCTGGATTCTGGACTATACAATGCAATAGCATATGTGTGCGGCTATTCCACCAAGAGTGAGAATAACAAGAATGACAGCTCGCTCCAGACCAGCTTCAAAGTAAGAATAAAATAATACTCGGTAATTTATCAATTTTGAAACTTTCAGGAAGCAATGGGAACGTTTGAAGGGTTTGTCGCTCTGATCAGGATGCGAGCGATGGGCATGCTGGAAATCATCGATCTCCTGAACGTTCATTCCTTGCGAGAGTTTGATTGTTCTCACATCTTTGTCAACACCAACACAGTGGACAAGCGGCAGAGAAGGCTGAAATCGAAGAAGGTGATTGAGACGTTGAACAAGGAAGACTGTGTCTACGAGCCCAACGCATATGACGACTACTACCCAGGACGTCACGCTGTTAGTTTCGTTTCAATCAAATTATACAAGTCTCATTTTCAGGGCCTTGAGAACTTTTGCCTCTACAACGTACAGGCGTATTATCCGGTTGAGAAGCAGACCAGAGGAAGAGGAAAGGGTAGCCGAGGAAATGCAGCTGAATCTGAAGGTTATCATGCGTATGACAATCCGTTGCGCCACCACTTCCACAACAAACTCTCGCCCTTCTACGACCATCAAGACCAGCGTACTACAACTTTCAAAATTCATGGACTACCCGGCAATCTGAAGAAGAGACATCGTCTGCTGGCCGAACCACACGTCACCAGACTCTTCTGGCCACACCTCACGTCAGACGAAACGGCTCGAGAAGATTACTTCCGCCAATTGTGTATGCTTTTCATACCATACAGGTAAATTCGGATGCCTCTATCATCAACGTAGTCTAAGTTTCAGGGACGAATTGAGAATGTTGGAACACAGTGGACCATTCGAGACGTACGAAGTCAAATGGGTACGATACGCGACTACCATGAAAAATGGAACCACGGAGCAGCAAGAGGCCTGGAGCGACATCGAAACGATAATGTCAGTTATTATCTAACGCACGTATTGAAATTCGTCTTTGAAATTCAACAATGAAATAAGAATTTACAGAAAGAATCAAGAAGCCGTGTTGGAGAGGGACCGTGAGCACATAGCCAACGACTCAGAGATCTCAAGAGCTCATTTCAGATCGAAGACAACCCTGAAGACGGGGAGTTGGAACTGTACGACAGGGAAGTGGGCGAACAAGCACATGAAGCCGACCAACGATCAAGTCGACGTCTTCAATCAAATGGTCATGTCGGACAAGAACATGCATGTCGTGACGGTCATCACAGAAGACTCCTTCGTAGAAACGCGTTCCCATCAAGAAGGTATTCTCAAAATGCCCGGAAGCAACAAACCCAAAGTTTCCCGAATCTATCAACAAGCAGAATTCGAATGACGCTCCCGTCTTCCTGCTTGTAGCAGTGAACCATTTCCAGTTCTTGGCCGTTGTACCAAGAAACAATATGATGAAAGTTACCGGAGTAAACGCAAAAGGCATGAGGATGTTACAACGGGGTGAGTTATGGCAATCAAATGCCAACCACTCACTCAGTATCCAACTATGTATAAAAAGCATATTACAGGTCCCTCAATCGCAGCCAAGGGTGTCATCCAAAGTGTCACACCTAACACCGCTGTTCTAACGACAAATGAACAATATCGTGTATGGACAAAAACTGCCTCAGGATGGGAAATTGTTGACGACGACGTCCTGAATTCCGAGAGACGACTCCCTAACAATCCACGGGCGTGTCGGTTTATGTTATTCCAAAAGATTGAACCCCGCGACGCCACAAGTATGGTGAAAACGTATAAATAAATTATTTATGTGTTTTACACCACGTTTTTTTATGGTCACTCGCTTGTTACTGTTCCCTACTTTGCGTCTGTCCTCTATGATTGCGTCTAGCCTCTACAGTCGAGTTCAAAAGCAATGGCCACTCACTGGTTACTGTTCCCTAGTTTGCGTCTGTCCTCTATAATTGCGTCTAGCCTCTACAGTCGAGTTCAAAAGCAATGGCCACTCGCTGGTTACTGTTCCCTACTTTGCGTCTGTCCTCTATGATTGCGTCTAACCTCTACGGTCGAGTTCAAACTCAATGGCCACTCGCTGGTTACTGTTCCCTAGTTTGCGTCTGTCCTCTATTATTGCGTCTAGCCTCTATAGTCGAGTTCAAAAGCAATGGCCACTCGCTGGTTACTGTTCCTACTTTGCGTCTGTCCTCTATAATTGCGTCTAGCCTCTACAGTCGAGTTCAAAAGCAATGGCCACTCGCTGGTTACTGTTCCCTACTTTTCGTCTGTCCTCTATGATTGCGTCTAGCCTCTACAGTCGAGTTCAAAAGCAATGGCCACTCGCTGGTTACTGTTCCCTACTTTGCGTCTGTCCTCTATGATTGCGTCTAGCCTCTATAGTCGAGTTCAAAAGCAATGGCCACTCGCTGGTTACTGTTCCCTACTTTGCGTCTGTCCTCTATGATTGCGTCTAGCCTCTACAGTCGAATTCAAAAGCAATGACCACTCGCTGGTTACTGTTCCCTACTTTGCGTCTGTCCTCTATTATTGCGTCTAGCCTCTATAGTCGAGTTCAAAAGCAATGGCCACTCGCTGGTTACTGTTCCCTACTTTGCGTCTGTCCTCTATGATTGCGTCTAGCCTCTATAGTCGAGTTCAAAAGCAATGGCCACTCGCTGGTTACTGTTCCCTACTTTGCGTCTGTCCTCTATGATTGCGTCTAGCCTCTACAGTCGAATTCAAAAGCAATGACCACTCGCTGGTTACTGTTCCCTACTTTGCGTCTGTCCTCTATTATTGCGTCTAGCCTCTATAGTCGAGTTCAAAAGCAATGGCCACTCGCTGGTTACTGTTCCCTACTTTGCGTCTGTCCTCTATAATTGCGTCTAGCCTCTACAGTCGAGTTCAAAAGCAATGGCCACTCGCTGGTTACTGTTCCCTACTTTGCGTCTGTCCTCTATGATTGCGTCTAGCCTCTACAGTCGAGTTCAAAAGCAATGGCCACTCGCTGGTTACTGTTCCCTACTTTGCGTCTGTCCTCTATAATTGCGTCTAGCCTCTACAGTCGAGTTCAAAAGCAATGGCCACTCGCTGGTTACTGTTCCCTACTTTGCGTCTGTCCTCTATTATTGCGTCTAGCCTCTATAGTCGAGTTCAAAAGCAATGGCCACTCGCTGGTTACTGTTCCCTACTTTGCGTCTGTCCTCTCTGATTGCGTCTAATCTCTACGGTCGAATTCAAAAGCAATGGCCACTCGCTGGTTACTGTTCCCTACTTTGCGTCTGTCCTCTATGATTGCGTCTAGCCTCTATAGTCGAGTTCAAAAGCAATGGCCACTCGCTGGTTACTGTTCCCTACTTTGCGTCTGTCCTCTATAATTGCGTCTAGCCTCTACAGTCGAGTTCAAAAGCAATGGCCACTCGCTGGTTACTGTTCCTACTTTGCGTCTGTTCTCTATAATTGCGTCTAGTCTAGCCTCTACAGTCGAGTTCAAAAGCAATGGCCACTCGCTGGTTACTGTTCCCTACTTTGCGTCTGTCCTCTATGATTGCGTCTAGCCTCTACAGTCGAGTTCAAAAGCAATGGCCACTCGCTGGTTACTGTTCCCTACTTTGCGTCTGTCCTCTATGATTGCGTCTAGCCTCTACAGTCGAGTTCAAAAGCAATGGCCACTCGCTGGTTACTGTTCCCTACTTTGCGTCTGTCCTCTATGATTGCGTCTAGCCTTTATAGTCGAGTTCAAAAGCAATGGCCACTCGCTGGTTACTGTTCCCTACTTTGCGTCTGTCCTCTATAATTGCGTCTAGCCTCTATAGTCGAGTTCAAAAGCAATGGCCACTCGCTGGTTACTGTTCCCTAGTTTGCGTCTGTCCTCTATGATTGCGTCTAGCCTCTACAGTCGAGTTCAAAAGCAATGGCCACTCGCTGGTTACTGTTCCCTAGTTTCGGTCTGTCCTCTATGATTGCGTCTAGCCTCTACAGTCGAGTTCAAAAGCAATGGCCACTTGCTGGTTACTGTTCCCTACTTTGCGTCTCTCTTCTGTGATTTCGTCTAGCCTCTACGGTCAAGTTCAAAAGCAAAAGCTTAACACTTGGACGTGGACAAATCATGAAGTTAGAAAAAGTTTTTTTTTCTCCAGAAACGCACTCTCCTACAAACTTTTTTCTCACAAAACGTTTTTTCAACGATAAGAACGGAAATATCATTCGTTTGACAGCTTACAAGAGCTTAAATGCTCAAAATAGTTTTTTTCCGTTTTTGGGCCATAACTCTTAAACGGCGTTGGTTCCGCAACTTTTGAGACCGGTTCTATCGTCTTCAGCATAGTCGAAAACCTAGGAGATAGGTCAGACCTTCCAATTTCATGGTTTCTTGGTAGCAGTCCCATGTTAGGTAAGGTTTGGACCCCAATTTTTTTGTGGATCTTAATCAGCACTATTTTTAGGCTTAGCTTATTTTTCAAACAGAGGGTCCTAACCTTACCTAACATGTGAGCCTAGAAAAAGAGGTGGTCTGCCCGTGTCCGTGTTTTCTTAAATGCGATTCAAACTACCCGCCTTCGAAGTTTTGCGGTGGAGCGCGTTTTCAACAATCGTATCTTTTTTTTTTAATTTTCCCAACTATTTTTCATGTTTTCTTACGGTTTCCGAAGATATTACGAGTAAACCAATGTTCTTAAAAATTATACACTCTAAATTTCATCTACTCTTCCATCTTTTCTCTGTTCACGTTGCTCATTTCAAAATAATCTACCTAAATTGTAGTTTCAAAGTAGGGAAGTTTCATTTCTGTACTTTTTTCATTTCAGAGTATGGCGAGTACTTCTGGCTTGTCGGTCGATGAGTTCAACGATATGGAAGAAGAGTTCGAAGCGACAGGAGATGATTCCGCATTCATCGCGGTAAATGCAGCTACTTATTCAACTTTTGGCGTCGGAACCGAACCCGTGTGAGTTTTCTGAAAATCGTTCAAGTTCGAATTGACTTTTGAAACAGAACTTATTATGTTTTGTGTAGGAACAAAGTGAAATGAAATGTTGAAGTATAATTCAGGTTGACATGTGGATTGTGCATGCAAGAAATGCGTAATTGGAGACGACTATCCACACACTTGTTCGACGTTCACAACTTCAGCAAAGAACAATTGGAAAAAGTCAAAATTCATAGGAAACTGGAAAGAGCGGCTAAATCAACAGCAAGTTTTTTTCATCTGACCGAGAAAAATGTTAAGGAACTTGTCCCCGACATTGCTTCCCGCCATATATTTTTTTCACAAAATGGCACTATTTTTGACTTTCACATGAAATTAGGATTATTCGAATTTTATTCACATCTTCTAAAGTTTTATTCTTACGGATCGAAAAATTGTTAAAAGCTTGACCTATTTTGACCATGGTTCTGAAAGCGAGAACAACAGTTGCTTCATTTTTGACTGAATAAAATCTAAAAAGAAATAACTAAAATTTTGCAGCGTCGGAAAGATAATGCGTATATTTGCGAAGTGTGCAACGTCCCCTTCATCTCCAAACGAGGGTACGAATCCCACAAGGTGAATTTTAGTTGAATAAGTTGAATTTGAAATTTTTATATAGTTTTCGAAAAGTTGTTTGAAAAGACCCTCATTTCTCTTTTTATACCCTGGTAGATTTGTTTCCAGACTCGTTTCCACAACATAAAGGTGGTGAGAAAGAAGGCAGTATGTGATAACATCGTGTGCCCGAGCTACGCCTGTGAAAAATCGTAAGTCTGTCTGTGATTTTCAAAAATGAAAAAAGTTTTGAAGGTTTTACACGTACATTGAACTCGCGATCCATGTGGACACTCATCACAGAGATATGGTATGATTTAAGATAAAACACATTTTTTCGGTTCTGATTGATCTTCCTATGTAAGGTGTTGTATTAATCCACAAATCGTTTCTAAATTGAGTTCAAAACCAAATTTTTTGACAATTGAGACATTTTCTCCATCGTGAGTTGGTTCTATGATTTGTCAAAGTCGGGAAAACCCCTCTAAATCGATTGTTTTTCGTCAAAAAACTTGTTGTAGCCTTATTTTTTTTCACAAAATTTTGTCTGAACACCTCTTGGTTAGTGTTCCCCACTTTGCGTCTATCCTCTATGATTGCGTCTAGCCTCTATGGTTGAGATAAACAGCAATGGCCTCTTGGTTAGTGTTCCCCACTTTGCGTCTATCCTCTATGATTGCGTCTAGCCTCTATGGTTGAGATAAACAGCAATGGCCTCTTGGTTACTGTTCCCCACTTTGCGTCTATCCTCTATGATTGCGTCTAGCCTCTATGGTTGAGATAAACAGCAATGGCCTCTTGGTTAGTGTTCCCCACTTTGCGTCTGGCCTCTATGATTGCGTCTAGCCTCTATGGTTGAGATAAACAGTAATGGCATCTTGGTTAGTGTTCCCCACTTTGCGTCTGTCCTCTATGATTGCGTCTAGCCTCTATGGTTGAGATAAACAGCAATGACCTCTTGGTTACTGTTCCCCACTTTGCGTCTGTCCTCTATGATTGCGTCTAGCCTCTATGGTTGAGGTAAACAGCAATGGCCTTTTGGTTAGTGTTCCCCACTTTGCGTCTGTCCTCTATCCTCTATGATTGCGTCTAGCCTCTATGGTTGAGATAAACAGTAATGGCCTCTTGGTTACTGTTCCCCACTTTGCGTCTGTCCTCTATGATTGCGTCTAGCCTCTATGGTTGAGATAAATAGTAATGGCCTCTTGGTTACTGTTTCCCACTTTGTGTCTGTCCTCTATGATTGCGTCTAGCCTCTATGGTTGAGATAAATAGTAATGGCCTCTTGGTTACTGTTTCCCACTTTGTGTCTGTCCTCTATGATTGCGTCTAGCCTCTATGGTTGAGATAAACAGTAATGGCCTCTTGGTTACTGTTCCCCACTTTGCGTCTGTCCTCTATGATTGCGTCTAGCCTCTATGGTTGAGGTAAACAGCAATGGCCTTTTGGTTAGTGTTCCCTACTTTGCGTCTGTCCTCTATGATTGCGTCTAGCCTCTATGGTTGAGATAAACAGTAATGGCCTCTTGGTTACTGTTCCCCACTTTGTGTCTGTCCTCTATGATTGCGTCTAGCCTCTATGGTTGAGATAAACAGTAATGGCCTCTTGGTTACTGTTCCCCACTTTGCGTCTGTCCTCTATGATTGCGTCTAGCCTCTATGGTTGAGATAAACAGTAATGGCCTCTTGGTTACTGTTCCCCACTTTGTGTCTGTCCTCTATGATTGCGTCTAGCCTCTATGGTTGAGATAAACAGCAATGGCCTCTTGGTTACTGTTCCCCACTTTGTGTCTGTCCTCTATGATTGCGTCTAGCCTCTATGGTTGAGATAAACAGTAATGGCCTCTTGGTTACTGTTCCCCACTTTGCGTCTGTCCTCTATGATTGCGTCTAGCCTCTATGGTTGAGATAAATAGTAATGGCCTCTTGGTTACTGTTCCCCACTTTGTGTCTGTCCTCTATGATTGCGTCTAGCCTCTATGGTTGAGATAAACAGTAATGGCCTCTTGGTTACTGTTCCCCACTTTGCGTCTGTCCTCTATGATTGCGTCTAGCCTCTATGGTTGAGATAAACAGTAATGGCCTCTTGGTTACTGTTCCCCACTTTGTGTCTGTCCTCTATGATTGCGTCTAGCCTCTATGGTTGAGATAAACAGCAATGGCCTCTTGGTTACTGTTCCCCACTTTGTGTCTGTCCTCTATGATTGCGTCTAGCCTCTATGGTTGAGATAAACAGTAATGGCCTCTTGGTTACTGTTCCCCACTTTGCGTCTGTCCTCTATGATTGCGTCTAGCCTCTATGGTTGAGATAAACAGTAATGGCCTCTTGGTTACTGTTCCCCACTTTGTGTCTGTCCTCTATGATTGCGTCTAGCCTCTATGGTTGAGATAAACAGTAATGGCCTCTTGGTTACTGTTCCCCACTTTGCGTCTGTCCTCTATGATTGCGTCTAGCCTCTATGGTTGAGATAAATAGCAATAGCCACTTGCATGCCTTAACCACCGTTTTTTTGGCCATACTGAAAAAAGTGTTAGTTCTGCGATCTCTCTTTTTGTTGAAAAATGGTTTGGATCATGTTTTCAGGTCAACTCTCCAGACTCGTACAGGATTCATAGGAAGAAGTTTGCCGATCTCGAAGCATATTCGGTAAGTTTGCTATTTTCTCAATCATTTGTATATTTCTCCAGGCTTGGAGAGCAATGATGGAGAAATCAACAATGTCAGAATTTTTTGTAAGAACAACGGAGTGCTCCTTGAAGTAAGTTTTGTCGATTTAAATTGACTTATGGCGTCATTAAAGTTAGGTAAGACTAAGCAAGTGTAGTTTTAAAGATACCAGGAGCTATTCTTCACTACGCTCGGATCATTCGATTTTTGGTGCTGACGCGTTGGTTCAACCTTCTTTCCTCCCCTTTTTTTTTTTCAAAAATCGTAAGAAACCCCATGAATCAGCCTCGAGTCATAACTTTTTTTGCAAAAATGGGAAGGGAGGTAGCTGGAGCCAGGCCCAGCAGAGAATTTGAATCACGATCCGAAATAATAAATTGAAATATTTTGATGACAATTGAAAAGTCAAACAAAATTCCTAACCCCCAAATCAAGCCATTTTGCCCATGCCTAAGCCTAAATGCACCAGTGCCGGCTAAGCCACTGTAAAGCGTATTTTTCATATTCTATTACAAAGAGAAGTACACTAATTCGTGTGCGTATTTTTTAAAATTTTCCGGACAATAAAAAATGAAATTCAAGTTTCTGTGAAAACAATCAGCACTTAGACATAATGTTTAAGGTATGCAAAGAGATCCAGCCTGCTGAAATGCTCATTCTCGAATTCAAAAGGCAGTACGAAAGGGAAGCGGTGTGAACAGTGTCCTTCATTCATTCGGGTTAGTTCTGAGAGAAAGAAGGAGAGCGAGAGAGAAAACTCAGAAAAGAACACAACTAATTGTAGAAAGTTCTATTTCAAGCTATATTTATTCATTTATTTCAGTACTGCGAACGGTACAACGGCGAGATCGAGGTGGTGGCCTGCTTTGGGCATCTTGGACATGAACATTCGTCAGAATCTCCACACGCCAAGCAGATGCGAGCAATCAAGTGGAGAGAACTCGAAAGTAAGTGTTGAAATTTTTTAAAAGTAAACAAAAATGTGTCAAGTGTGTCACATTTCGCCATTCCAGTGAGAAATTAAACGAACTCCATCATTTCTTAACATTTTCAGTCACAAGGGTTCGGTTCCACTCACTCACATATTTTTGCACTTTCTCAATTATTCTCTTTCAGACGGTGTCTACAACGAAGTTTTGGTAGAAGATGAAGAGGTGTTGATAGCACACGAAACGACGATTCAAGACCACGAATGGGCCGAGTTCGAAGCACCCTGCTCATCGGCAAGTCTTTACCACACGTACGAGGAAGTGGATGTGCTGCAGGAACCCGCAGGATCACAACAGTTTGTCCGTTCGGAATAGAGGTTTTGTATTTGTGACGTTTCACGAGACAATCAACCGAAAGGTGCGCTAGAAAATATTGTGATTACAGTAAAATCTGTCAAAATTATTGATTATTTTTTCGCGCAGTACTTTTTGTTCATATCTTCCTTCACTTTTTGAGTTTTTTTGATTGATTCCTGGTGAACGTCTCATGACTTGAAAATATGAGGTCAATTTTATTTTTTCCTTCGTTGTCTCTCTCCCTCTCTTTCGAGAATTACACCAAAAAAATGGGAAAAATGAAATTGAACTCGAAAAGACACCGTTAACTATGAATCATAGTCCCAATCTAGAATTCTAGAAAATTTTTGTCATTTGTTCAAATTGTTAGATAAATATTTATTCATTACCCGTCGAGATGCACAACAGTATACAGATAATACTGAATAAACCTTGAATATTATATACAAGTTTTTTTTTCAACTATAAATAGATCTAAAAATGAACAATCGACGAACATCGATGAAACTTCGTATAAAACAGTACAAGAAGAAGGTCTCCAATCCGGCGATGAAAAGTACTGCGAGTCTGAAAAAAATGAGTACTGTAGCGAGAAATTTGAAAATATAATTTTGAGTCAAACCAACCTTGACAAAATAAGATCAGCCAGTTTCCAACCATTGTGCTCATTTTCGATATCATCTTGAGCTTGTTCTATGCCCGTGATAGCTGCCGCAAGAGTACTTCCTGAATTGTAGTAGTTACAGTACTCATTTTACGGTTTGTACAGTATTCCTTTCAGGGAAGTTACGGTACTCATTTCAATGTAGTTACAGTACTCATTTTACGGTTTGTACAGTACTACTTTCAGCGAAGTTACGGTACTAATTTCAATGTAGTTACAGTACTAATTTTACGGTTTGTACAGTACTGCTTTCAGTGAAGTTACGGTACTCATTTCAATGTAGTTACAGTACTAATTTTACGGTTTGTACAGTACTGCTTTCAGTGAAGTTACGGTACTCATTTCAATTTAGTTACAGTACTCATTTTACTCTTTGTACAGTACTGCTTTCAGGGAAGTTACGGTACTCATTTCAATTTAGTTACAGTACTCATTTTACGGTTCGTACAGTACTGCTTTCAGGGAAGTTATGGTACTCATTTCAATGTAATTACAGTACTCATTTTACGGTTTGTACAGTACTGCTTTCAGGGAAGTTACGGTACTCATTTCAATGTAGTTACAGTACTCATTTTACGGTTTGTACAGTACTGCTTTCAGGGAAGTTACGGTACTCATTTCAATGTAGTTACAGTACTCAATTTACGGTTTGCACAGTACTGCTTTCAGAGAAGTTACGGTACTCGTTTCAATGTAGTTACAGTACTCATTTTACGGTTTGTACAGTATTCCTTTCAGGGAAGTTACGGTACTCGTTTCAATGTAGTTACAGTACTAATTTTACGGTTTGTACAGTATTCCTTTCAGGGAAGTTACGGTACTCATTTCAATGTAGTTACAGTACTCATTTTACTCTTTGTACAGTACTGCTTTCAGGGAAGTTACGGTACTCATTTCAATGTAGTTACAGTACTCATTTTACGGTTTGTACAGTACTGCTTTCAGGGAAGTTACGGTACTCATTTCAATGTAGTTACAGTACTCAATTTACGGTTTGTACAGTACTGCTTTCAGGGAAGTTACGGTACTCATTTCAATTTAGTTACAGTACTCATTTTACGGTTTGTACAGTATTCCTTTCAGGGAAGTTACGGTACTCATTTCAATTTAGTTACAGTATGTTCGCACAGAGCGAAGGGAAATAAAAGAGGCTGGCGTCGGCAAGTGCGTGCGTAGTGCAAACCCACTTCGCGCGCATTACTTGACGACGCAAACCTTTTATTTATCATCTTTTTTCCATTTCTCTTCAAAATACTCTTCGCTCTGATAATTATGTTTCATTGCTTATGTATAATCATTGTATTATCATTTTCTCATTATTTCCTCTGAATAAAGGTTTAATTACCCTAGTTTGAGGTCTATCAAGCAAGGGGAGAACAGAGCATTCACCTATCACGGACACCATCGTTTTATGGTGCATCGACCGGGCTCACGATCAGCCAACAATGGGAAGAGTCAAGACAGACTCACAAGACAACCCAGACGTTGAGGGCACGGAAAATCTCGGACCTCGTCTGAAAAATCAGCTGGTGTACGCCAAAAGAACACTGACCAGAGAAGTCAACCAGCTACAGCAGTTCATCAGCAGGTGGCTCAAGGAAGTCAACAACGAGGAGAAACTCCGAAAAGCAGACGAGAGAAAGAGCCGACCTGCCGAGTACTGGGACACAGTAGTAAGGTTGTGCGACGCCAGAGAAGAAGACACGAGACAGCAATTGTCGAGACTGGACAATGCACTGTTGAGTGTTCGCCACCACCTAACAGACGAAGAAGAAAGACGAGAAACTGATGACGTCAATGCTAGAATCGACACGGCTGTGACAAAGATGTCAATGCTGACGGAACTTCGCGAGGCAGCAGAAGAGTACTGCATCAGCAACCAAATCGAACAAATCGTGACCGTAGTCGAAGAAACTAGGGACGTAAGGCACGACCACACCGAGACAAGAACGATGCACGAACATCGCAGACCTCGATACATCCGAGAACCGGAAGTCGATCTACCAAAGTTCAACGGATGTGAAGACAACGACTTTGAACACTTCTGGAAACTGTTTAAGGAAGTGGTCGATGCAGACCCAACAACCACGGACGATGTGAAAATCGCCGTACTCCAGTCGAGACTCGTCGGAGAGGCCAGGAAGAGATTCGCGAACTTGGGATGCGACGGATCCCAATATGAGTACCTCAAAAGTCAACTAGCAGCCAACTACGGGAACAAAGAGGGCAACAAGATCCGACGGCTCGAGAAGAACCTACGAGGACTACGAAGAGAAGCCGATCACTATCGTGCGGAGATCACGCTTCTGCAGCAGACACGGAACCTGATCTACCTGTTGGAACAAGAAGGGGTCGACACGAACAAGAAAGAGTACAAACGAGAAGTACTGAGTAAATTCCAGCCAACCACAATTCGAAGAACGGCTCGGGAGGAAGCTCAACGACGACACGCACCATGGTCAATGGAAGAAATGCTTCAATTCATCGCACTGACTATCGAAGAGATCGAGTATGAAGAAGAGATTTTGAACGAATGTCTAGAAACCGCAGAAAAAGAACAAGCCTACCGATCACGACGAGAGAACAGCCGACAAGAAAGTCGAGTCACCACCCCAGATCGCATGGAAACAACAGCAAACGGCAGAAAAGGATGCACCTTCTGCCAAAGTACAACACACCAACCAGATGATTGTCCGATTATCACAGACTCCGAAGAGAGGAAGGAGAAGCTGAGGGGCGATCATCTTTGCTTCATCTGTCTCGATCCGTCTCATGGATCACGGCAATGCATAGACGCAAATCCATGTAAACATTGTCACACTCGGAGAAGTCACCACTCAAGTATTTGTCGCAGGAGAAATACAAGCTCCGAAGAAGCGACACCCATATTCAACTTCGTGCATGTCAAACCGGCACCAGACGAGGATAGCTCCGAAGAAAGCACCGACAGGCGTCGATACTGTCAAGAAACTGACAGCAACGAGGAAATTCGCCCGAGGCGTCTTGAACCAAAGTACCGCTCGGTTATCTGTCAGAAGAAAAAGGAAGGAAGCAGTCGACGATCAAACACGAGTACACCAACCAAGATCGTCCAAACGGAGACAAGCCCACATGTCGGTTTCCAAAAAACCGTCCATGTGAGAAAGAAAGAGTCGAGATCCAGATCAAGGGACAGCCAGTCCAGACAAAAGTCTCCATCTCGAGTTCCAGACTCTCGAAACTACAGTTCTACACACGTCACACCGATCGAGGCACTGGAGAGACTCTTCAGTCAACCCGATTCATACGTCGAAGAACCGCCTGAAGACCTCGGGCAAGGAACCACAACACATCGTCAGCCCGTTTAGAAGGAAGAAAAGTCTACCGTATCACAACCCACCCCCCCCCCCCAACAAAAAAATACTTACGTATGTTTTCACCCCCCCCCCCCCTCCCACATGGTATTAAATTTTGGTTATTCATGTTAACGTCCATGATTATTTAAACTTTGCAAAAAAAAAAACAAAAAACGTCAAAAAAAAAAAGAAAAAAAAATATATATAATAGAGCGAAAACGCCAAAAAAAAACGTATAGATTCATCTCCAAAAATAAAGGAAAAGCTCAAACAGTCTACACAAATCAGTAGACCTACATCAACATTGTCCATCGCAGGAGCCAACCTGAGGGGCCCAGGGTTGTCAGAAACAAGATGAAGAAGCGACCAGCGACTGGAGAAGAAATGATCGACGAAGGGTAGTTGTCTACAGTAAACCTCGATGTCAACTCCATCCACCACCAAGACCAAGGCTATGATGTACTAGAAAGAGCGAAACCCAACGAAGGAACTGATAAAGTTGGTAATTCTAGCACCTGCAAGTTCATAAGGTACCCTCAAGGATCAAGAGGAGGTGACAAGCACAAAGCCAAGGGGTCAGAAGATGAAAGCCAGTTCAAGAAGAATGAGAGTCGGTCAAGTCTCTAAGGTATCTGAGACGCTCCATGAAGAACGACACTTTCAACAACCGAGCGACAGCGAGATGGCAACGACGTTTCCAACAGTCAACAGACCATTCGGATATTTCTACAGCACGCTACACTCATCAGTGTCAGACGCCACCAATCTCACGACAACATGTCGTGAGCCCCCATTTGTGAAGGCCCCAGTGTTCGCACAGAGCGAAGGGAAATAAAAGAGGCTGGCGTCGGCAAGTGCGTGCGTAGTGCAAACCCACTTCGCGCGCATTACTTGACGACGCAAACCTTTTATTTATCATCTTTTTTCCATTTCTCTTCAAAATACTCTTCGCTCTGATAATTATGTTTCATTGCTTATGTATAATCATTGTATTATCATTTTCTCATTATTTCCTCTGAATAAAGGTTTAATTACCCTAGTTTGAGGTCTATCAAGCAAGGGGAGAACAGAGCATTCACCTATCACGGACACCATCGTTTTACAGTACTCATTTTACGGTTTGTACAGTACTGCTTTCAGGGAAGTTACGCTACTCATTTCAATGTAGTTACAGTACTCTTTTTTCTAGTAGTTCAGAATCAGAATCTGTTTTTTAATTGAGGTTGATGGTTTTGATCTTAGTCTAAGTTTGATCGGAGTTGTCGTCGAAAAATGAAAGTTGCTAAACTTTTGTCCGTTGAATGTTTTCAAGATCCAACCCCAAATGATCATAGACACGTCTATATTTGCCTTTGGGATGAAACCAACCTGCGAATGCGAGAAAAATGATGATGTCAATCACGATGTACGGAACGATCAGTCGATGTTTCGTTTTGAATATTCCCCATATGAACAAAACAGAAAAACACAAGATCAGGCACATGACGATTGAGGCGATAGCTGAATTTTGAGATTTGAAAGATCCGCCAAATTGGAAGGTTTCCAACAACACTGAAGACCATGGAAAAGGTCACAAAAGTTGATATCAACAACAAAATCTGAAAATTGCGGCCAACAGTGATTTTTCTCATAATAAGCTTAGGTTAGGTTGGGAGAACAACTTTCGTGACGGGTCAACTTTCGGACTCGATCATTTCCTCACGTAAGTATCTCAACATCAGAACAGCAGTTTTTTCTACGTTTTTAGGTCATAACTCTAAAGCCGAGTTGGTTCCTCAGTACGGTTCTATCGTCTTCATCTTAACAGTCGGAAAACCTCAGAGAGAATTTGTGGCCCTCGGTGGTGTTGAACATAAAAACCAAAGACTTACAGATCATTTGGACGTGTCTGCTCGGACTGGTTTGGATCAGTCGGATCAAGATGTAGATGTAGAAAGTGAACAGGATTATCATGTTGAATGAGAGTCCGAAGACGGAAACTGAAATAATATTCAGATTATTCTGACGACAACTCTGAAAATTACTAGATTTCCCAGAACTGGCCAGGATTTCCTGGATTTTGTGGATTTTCAGTTCCCAGAGTATTCATCAGTTTTTTTTAACAAGGAAGAGATATTAAAAAATGAAGTGTTTGTTGGAATTTCTGTATCTCCGAAGTTTCTGGTCGACAGGCATTGGACTCATAACAATCCGGTCCATCTATAGATAGTCCATTATAGTCCTTCAGATGTCCGATTCGATACTTGAAACAATAGACGCAATTTGTGGGAATCAGTCAGTGTTATCAAGTTCGAAAATTTTTCCTACCGAGAGCTATTTCGATAAGCTTCACTTTGGAGAAAAACGACCAAGGAACACAAAGACAAAAAAGTTGTTATTGAAGTTTTCAAGCTGATAGACTCAGCAAATAATAATGATGTGAGAAGAGAAATTTATGACTCACTTTTATGTACAGTAATCAGACTGCATATTTTGGATGGAGATGGTGGTGTCTGGGGTTGGGTGAAAGATTGATCTGTGGCCAGTTTGCCGGAAAGGGTCGACATTGTTGGTACTTCTCCTAAAATTACAAAAGTTGAAGGAGAGAGAGAGAGGGGGATGAGAGGGAGAGAGAGAGAGAGAGGGAGAAAGTTCAGTGCAAGAGTAAATTCTGCAGGACATTAGATAACACAGAGGTCAAAAACGGTACCATGTACCCAAAGCGCAAAGGTTGTTCACTATCGGTACATCAATCACAGTATTAAACTGGGAGCAGTTTCCTTATCTTCCATCCGGTTCTGATAAATTATTTTTTCCTAGTGGAAATATTCAAAATTGTTCAAATTTTGATAATTGGGAAATATTCTTGTACACTGATTATCATTTTAGTTTAAATTTGAGTTCGCGGTACAAAAATTTTTCGGTACTGTAAAAAGTTTGTGTCGTTTCGTTGCCACTTTGACAGTGTATAACTCCCGTCAAAGTGAACATAAGCTGTAAAGTGCAAACGGTAGGTTACCAGAATGAACATTAGGTTCGACTCGAAATTTTGAAAAGGTAAAAAAAAACCAACCTAATTTCTTCTTAGTCGTTATTGTATCGGAAGAGCCCATCTGAAATTCGGTTTTAACCAGTTGAATTATCAGTTTGATTAATGTGAGATGGTGAAATAGGTGATGAATAAGCTTGATAACATCGAGAAGAGAGGGGCGGGGAGAAAGAAAGAAAGAGAGAGAGTG